>JAOANR010000007.1:49073355-49673355 GCA_030278955.1 Hygrophila difformis
AACATATTAACCCAACCATATGTGCCCCAAATATGCCCCTTATCACTATACGAGGCATGACTGAAGGAATGGTACTTCCTTTTAGAAGAGAAATACATTTGGTGAATAATGTCCGGTGTATTCTATGAGAGGTGATGGTATGTTCTTTGGGAAAACACATAGTCCACCACAAAATCTTGTATCTGAGCTCATTAATAGCATTCAACCATTTGAATTTACAATAATAACGAACAAATATGCTTGGTTATGTTAAATAATATACGAATAATGTGAACAACACATTAACCCAACCATATGTGCCTCAAATATGCCTTTTACCACTATACGAGGCATGACTGAAAGAATTGTACTTCATTTCAGTAGAGGAGTACATTTGGTAAAGAATGTCCGGTGTATTCCATGAAAGGTGATGGTGTGTTCTAGGGAAAACACATAATCCACCACAAAATCTTGTATTTAAGCTCATTAATGGCATTCAACCACTTTAATTTACAATAATAACCATCAAATATGTTGTTTATGTTAAATAATGTATGAATAATGGATAACAACACATTAACCCAACCCTATGTGCCACAAATATGACTCTTATCACTATATGACTGAAGGAATTGTACTTCCTTTCAGTAGAGGAGTACATTTGGTGAAAAATGTCCGGTGTGTTCCAAGAAAGGTGATGGTGAATTCTTGGGAAAACACATAATCAACCAAAAAATCTTGTATTTAGGCTCATTAATGACATTCAACCATTCAACCCAAATTTATATGCAACAATGATGTACATGTTCCTTGGAAGGCATATCTTGTACAATGGTAGTTTTCTTATTGAAGTGCATTACATGATAGGAAGAATATCAGGTGTTCATTATAAATGATAATTGTGTGTTCTTCTTGGAACACATAGTTTAATACAATAATTCTAATTAATTCATGTATGGCTGTCAACAACAAAAACAACCATCATCTCCAACAAATGTGTTAGTGTGTCTTTGAGAATTTGTGAACAATTGTAAACAAGACATAATCCAAACTTATATGCAACATGATGTACATGTCCATTTGGTATGCATATCTTGTACAATGGTAGTTCATTACTGAAGTGTGGTACATGGTATGGAGAATATCAGGTATTCATTATGAATGATAATTGTGTGTTCTTCTTGGAACACATAAAAGAATTTATGTATGGCTATGAACAACAACAACAACCATCATCTTCAACAAATGTGTTAGTGTGTCTTTGAGAATTTACGAATAATTGTGAACAAGACACAACCCAACCTTATATGAAACAATGATGTACATGTTCCTTTGGGAGACTTATCTTGTACAATGGTAGTTCCTCACTGGAGTGTAGTATATACTAAGGAGAATATCAGGTGTTCTTTATGAATGGTAATGGCGTGTTTTTATTGGAACACATAGTGCAATACAATGGTTTTGCTATTGTTGTGCACATAGTCATCCATGGCGGACTAGAATGCTGTGATTTTTGAGGACCTTTCGAAACTGTTCAACATCCTTAAATTTATGTCCTATGCCTTTTATTGCATTTACCTATATGACTCCTACATCTTCGTGAGTATACGAGTACCAGACATTTTCATACCAACAAATTAATGTGCATAATTCGAAGACATCAACATACAATAACACTGGACGAAAACCAATATCATGATCCTATTCATACAATACAAGTAAGCTAAATGTAATGCAACATATTATATACACAAGTACACCACTATACTAGTTCTGCGACACTGATGTTTTGCATAAAATATAGAAAACATCACCACTCCTGCACACTATTGTTTCCATACCAGGATCGTGATCATTTACATATCTTAATCCATGTTACATGTATTGCATCAGTCCAAACACGTATTCACTCATTAAAAATGAATTCTCCCTGACCATAACAATATCGATGTCCACGGAATTAAAAATAAAAAATAAAAATACACAAAGACTAATCCACTCATTATAAAGCATTCATGATAGCCATAACAATACCAAAGTGCACAAAAAAAAAAAAAGAAAACCGAAAGACACATCATTACGAGACAGCCATTTGCTAGGGTTTTAACACAACATTACATTGCCCTATTGCTTACAACTTCCCGATTCATGACCATCATCTTTCGAAAAGCCTGACCTTTTGCTTAATTTAAAGTGCCACCAACCATTACTGCCCCCTTGCATTAGCCCTCAAAAGAACCCTCCTAACCCATCGCACTACACTCTTCTTCTGTCGCGCTTTCCTCTTCCAAGAACCCGCCCATCGCACTCACTCCTTCACGAAAACCACGGTGCCGCGAACCCTAAGCTTCCCTCTCTTTGATCTTCCCTACCAAGCTTCGCGAATAAGTTTCTCCAACAATTTTCCCGTGGAAAAACGGGCGTCCATGGTGTGTCTTCGATAGCTCACAGGTTTGGAAAGAGAATGAAGGAGATTAAGAAAAAAAAAAAAAAAGGTCTGCCAACCCTCTATCTAATCAATGACATGTCTGCCAAAACTGGGGTTATTATTGTCATTTCAATAGCTTTTTAAAATTTTGATTTAGTTTTATCTGACAGGTCCTGAAATGTAACGTCTTTGTGCAGTGGGTATCAATACATAAGGAATATAGTATACGGGTACCAATACATATGTAAAGCTTCTTATGTATTGGTACCCGTATACTATATTCCTTTTGTATCAATACCCACTGCACAAAGACGTTACATTTCAGGACCTGTCAGATAAAACTAAATCAAAATTTTAAAAAGCTATTGAAATGACAATAATAACCCCAGTTTTGGCAGACATGTCATTGATTAGATAGAGGGTTGGCAGACCTTTTTTTTTTTCTTAATCTCCTTCATTCTCTTTCCAAACCTGTGAGCTATCGAAGACACACCATGGACGCCCGCTTTTCCACGGGAAAATTGTTGGAGAAACTTATTCGCGAAGCTTGGTAGGAAAGATCAAAGAGAGGGAAGCTTAGGGTTCGCGACACCGTGGTTTTCGTGAAGGGGTGAGTGCGATGGGTTAGAGAGTCATTGCGATGGGTGAGGCGGGTTTTAGGGGCGAGTGTGCAACAGGTTCTTGGAAGAGGAAAGCGCGATGGGAGAGGAGTGTAGTGCGATGGGTTAGGATGGTACTTTTGGGGGCTAATGCAAGGGGGCTGTAATGGTTGGTGGCACTTTAAATTTAGCAAAAAGTCAGGCTTTTGGAAAGATGGAGGTCATGAATCGGGAAGTTGCAAGCAATAGGACAATGTAATGTGTTAAACCCTAGCAGATGGCTGTGTCATAGTGATGTGTGTCTTTCGTTTTTTTTTTTTTTTTAATTTTTTTATGCACTTTGGTATTGTTATGGCTACCATTAATGCTTTATAGTGAGTGGATTAGTGTTTGTGTTTTTTTTTTTTTAATTCTGTGGAGATCGATATTGTTATGGCCAGGGAGAATTCTTTTTTAGTGAGTGAATACGTGTTTGGACTGATGCAATACATGTAACATGGATTTAGATATGTAAATGATCACGATCCTGGTATTGAAACAATAGTGTGCAGTAGTGGTGATGTTTTCTAGATTTTATGCAAAACATCAGTGTCGCAGAACTAGTATAGTGGTGTACTTGTGTGTATAATATGTTGTACTCCCTACGTTTCTATATAAATGTAATGTTTTGACTTTGTTTACTGTTCATTGTAGTAATTTGACATCTATTTATGTTATATTCATACTAGAAAAAAAATAGCCAAGTGAGATCTTGTTGGATTCGTCTCATCTTGTAGTTTTTAAATATCAAATTTTTATAATTTTTACTTGTACCGAATTTGAGTTATTAATAGTTTAAAATGTGCATTGGCATGCGTGCATAGGAGAAACATTACAATTAAAAAGAAACGGAGGTAGTAATACGTTTAGGTTACTTGTATTGTGTGAGTAGGATCATGATATTAGTTTTCATCCAGTGTTATTGTATGTTGATGTCTTCGAATTATGAACATTGATTTGTTGGTATGAAGATGTCTGGTACTCGTATACTCACGAAGATGTAAGAGTCATATGGGTCAATGCAATAAAAGGCATAGGACATAAATTTAAGGATTTTGAACAGTTTCGAAAGGTCCTCAAAAATCACATCATTCTAGTCCGCCATGGATGACTATGTGCACAACAATACCAAAACCATTGTATTGGACTATGTGTTCCAATAAAAACACACCATTACAATTCATAAAGAACACCTGATATTCTCCTTAGTATATACTACACTCCAGGAACTACCATTGTACAAGATAAGTCTCCCAGTGGAACATGTACATCATTGTTGCATATAAGGTTGGGTTGTGTCTTGTTCACAATTATTCGTAAATTCTCAAAGACACATAACACATGTTGAAGATGATGGTTGTTGTTGTTGTTCATAGCCATACATAAATTCCTTTTTGTGATCCAAGAAGAACACACAATTATCATTCATAATGAATACCTGATATTCTCCATACCATATACCACACTTCAGTAATAAACTATCATTGTACAAGATATGCATACCAAATGAACATGTACATCATGTTGCATATAAGTTTGGGTTATGTCTTGTTTACAATTGTTCACAAATTCTCAAATACACACTAACATATTTTTTGGAGATGATGGTTGTTTTTGTTGTTGATAGCCATACATGAATTAATTGACATCATTGTATTAAACTATGTGTTCCAAGAAGAACACATAATTATCATTTATAATGAACACCTGATATTCTTCCTATCATGTAATGCACTCCAATAAGAAAACTACCATTGTACAAGATATGCCTCCCAAGGAACATGTACATATTTGTTGCATATAAGTTTGGGTTGAATGGTTGAATGCCATTAATTGGCTTAAATACAAGATTTTGGGGTGGTTTATGTGTTTTCCTAAGAATTCACCATCACCTTTCATGGAATACACCGGACATTTTTCACCAAATGTACTCCTCTACTGAAAGGAAGTACAATTCCTTCAGTCATGCCTCATATAGTGATAAGAGGCATATTTGTGGCACATATGGTTGGGTTAATATGTTGTTCACCATTATTCGTACATTATTTAACATAAACAAACATATTTGATGGTTATTATTGTAAATAAAAGTGGTTGAATGCCATTAATGAGCTTAACTACAAGATTTTGTGGTGGATTATGTGTTTTTCCTAGAACACACCATCACCTTTCATGTAATACACCGGACATTCTTCACCAAATGTACTCCTCTACTGAAAGGAAGTACAATTCCTTCAGTCATGCCTCGTATAGTGGTAAAAGGCATATTTGAGGCACATATGGTTGGGTTAATATGTTGTTCACTATTATTCGTATATTATTTAACATAAACAAACATATTTGATGGTTATTATTGTAAATTAAAGTGGTTGAATGCCATTAATGAGCTTAAATATAAGATTTTGTGGTGGATTATGTGTTTTCCATAGAACACACCATCACCTTTCATGGAATACACCGGACATTCTTCACCAAATGTACTCCTCTACTGAAAGGAAGTACCATTCATTCAGTCATGCCTCGTATAGTGGTAAGAGGCATATTTGAGGCACATATGGTTGAGTTAATGTGTTGTTCACCATTATTCGTACATTATTTAACATAACCAAACATATTTGTTCGTTATTTTTGTAAATTAAAATGGTTGAATGCCATTAACGAGCTTAAATACAAGATTTTGTGGTGGATTATGTGTTTTCCCTAGAACACACCGTCACCTTTCATGGAATACACCGGACATTCTTCACCAAATGTACTCCTCTACTGAAAGGAAGTACCATTCATTCAGCCATGCCTCATATAGTGGTAAGAGGCATATTTGAGGCACATATGCTTGGGTTAATGTGTTGTTCACCATTATTCGTACATTATTTAACATAACCAAACATATTTGTTCGTTATTATTGTAAATTAAAATGGTTGAATGCCATTAATGAGCTCAAATACAAGATTTTGTGGTGGACTATGTGTTTTCCCAAGAACATACCGTCACCTTTCACGGAATACACCGGACATTCTTCTCCAAATGTACTCCTCTACTGAAAGGAAATACCATTCCTTCAGTCATGCTCGTATAGTGGTAAGAGGCATATTTGGGGCAGATATGATTGGGTTAATATGTTGTTCACCATTATTCGTACATTATTTAACATAAACAAACATCTTTGTTTGTTATTATTGTAAATTAAAGTGGTTGAATGCCATTAATGAGCTCAAATACAAAATTTTATGGTGGACTATGCATTTTCCTAAAAGCATATGATAAATAAGCAAAACCATTCCAACGCAATTAAAGCAAAACTGTGAAACACCAATCAGTATATATCCCATCAGTACTAGATAAAACCAAACGTGATCAAAAACAAAATAAACGACCATTAGAAACCATCCATAACAGTTCAAATCCATCATAAAACAACAACAAATCACCAAACAGTTCAGTTTGTGGGATCAGCTACGGTGTCAACATAAATGTCCATTGGATGTGGAATATCGCCAGCGGAAGTAGAAACACCAGACATGTCAGATGGAGCGTCACCATGGACTTCACCTTGCACATCAGTACCTGTGGGAGGAACACCAGACTTTGGAGCAACAAAATCACGGGAAGATGTTGAGTCTGTGGACTTGGCTGGATCTGTGACAGTGGGATTATTTGGGTCAACTGGCAAGGCAAGTATGGCTTATGTGTCAACAATGCAGAGAGGGACTGGAGCAAGCATGTGGAGCGAAGGGGGGTAAGCGGGCTTGTCTGGGGTGGGGGCATCTGTCTTCAATGGGGGTGGATCTACGACGTTTGCTGTGGTGGGGGCAACCATCTTGACTGGGGGGCGGATCAACGACGTCTAAAGTGGTGGGTGCAGCCGTCTGAAGAGAGGTGGTGTCGGGTTTCCCAAGAGTACTGTCAGCCACTTGTAGAAGGGTGGTGTTGGGATCATTAACATTAGTATCAGCCGGGTTTGCCCCCTTCTCCATCCCGTGCTCGGCCACCTGGTCCGTCACCGGGTATGTCTCCTTCTCCGTCCCCTGCTTGGCCTCCTGATCCGTCACCGGGTCAGAGTATGGGCATGTCATATCGAGGAGACACATGGAATTGTATGCCACAATATCCTTCGATGACAAGTCCAAGACAATAAGGAACCAATGGAACGAGAAGGTCACGGGTACCAAAACGTAATCCAATCCCTTCTCAAACCCCTTGTCCATCACATCAAATTCTGTCTTTCCAGTACTCAACCATCAAATTCATGCTAAATCCACTAATCACCACTACGAAGAAGAACATAATGTACAGTACTCAACCATTAAAGAACAATACTGCACTCGTACAATACTAGGACAAATAATTAAGAACACTGATGGCACGCTAAATGACACCATACACAGAATACTCTCATTTCCAAAACCCATATGCAATATTTTATCATTTTCTATTCCAGAGTCCACAAAACCATCCCAAAAATAATCTAATATTCACTAAAATCACAGTTGTCCAAACATACACACCAAAATCAACCCTGCCCATCTCTATTCACTAAGATGCACAAAATCAACTTAATAACAGTGGTGCATTCCAGGAAACTCTGCGGTATATCAGAAACCAACCCAAACCAACCCTAGCCATTTCTATTCGCCAAATTGCAAAAAATCTGCCCCAAAACAGTCCCAACACAAGTGGTTGTGACGTGATGTAACACCCCGGATTTGATAACCCAGGCCGGGATGTCACCGCCACATCTCTCTAGCAAGACACGGATTCTCCGAGCTTGCCAAAGAGATGCAAGGCTATAGGTATTGCAAAAAGATTTAAAAACAAGTCCGGAATCTATTTAAAAATAATAATGAGTGGCATCCACACATATAGTAGTAGTAATAATATATCGCAGCGGAAAGTGTAAAGTGGGCCGACATGGCCAAAACTCGGGATTTACATGCCCGTTATGCAAGTATCGAAAAAGCAATAAAAACAATGTTTAAGTTTTTCCATCCCCCAATGCATATGCTCATGCATTATCTTCATACTCTGAAAGGAAAAGAGAAAACAACAATTTTATCAGTATATAAAATACTGAGTAAGTCGATCCTAACATAGCAATAAAGGGATTTATTTAGATAATTAAAATTTGCTCCTAAACATGCATTCAAAAATTTAAAGGAGATAATATTTAAATCGTGTACTCGAACATGCAATTAATTCACAATAACAATTTAGTCGTGATATGAAATTTAAAGACATAATTTAAATGCATAATTTAAAGACATGCAAAAATAAATAAATACTTAAAAATATTAAATCTTTTATTTCCCCCGTTACGTAACCATTTCTCAGTGTTTTGTATAGCCGGTGATCCGGCGGCCGCAGCCGTTTCGTAAGTATCTCGTTTAGCCGGTGATCCGGCGGCCGCAGCCGTATCTGCCATACCCAGTAACACTCCGGAGCCTCGAGAAATCCATACGGACAACCCGAGAGAGTAGGCCATGTATCTCCCGCCGATTGGCGTAATATCTCATCAAATTCTCTCGTCCATTATAGGCCCGAAGAGAAAGGCTAGAGGGGCACCCTGCAGAGCACTCACCCTCCACCAAGTATCTCATGTATCGTTTAGATTTAGTGTATCGGGGTATTTTAAAAGTATAGATGTATCGTATTTCAAATCTTTGATCGTTCGTTTCGAAATTTCAAAATCCTTCGATTCAAAAGTATCTTGGCGTCACAGTTTGCGCCTTTTCAATTTAAAAATTCGGTTTAAGTCCGAAAAATCTGAAAACTTCATAGTTTATGCAAAACACCCTAACGAACAACTTTCGTGTTTTAACTTTTACGAAATAAGTTGAGAAAACATGTCAAAAATCGATTTTATTATGCAAACAGAAATCTGTCCGGACTCAGGTTCGACACAGTTCAAAATTTCGACTTTTTAACATATCAAATGGACTTAAAAAATTCTGAAAATTTAACCACATATACTAGACATGATTATCTACAACTTTCATTTAGATTGTAAAGATCAAATCGGACTACAAAATTTAGAAACAAACTCACTAAGTTCAAACATGTTCATAGGCAGATTTCTAACACGGTTGTCAAAACAGTTTCTTTTCGATGCGATTTAAATAGCAAACGTTAACGAAAATGTCTGAAATTTTTACACAACCTAGATTTATGTGTTAGGATTAAAAGTCTAGTTTTGAGTTTTTCGGATTGAATCCTTGAAATAGGAGTTTTAGGCTGATTTCAGAAACTGCGCAAGTTGGGGTTTTTAATTTTGATTTTTACGTTTCGTTACATTACGCCTATTCCGGACGCCCCGAAATCACCCGTATTGATATGGAAGGCTCAACTTACAGTGATAGGGAGTTTTGGGTCGTCCTAAGGTCGCTGGCTCGTCCAAAATCCTACGAACGGATCTCCTCAACGTCAAGCTTCCGACTTTGGCCACGATTTCGAATCGGTCGAAGAAATCCAATGTTAGATCGAGTTTTCGGGTTCAAAAACTTAAATAGAAATCTATGAACGACTTACCACAGATTAGAACACTAGGGATCTTGTATTCTACGCCTCCTTCGTCGGTTTTCGTCGCCGGGAAGTGATCGGAAAGTCGTCGGGAAGTCGCCGGGAAGTGTTTTGGCTTTGGAGAGAGTTTGGGAGAGTAGAAGGTGATTGGTGACTGATGAAAAGGGTGGGGAGGCAGCCCTAGGTCGCCTAAAAGCTTCCCCCTTCGACCAAAATCTGCTTTCCAAAGTCGGGTGGTCGAATTATGGTAAGAAATCGCCGAAAACGCGCAAGTTGCCAAAACCTGTAGGGCCACGCGGGGTTGGCGCGCCTTTTGGCCAAACCCCGCCCGGCCAGCGCGCGGCCCTCGCCTGGACTGCGGTCCGGGCGGGTCCGTGCGATCCGATCCGTCGGGTCTTTTTTTCACCTCTCTTTCGGACTTCTATCCTTCCCCGTTTTCGCGCTCGATTTTCCGGGTCATTTTCGGGTTATGCTTCTCATCATAAATTTATTCCGTCTCAATTCGATTTCATGCTTGAAATCCTAAGACCGTCGTTTTGGTCCGTCGGGCTCTAATTCGTCGCCCTTTGACTTCCGTGCATTTCCGCGTCTACGGGTTCTCGGAAACAAAACCTTCTCTCCTATTGGATTAATTCCTATTTTTATATTCTAAAATTTCCGGGTATTACAGTGTACCCCCCTTAAGAACCAACTTCGTCCTCGAAGTTGCACTTCATCCTCTCGCGAGTTCGGGAATTGTTTGATTAAGCGATTGTATTATTGTGTGTCGTTGTTTGTTATTATTTGACTGAACCCAGAATTGAAATTTCCGAGTTGCCTACGTACCCCGTGAAGGGATCAAGTCGTTACGTAGTTCAAAACAATTTGAATTTGTTTATTTGGGGTACAAGGTATTCGTACAAAATATTCAGAAATACTCGGGTTGTCACATCCTCCCCCTCTTAAGATTACAGTTATGTCCCCATAACTGTTGTTGCACTGTCTTGGAATAGGGTTGGGTAACGATCCTTCATGTTTGCCTCTAGCTCCCACGTTGCCATCTCGGCTTCGTGGTTAGACCAAAGAACCTTAACCATCCTCACGGTCTTATTCCTTGTTACCCTCTCCTTCTTGTCGAGTATTCGCACCGGAATTTCTTCGTAGCTTAAGTCATCGTCCAGCTCAATTTCCTCCGGTTGGAGTACGTGGGTCGGATCATGGACGTATTTCTTCAGTTGCGAGACGTGGAACACGTCGTGGACACGAGCAAATTGTGGCGGTAATGCTAGTCGGTATGCAAGATTCCCCACTCTTTCTAGGATCTCGTATGGTCCTATGTACCGTGGGCTTAATTTTTCCCCGCTTGCCAAAGCGCATCACACCCTTCATCGGTGATACCTTTAACATGACCTTATCGCCTATTTGGAATTCCAAATCTTGCCGTCTCACGTCGGCATAGCTCTTTTGCCGGTCTTGCGCGGCTCTCATCTTTCCTTGGATTATTTTGACTTGTTGAGCCATGTCCTCAACAAGTTGCGGTCCAATTACCATAGACCTCTCGCCCTCTTCCCAGCTCAATGGGCTTCGGCATTTGCGTCCACTCGTATTTCGTGGAGCAGAGGAGGGTAAATACATAGGAAAGGAGAAATAAAATTTTCTTCTTTTTTTTTTTTTTTTGTGACCCGCGCGGGGTCCGGGCGGGTTTTGGGGGTTTAGCGCGCGGCCACCGCGCGGCGCCCCCAGGGTGAAGAAATAGGGCTCGCGCCCCGCGCGAGCCGTTCCTTCCCTTCCCCTTCCGAAATTCCTCTCAACTTCCTCTCCAATCCGTCCTCTCGTGCTCAGATTCTCCTAGTTCCGACTTCGATTTCTCTTTGTGAGGTATGTATCTCCTAATTTCATTTGCCAATTTCAAGTTTTATGCCTTGATTCGTTAGAATTTGGTTGAATTATGAAATTAGGGTTTATGTGTACAATTTGGGGATTTGTTGTTTTTAAGCTTGATTTGTGCGAATTAGCAAGCATATGTGATTATTGATGTTGTTTTTGTTGATTTTGTTGAGTTTATGCCCCAATGTGTATTTGTTTTTGGCCATTTCTCGGCGATGTGGGTATTTAGGAATAATATGGAATTCTTCATTTTAGGTGGTATTGTGACATGAAGGATGGATTCATTGTTGTTGTTTGGTGTCATATTATGATGATGAGTTGTTGCTCGAGCAATTGTTAATTTATGGGCAAATTTCGTGTATCTTATGAGTATAATTGAAGCTTGTTGTTTTTCACATTTAACGTGTTCGATGAAATGCCGCAATGGGTTCCGAATTTATTTGGGTACAATCATTGGTTTGGTTATCTGCTGGTATGTATTAGTAACTATGAAGTTCGAAGCTTTCTTAGATTTCTCCCGTTGGAACTATGTATATATATTTGATGTTGTTCCGTGTGTGGGTCATTAGTCTAACAATTGATATTGGGTGTTCGCAGGATGTTGCTCTTCCTGTGGTTCATCTTGGCGTTCCTTATGGTCCTTCCGGGGGCCAAGAGGCGGGCTGCTCGACGTGCTGCAGCCGGCCCTAGCACCGCCGCTCCGGTGATGCCGGATATTGATGACAGTGATGACAGTGAGTCCGAGGAGGACGAGGAGCGGGTGCCGAGGCTCAGAGATCTCCCTGACGAGGTGCGTCCTCGCCGGCATGATAGGTTCCGTTTCTCGACGATGGCCGCCCAGGACTTCTACTTCGACGAGCTTCGTCGAAAGAGGGCTTACGTTCCCGAGCGAGGCTTGTTCCCTGATCATATGGGCGATGACCGGATCAGTGCACTTTTGGGGCATCTCCAGTGGACCGGTCTTGCACGTCATCCCGACGGCGTTGCCTCCGGCTATCTAGCTATGGAGGTTATCGCCAACATCAGCGGTCTTCGGGTAGACGACGACCTTTCTCGAGTCTGGGTTCGTGGTCGCTACCTAGACTTCAGTGCTCGGGCGATCAACATCTATTTCGGCCTTCCAGATGATGGCGCGTTCCGACCACAGCCAGAGGGACGGGTTTATGCTCCTGCCTGGGGTGTCCTATGTACCGAGGTACCCCCGCGGACTGGATACCCTCACGAGCTACGACTGACGTCTCTGGATGCTCCTTGGCGTGTACTTGCTCAGCTTTGGTTAGGACGCATTCGGCCGATCACCCGGAGTCATATCGTCATAGATCATGTCTTTGAGACTATCTGCTTTATCGCACGAGGCGGTCGGGTAAATGTGGGGGCGTGCATTGCGGATAACCTGAGGGGTTTACGACGGGGGCGAGGGAGTAGGGTGATCACTCACGCACACCTCATTTGTGGGCTATGCGCTGCCCAGGGGATCCGCACGTCTCCCGAGACGGACCCCTATCCTTTAGCTCCAGGTGAGCACTACCGTATTCCGTCTTATGCCGCTCGGCGCAGCACTTTGCGTCGTGGAGCGCCTCGGGCTATACTGCGCCCGCAGCCTGAGGATGGTGGTTTGATCTTAGTTGTTCCTCCAGAGCGGCCACCTCCTCCTCCTGTGGTTCCACAGCAGGGTGGGGTTCCACCGCAGGGTCAGGACATGACGCGGATGCTCCAGATGATGCAGGAGATGCGGGTCAGTATAGATGCCGGGTTTGCAGCTGGGCAGGCTCGTTACGATGCCTTGGATGCTAGGATGGATCTCTATCAGGATCGTATGGACACGCTCACTATGAGACAGGCGGAGCAGCAGGCCACCATGACTGACATGTATGGCTACATGCGTCAGATGGACGACTACATGCGTCGCCAGTTCCCGCCTCCTGATCAGTGACCCTTCGTTTTTATGGTACTCTTGGGGTGCGTAGTAGAAGTAGTTTCCTTGTGAGACTGTAAGACAATGATTTCCATTTCCGTGTTTCGTAGTTTGTGCTTTTGTTGTGTTACTCCATGTTTATCTGTTTCGGTTGTTAACTCTAGAATTGTGGTTAATTGATGACTTGGGATCTCAGGGTTTAGGGTTCGAGGTATTCCCGTTTGATTTGACATTTATATGTGTTGTTTGCTTATTAATACCTTGTTCCTTTGTTCTGTTGAGTCCCTCACCATACGTTTGGATATGGAAGGCGGATTTTAAATATGTGCATATATATATGTATGTGGGCACTATGGATAATGGAATTAGAATATAACATAAATGCTTGTATTTTTATTGCTCAATAGAAAACGTTATTTGATACAGGCTGTAGGGATCACAAGGATAGGAATAGCTCGGAAAATAGGAACGGTAATAGTAGAAAGAATGCGATAAAAGGTCTCTAAGCTGAGGGAGTGTAGGTGGTTGGGTCCTCCATGGGATCATCCTCATCACTCGACTCCTCAACGGTACCCCAGCCAAGGGGTCAATGGAATACTGGGCTCGCTGGCCAATTGGGCCCAGCGGCCGGGGCAGGATCAACGACGACAACTGAAGGTTGGGCGGCTGTAGGGATAGCGTTAGGATCAACTACGGGGCTAGCTGCGGGAGGAGTCCCCAGGTCGAGAGGGGCAGGTGGAAGTAGATCGTCCTTCAGATGATGCAGTTGATGTCCCACGACCCCTACTTCGGTCTCTACGTCGTCCATCTGGGTCCGAAGTTCAGTCTCGCGGGTCTGGAGTTCATTGATTTGGATTTGGAGTTGGGTTATATCTTGATGTCCTGCTTTGCCCAGATTAGTTAGGTGACCCAGGTTAGCTCCCATTTGTTCTACCCTTAGTCTGAAGTTGTTCACGTTTTGAGGAGATTCGAGGTACGCCTCAATCAACCTCATTAGTAGGTTGATCATGTTCGCGTTTGGGGCAGCCATCTAATGTCAACAAGAAGGTTAGAGTCAGGTCATGTTTCGAATAAAAGTCAGGAGATGCGGGAATTTAAATCTACATGAATATGCATATGCAATCCCCCCAAAAATGAATTTTAATGTATTTTTAAATTTAATCGTGGATTTAAAAAGTTGGGCCTCTGTACTGGCAAAAAAATAATAATTTGGACTTTAAGGAATAAAAGCATAGGTATTTGGGCCGAAATGGCTGGGCTTATAATAAATAATTATTAGGTCAAAATAATTTAACCCCCTTTGGGCTCAAAATATTATACTAATTGGGTAAGAAATTTTTTTTTTTTTTTGGGCTCAAATTTTGGGCTAAAATAATAATACTAGTAGTCTTAAATAATAATGACACTAATAATAAATTTAAAAATAATACTTAGTTCAAAATACTTTAAAATAATAATAATAGTAGCTTTAAAATATCCTGGCTCTGATACCAACTTGTAACACCCCGGATTTGATAACCCAGGCCGGGATGTCACCGCCACATCTCTCTAGCAAGACACGGATTCTCCGAGCTTGCCAAAGAGATGCAAGGCTATAGGTATTGGAAAAAGATTTAAAAACAAGTCCGGAATCTATTTAAAAATAATAATGAGTGGCATCCACACATATAGTAGTAGTAATAATATATCGCAGCGGAAAGTGTAAAGTGGGCCGATATGGCCAAAACTCGGGATTTACATGCCCGTTATGCAAGTATCGAAAAAGCAATAAAAACAATGTTTAAGTTTTTCCATCCCCCAATGCATATGCTCATGCATTATCTTCATACTCTGAAAGGAAAAGAGAAAACAACAATTTTATCAGTATATAAAATACTGAGTAAGTCGATCCTAACATAGCAATAAAGGGATTTATTTAGATAATTAAAATTTGCTCCTAAACATGCATTCAAAAATTTAAAGGAGATAATATTTAAATCGTGTACTCGAACATGCAACTAATTCACAATAACAATTTAGTCGTGATATGAAATTTAAGACATAATTTAAATGCATAATTTAAAGACATGCAAAATAAATAAATACTTAAAAATATTAAATCTTTTATTTCCCCCCGTTACGTAACCATTTCTCAGTGTTTTGTATAGCCGGTGATCCGGCGGCCGCAGCCGTTTCGTAAGTATCTCGTTTAGCCGGTGATCCGGCGGCCGCAGCCGTATCTGCCATACCCAGTAACACTCCGGAGCCTCGAGAAATCCATACGGACAACCCGAGAGAGTAGGCCATGTATCTCCCGCCGATTGGCGTAATATCTCATCAAATTCTCTCGTCCATTATAGGCCCGAAGAGAAAGGCTAGAGGGGCACCCTGCAGAGCACTCACCCTCCACCAAGTATCTCATGTATCGTTTAGATTTAGTGTATCGGGGTATTTCAAAAGTATAGATGTATCGTATTTCAAATCTTTGATCGTTCGTTTCGAAATTTCAAAATCCTTCGATTCAAAAGTATCTTGGCGTCACAGTTTGCGCCTTTTCAATTTAAAAATTCGGTTTAAATCCGAAAAATCTGAAAACTTCACAGTTTGTGAAAAACACCCTAACGAACAACTTTCGTGTTTTAACTTTTTCGAAATAAGTTGAGGAAACATGTCAAAAATCGATTTTATTATGCAAACAGAAATCTGTCCGGACTCAGGTTCGACACAGTTCAAAATTTCGACTTTTTAACATAACAAATGGACTTTAAAAATTCTGAAAATTTAACCACATATACTAGACATGATTATCTACAACTTTCATTTAGATTGTAAAGATAAAATCGGACTACAAAATATAGAAACAAACTCACTAAGTTCGAACATGTTCATAGGCAGATTTCTAACACGTTTGTCAAAACAGTTTCTTTTCGATGCGATTTAAAATAGCAAACTTTAACGAAAATGTCTGAAATTTTTACACAACCTAGATTTATGTGTTAGGATTAAAAGTCTAGTTTTGAGTTTCTCGGATTGAATCCTCGAAATAGGAGTTTTAGGCCGATTTCAGAAACTGCGCAAGTTGGGGTTTTTAATTTCGATTTTTACGTTTCGTTACATTACGCCTATTCCGGACGCCCCGAAATCACCCGTATTGATATGGAAGGCTCAACTTACAGTGATAGGGAGTTTTGGGTCGTCCTAAGGTCGCTGGCTCGTCCAAAATCCTACGAACGGATCTCCTCAACGTCAAGCTTCCGACTTTGGCCACGATTTCGAATCGGACGAAGAAATCCAATGTTAGATCGAGTTTTCGGGTTCAAAAACTTAAATAGAAATCTATGAATGACTTACCACAGATTAGAACACTAGGGATCTTGTATTCTACGCCTCCTTCGTCGGTTTTCGTCGCCGGGAAGTGATCGGAAAGTCGTCGGGAAGTCGCCGGGAAGTGTTTTGGCTTTGGAGAGAGTTTGGGAGAGTAGAAGGTGATTGGTGACTGATGAAAAGGGTGGGGAGGCAGCCCTAGGTCGCCTAAAAGCTTCCCCCTTCGACCAAAATCTGCTTTCCAAAGTCGGGAGGTCGAATTATGGTAAGAAATCGCCGAAAACGCGCAAGTTGCCAAAACCTGTAGGGCCACGCGCGGTTGGCGCGCCTTTTGGCCAAACCCCGCCCGGCCAGCGCGCGGCCCTCGCCTGGACTGCGGTCCGGGCGGGTCCGTGCGATCCGATCCGTCGGGTCTTTTTTTCTCCTCTCTTTCGGACTTCTATCCTTCCCCGTTTTCGCGCTCGATTTTCCGGGTCATTTTCGGGTTATGCTTCTCATCATAAATTTATTCCGTCTCAATTCGATTTCATGCTTGAAATCCTAAGACCGTCGGTTTTGGTCCGTCGGGCTCTAATTCGTCGCCCTTTGACTTCCGTGCATTTCCGCGTCTACGGGTTCTCGGAAACAAAACCTTCTCTCATATTGGATTAATTCCTATTTTTATATTCTAAAATTTCCGGGTATTACAGTGTACCCCCCTTAAGAACCAACTTCGTCCTCGAAGTTGCACTTCATCCTCTCGCGAGTTCGGGAATTGTTTGATTAATCGATTGTATTATTGTGTGTCGTTGTTTGTTATTATTTGACTGAACCCAGAATTGAAATTTCCGAGTTGCCTACGTACCCCGTGAAGGGATCAAGTCATTACGTAGTTCAAAACAATTTGAATTTGTTTATTTGGGGTACAAGGTATTCGTACAAAATATTCAGAAATACTCGGGTTGTCACATCCTCCCCCTCTTAAGATTACAGTTATGTCCCCATAACTGTTGTTGCACTGTCTTGGAATAGGGTTGGGTAACGATCCTTCATGTTTGCCTCTAGCTCCCACGTTGCCGTCTCGGCTTCGTGGTTAGACCAAAGAACCTTAACCATCCTCACGGTCTTATTCCTTGTTACCCTCTCCTTCTTGTCGAGTATTCGCACCGGAATTTCTTCGTAGCTTAAGTCATCGTCCAGCTCAATTTCCTCCGGTTGGAGTACGTGGGTCGGATCATGGACGTATTTCTTCAGTTGCGAGACGTGGAACACGTCGTGGACACGAGCAAATTGTGGCGGTAATGCTAGTCGGTATGCAAGATTCCCCACTCTTTCTAGGATCTCGTATGGTCCTATGTACCGTGGGCTTAATTTTTCCCCGCTTGCCAAAGCGCATCACACCCTTCATCGGTGATACCTTTAACATGACCTTATCGCCTATTTGGAATTCCAAATCTTGTCGTCTCACGTCGGCATAGCTCTTTTGCCGGTCTTGCGCGGCTCTCATCTTTCCTTGGATTATTTTGACTTGTTGAGCCATGTCCTCAACAAGTTGCGGTCCAATTACCATAGACCTCTCGCCCTCTTCCCAGCTCAATGGGCTTCGGCATTTGCGTCCACTCGTATTTCGTGGAGCAGAGGAGGGTAAATACATAGGAAAGGAGAAATAAAATTTTCTTGTTTTTTTTTGTGACACGCGCGGGGTCCGGGCGGGTTTTGGGGGTTTAGCGCGCGGCCACCGCGCGGCGCCCCCAGGGTGAAGAAATAGGGCTCGCGCCCCGCGCGAGCCGTTCCTTCCCTTCCCCTTCCGAAATTCCTCTCAACTTCCTCTCCAACCCGTCCTCTCGTGCTCAGATTCTCCTAGTTCCAACTTCGATTTCTCTTTGTGAGGTATGTATCTCCTAATTTCATTTGCCAATTTCAAGTTTTATGCCTTGATTCATTAGAATTTGGTTGAATTATGAAATTAGGGTTTATGTGTACAATTTGGGGATTTGTTGTTTTTAAGCTTGATTTGTGCGAATTAGCAAGCATATGTGATTATTGATGTTGTTTTTGTTGATTTTGTTGAGTTTATGCCCCAATGTGTATTTGTTTTTGGCCATTTCTCGGCGATGTGGGTATTTAGGAATAATATGGAATTCTTCATTTTAGGTGGTATTGTGACATGAAGGATGGATTCATTGTTGTTGTTTGGTGTCATATTATGATGATGAGTTGTTGCTCGAGCAATTGTTAATTTATGGGCAAATTTCGTGTATCTTATGAGTATAATTGAAGCTTGTTGTTTTTCACATTTAACGTGTTCGATGAAATGCCGCAATGGGTTCCGAATTTATTTGGGTACAATCATTGGTTTGGTTATCTGCTGGTATGTATTAGTAACTATGAAGTTCGAAGCTTTCTTAGATTTCTCCCGTTGGAACTATGTATATATATTTGATGTTGTTCCGTGTGTGGGTCATTAGTCTAACAATTGATATTGGGTGTTCACAGGTTCCTGTGGTTCATCTTGGCGTTCCTTATAGTCCTTCCGGGGGCCAAGAGGCGGGCTGCTCGACGTGATGCAGCCGGCCCTAGCACCGCCGCTCCGGTGATGCCGGATATTGATGACAGTGATGACAGTGAGTCCGAGGAGGACGAGGAGCGGGTGCCGAGGCTCAGAGATCTCCTTGACGAGGTGCGTCCTCGCCGGCATGATAGGTTCCGTTTCTCGACGATGGCCGCCCAGGACTTCTACTTCGACGAGCTTCGTCGAAAGAGGGCTTACGTTCCCGAGCGAGGCTTGTTCCCTGATCATATGGGCGATGACCGGATCAGTGCACTTTTGGGGCATCTCCAGTGGACCGGTCTTGCACGTCATCCCGACGGCGTTGCCTCCGGCTATCTAGCTATGGAGGTTATCGCCAACATCAGCGGTCTTGGGGTAGACGACGACCTTTCTCGAGTCTGGGTTCATGGTCGCTACCTAGACTTCAGTGCTCGGGCGATCAACATCTATTTCGGCCTTCCAGATGATGGCGCGTTCCGACCACAGCCAGAGGGACGGGTTTATGCTCCTGCCTGGGGTGTCCTGTGTACCGAGGTACCCCCGCGGACTGGATACCCTCACGAGCTACGACTGACGTCTCTGGATGCTCCTTGGCGTGTACTTGCTCAGCTTTGGTTAGGACGCATTCGGCCGATCACCCGGAGTCATATCGTCATAGATCATGTCTTTGAGACTATCTGCTTTATCGCACGAGGCGGTCGGGTAAATGTGGGGGCGTGCATTGCGGATAACCTGAGGGGTTTACGACGGGGGCGAGGGAGTAGGGTGATCACTCACGCACACCTCATTTGTGGGCTATGCGCTGCCCAGGGGATCCGCACGTCTCCCGAGACGGACCCCTATCCTTTAGCTCCAGGTGAGCACTACCGTATTCCGTCTTATGCCGCTCGGCGCAGCACTTTTCGTCGTGGAGCGCCTCGGGCTATACTGCGCCCGCAGCCTGAGGATGGTGGTTTGATCTTAGTTGTTCCTCCAGAGCGGCCACCTCCTCCTCCTGTGGTTCCACAGCAGGGTGGGGTTCCACCGCAGGGTCAGGACATGACGCGGATGCTCCAGATGATGCAGGAGATGCGGGTCAGTATAGATGCCGGGTTTGCAGCTGGGCAGGCTCGTTACGATGCCTTGGATGCTAGGATGGATCTCTATCAGGATCGTATGGACACGCTCACTATGAGACAGGCGGAGCAGCAGGCCACCATGACTGACATGTATGGCTACATGCGTCAGATGGACGACTACATGCGTCGCCAGTTCCCGCCTCCTGATCAGTGACCCTTCGTTTTTATGGTACTCTTGGGGTGCGTAGTAGAAGTAGTTTCCTTGTGAGACTGTAAGACAATGATTTCCATTTCCGTGTTTCGTAGTTTGTGCTTTTGTTGTGTTACTCCATGTTTATCTGTTTCGGTTGTTAACTCTAGAATTGTGGTTAATTGATGACTTGGGATCTCAGGGTTTAGGGTTCGAGGTATTCCCGTTTGATTTGACATTTATATGTGTTGTTTGCTTATTAATACCTTGTTCCTTTGTTCTGTTGAGTCCCTCACCATACGTTTGGATATGGAAGGCGGATTTTAAATATGTGCATATATATATGTATGTGGGCACTATGGATAATGGAATTAGAATATAACATAAATGCTTGTATTTTTATTGCTCAATAGAAAACGTTATTTGACACAGGCTGTAGGGATCACAAGGATAGGAATAGCTCGGAAAATAGGAACGGTAATAGTAGAAAGAATGCGATAAAAGGTCTCTAAGCTGAGGGAGTGTAGGTGGTTGGGTCCTCCATGGGATCATCCTCATCACTTGACTCCTCAACGGTACCCCAGCCAAGGGGTCCATGGAATACTGGGCTCGCTGGCCAATTGGGCCCAGCGGCCGGGGCAGGATCAACGACGACAACTGAAGGTTGGGCGGCTGTAGGGATAGCGTCAGGATCAACTACGGGGCTAGCTGCGGGAGGAGTCCCCAGGTCGAGAGGGGCAGGTGGAAGTAGATCGTCCTTCAGATGATGCAGTTGATGTCCCACGACCCCTACTTCGGTCTCTACGTCGTCCATCTGGGTCCGAAGTTCAGTCTCGCGGGTCTGGAGTTCATTGATTTGGATTTGGAGTTGGGTTATATCTTGATGTCCTGCTTGGCCCAGATTAGTTAGGTGACCCAGGTTAGCTCCCATTTGTTCTACCCTTAGTCTGAAGTTGTTCACGTTTTAAGGAGATTCGAGGTACGCCTCAATCAACCTCATTAGTAGGTTGATCATGTTCGCGTTTGGGGCAGCCATCTAATGTCAACAAGAAGGTTAGAGTCAGGTCATGTTTCGAATAAAAGTCAGGAGATGCGGGAATTTAAATCTACATGAATATGCATATGCAATACCCCAAAAATGAATTTTAATGTATTTTTAAATTTAATCGTGGATTTAAAAAGTTGGGCCTCTGTACTGGCCAAAAAATAATAATTTGGACTTTAAGGAATAAAAGCATAGGTATTTGGGCCGAAATGGCTGGGCTTATAATAAATAATTATTAGGTCAAAATAATTTAACCCCCTTTGGGCTCAAAATATTATACTAATTGGGTAAGAAATTTTTTTTTTGGGCTCAAATTTTGGGCTAAAATAATAATACTAGTAGTCTTAAAAATAATAATGACAATAATAATAAATTTAAAAATAATACTTAGTTCAAAATACTTTAAAATAATAATAATAGTAGCTTTAAAATAACCTGGCTCTGATACCAACTTGTAACACCCCGGATTTGATAACCCAGGCCGGGATGTCACCGCCACATCTCTCTAGCAAGACACGGATTCTCCGAGCTTGCCAAAGAGATGCAAGGCTATAGGTATTGCAAAAAGATTTAAAAACAAGTCCGGAATCTATTTAAAAATAATAAATGATGTGGCATCCACACATATAGTAGTAGTAATAATATATCGCAGCGGAAAGTGTAAAGTGGGCCGACATGGCCAAAACTCGGGATTTACATGCCCGTTATGCAAGTATCAAAAAAGCAATAAAAACAATGTTTAAGTTTTTCCATCCCCCAATGCATATGCTCATGCATTATCTTCATACTCTGAAAGGAAAAGAGAAAACAACAATTTTATCAGTATATGAAATACTGAGTAAGTCGATCTTAACATAGCAATAAAGGGATTTATTTAGATAATTAAAATTTGCTCCTAAACATGCATTCAAAAATTTAAAGGAGATAATATTTAAATCGTGTACTCGAACATGCAATTAATTCACAATAACAATTTAGTCGTGATATGAAATTTAAAGACATAATTTAAATGCATAATTTAAAGACATGCAAAAATAAATAAATACTTAAAAATATTAAATCTTTTATTTCCCCCGTTACGTAACCATTTCTCAGTGTTTTGTATAGCCGGTGATCCGGCGGCCGCAGCCGTTTCGTAAGTATCTCGTTTAGCCGGTGATCCGGCGGCCGCAGCCGTATATGCCATACCTAGTAACACTCCGGAGCCTCGAGAAATCCATACGGACAACCCGAGAGAGTAGGCCATGTATCTCCCGCCGATTGGCGTAATATCTCATCAAATTCTCTCGTCCATTATAGGCCCGAAGAGAAAGGCTAGAGGGGCACCCTGCAGAGCACTCACCCTCCACCAAGTATCTCATATATCGTTTAGATTTAGTGTATCGGGGTATTTCAAAAGTATAGATGTATCGTATTTCAAATCTTTGATCGTTCGTTTCGAAATTTCAAAATCCTTCGATTCAAAAGTATCTTGGCGTCACAGTTTGCGCCTTTTCAATTTAAAAATTCGGTTTAAGTCCGAAAAATCTGAAAACTTCACAGTTTATGCAAAACACCCTAACGAACAACTTTCGTGTTTTAACTTTTTCGAAATAAGTTGAGGAAATATGTCAAAAATCGATTTTATTATGCAAACAGCAATGGACTTCACAGTTCAAAATTTTGACTTTTTATCATAACAAATGGACTTCAAAAATTCTGAAAATTTAACCACATATACTAGACATGATTATCTACAACTTTCATTTAGATTGTAAAGATCAAATCGGACTACAAAATATAGAAACAAACTCACTAAGTTCGAACATGTTCATAGGCAGATTTCTAACACGTTTGTCAAAACAGTTTCTTTTCGATGCGATTTAAAATAGCAAACGTTAACGAAAATGTCTGAAATTTTTACACAACCTAGATTTATGTGTTAGGATTAAAAGTCTAGTTTTGAGTTTCTCAGATTGAATCCTCGAAATAGGAGTTTTAGGCCGATTTCAGAAACTGCGCAAGTTGGGGGTTTTAATTTCGATTTTTACATTTCGTTACATTACGCCTATTCCGGACGCCCCGAAATCACCCGTATTGATATGGAAGGCTCAACTTACAGTGATAGGGAGTTTTGGGTCGTCCTAAGGTCGCTGGCTCGTCCAAAATCCTACGAACGGATCTCCTCAACGTCAAGCTTCCGACTTTGGCCACGATTTCGAATCGGACGAAGAAATCCAATGTTAGATCGAGTTTTCGGGTTCAAAAACTTAAATAGAAATCTATGAACGACTTACCACAGATTAGAACACTAGGGATCTTGTATTCTACGCCTCCTTCGTCGGTTTTCGTCGCCGGAAAGTGATCGGAAAGTCGTCGGGAAGTCGCCGGGAAGTGTTTTGGCTTTGGAGAGAGTTTGGGAGAGTAGAAGGTGATTGGTGACTGATGAAAAGGGTGGGGAGGCAGCCCTAGGTCGCCTAAAAGCTTCCCCCTTCGACCAAAATCTGCTTTCCAAAGTCGGGAGGTCGAATTATGGTAAGAAATCGCCGAAAACGCGCAAGTTGCCAAAACCTGTACGGCCACGCGGGGTTGGCGCGCCTTTTGGCCAAACCCCGCCCGGCCAGCGCGCGGCCCTCGCCTGGACTGCGGTCCGGGCGGGTCCGTGCGATCCGATCCGTCGGGTCTTTTTTTCTCCTCTCTTTCGGACTTCTATCCTTCCCCGTTTTCGCGCTCGATTTTCCGGGTCATTTTCGGGTTATGCTTCTCATCATAAATTTATTCCGTCTCAATTCGATTTCATGCTTGAAATCCTAAGACCGTCGGTTTTGGTCCGTCGGGCTCTAATTCGTCGCCCTTTAACTTCCGTGCATTTCCGCGTCTACGGGTTCTCGGAAACAAAACCTTCTCTCCTATTGGATTAATTCCTATTTTTATATTCTAAAATTTTCGGGTATTACACGTGAACTGTGGTGTCCCACAATAGGTTTCATAGTTTTCTATCAAAACTACACAAGTATGAAATCGTATAACTTACCCAGACCATAGCAAACAACAAAAAAAATACTTTTTTTTTCATGTTTTACCCATTCAAATCGCAAATCGCAGCCCTCCAATTCACCCCTAAACCCTCTAATAAAACCCCATTCTCAAAATACTCCATAAACCCTGTTATAACCCAACAGCAACAGGTCTCAAGTTTTTTTAGCACAAAAACGAGTTCAACCCTAGACCCTATGTAATACCCGAGAAATCATCCTAATGAATTATATTATTATTATTATTATTATTATTATTATTATTATTATTATTATTATTATTATTATTATTATTATTATTATTATTATTATTATTATTATTAGGGCAAATTATTTATTGGTACCAATTTGAAGGTTTTAGTTTGTTAAGTAGTACCAAGTTAAAAAATCTTAGTTTCTAGTACCAATTAGGTGAAAATTCCTATTTTTAGTATATTCATATAAATTTAACCATTTTTCATTTTTATCTTTTTTTACCATTAAATCAACTATATTTATATCTTATTTAAAAAAGAACTATATCTATATTTTAAATTTTTAGAATTTTATGTAATATTTTAAATTTTTTCCTTTAATTTTTTTATTTTTAAATTTTTTTATTTTCTTTTAAAACTCTTTTATCAATTATATTTTTCCCCTAGCATGTAACAGGCTGCGTGGCAAAAAATAGATATTTTTTAACCTACGGAAATTTATTTAAACTCCCAGCGAAAAAATTATTCAAACTAGATTTTATTTTGTATCAATTAAAAACTATATTTTTTGTTTTCTCCCTAAGATAAATTTTAAGTAAGATGAATAAAAGAATAAAATAAAAGAGATTTCATAGGATCCTAAGAAAAATAAATAAAAGAATTAATATAATATGTTTTAGCGAATAAAATTATATTTTAAATACTATTATTTTAAAAAAATTATGTAATATTGAAATGAATACATACTCGATTGGTATAAGAGTTTTCAAAAACGAATGAAAAAAAAATAAAAAAATATTTAACGAAAAATTAAAAATATTACATAGCTTTTTAAATATTAAAATATAAATATAATTTTTTTGCGAATAAGATATAAATATAATTGATCTGATGGTAACATAATAAAAGTAAAAAGAAAAAAATATGCACTTAGGAGTACCATTATATACTTCTGTAGAATACTGTTTTCTACTTATTTACAATATTGTTATGAAAGTGTTTAAAGTACTGTCTGCACCTATTAAGAATACTATTATGTGCTTATGTAGAGTAATGTTACGAAAATGTATGAAAGTGGTAAAAGTACTGTTATGCACTTATTAAGAGTACCATTATGTACTTAGTAGAGTACTGTTTTCTAGTTATTTATAGTACTGTTATGAATGTGTTTAAAGTACTGTTTGCACTTATCAAGAGTACCATTATGTGCTTAGTAGAGTAATTTTTTGTTAGTTATTTACTGTACTGTTATGAAAGTGTTTTAAGTATTGTTTGCACCTATTAATAGTACTATTATGTGCTTATGTAGAGTACTGTTATTAAACTGTTTAATGTACTGTTAAGCACTTGTTAAGAGTACTATTATGTGCTTAGTAGAGCAATGTTATTTAGTACTCCCCCTGTCCCACTTGAAATGTCCCATTTCATTTCTACACACAATGCAATTTGAAACTTTTGACAATTTCCCACTATATGAGTATTTTCTGAAAAGATTATAATCCGGGTTTAATTTTATTCAATGAAACCAATTATGAAGATGGAGTTGGGATTAGGGATATGTTTATAGCTTGTCACGTTTTTATATACTCATGTAGGAAACTATGGCCCGAAAGCGCACGGTGTCAAAAATTGCAGTAATTTATAGTAAGACCAGATCGTTCACTAGAGGATGTGCGATAGAAGCAGGGCCCACGTCGTTTACTAAGATTTTTCACTCGGTCACTCGATTCAAGTTTGTGTTTAAACTACCATCTACTTGACATAATTTAATTCTAAGCTATGAAAGCAATAAAATAAAGCAGTTAAAATTATTCTAGAAAGCAAATTAAATTTAATCTAAGAAAGCAATAAAATTTATTCTACGTAAGCGGTAAAAACTATACTAAACTATCTATCATTAATCTAGAAGGCATATTTAAATTGTGACAGAAGGGACAGGGAGAAAAGAATAAAAATTGGACAAGATTCAGATGAAACACAGTTAAATTTCCATTTTGTTACACAGATCTTAGCTTGGGACAATCCTTTCAGTTAGCTAACTCTCATGCTCCTATACTATGTTCCCTTTATCAGACAGGTACTTACAGTATAGGTTTACATGCTCTTAAGACAACAAAATCTAAGATACCACAAACTCGTAACTTCCCTTGCAATGCCTTGCAAGAGTATGTTAGTCATCTGTGGTGGACAAGCAACACCTGACAAATCATTAGTTGAAGTGTCAAGTACTGTTATCATTCCCCCATGACACGCCCAAAGATTCTAATTAAGCCCTGAACTATTCCATAACTCTCATTCCTAGTAGCAGTTAGAAGTTCTCTCAATACATCCGAGTGACCTCTATAAAAGCATTTAAAAGAAAGCAGTAAAGAAAGCATTTAAAATCCTATCACTCGGAGGTTTTAAAAGCATCATACTGGTAGTAAAAGAAAGCCCCCAGTCAGGATGACCAGATGTGGATCAAGAATTCTCGGACATCAGTAAACCGCTCGCAGTGTTTACCTACTCCCGGGTGGTTATGAGATACAAACTAATGAAACGAACTAATAAATCAGTTCGTTCCGGATGTACTCACTCAGGACTCAAAAATAAGCTCTGGCATAAGAGGATAGCAGTTGAAAGAGTACTCAACCCTATCTTAGAGAATAACCAAGGCCCACATGTTGTTCTTCTAGTATTATCTATCACACCGTATCTGAATCCAAGTGGACTCTGGTTCAGTGCAATATTTAATATAAGATTTCCAACATACAGCAATTTTGGAAAATAACTGATGTTTGAAAAACATTCCCTAAACAGGTACTAAACTCTCAATTAAAACACAGATCCTTTCAGTCTAGGTGAGACTTAATCGCTGACTCTGCTTCTAATTTTCCCAAAAGCAACCCTCAATCGGATATGAGTTAGACATAACTGAGGAACTTATCCCTTACTTAGATCCGGATTTTATAAATGAATTTTTGTTGCAAATTTATTGTGAAACATCTGATTTAAGTCAAGACTTCTATGTCCAAGGGAAGGATCCCAAAATAATCATGACCACAATATTTACATAATAGTATCATGCATTAATTTTATAAGGAATTGTAAAATTAAACAACCCAAAATATAATGGTGGGTTTAGACAAAATGTGAAACACAAAGATGAAATAGCTAGAGATGAGAGGAATTTGGCTAAAAAGACGGCGAAAATAGCTGGGGTTATCTGGCCTGCAAACATCTGTTATCCAGGTTCCAACTATTCCAGGTGGAATGGTTTTAGACAGCAGAAAACCTTGATTGACAGTAATCGCTTTCATCAAGATTCCTACTGTCTGTGAAATGAGAGAAAAACCTACATATTTTCTTACTGTAGTACTGTTCAAATAGTGTTGATTGGCACTGTTTGATAATATTACAGCTCAAAATTCGGGTTTGAAAGTAAAATAAGAAAATAAAACTGTATTCAAACAGAGACTGACTGAGTGGCTACTTCATTTTCCGGTGAGAGGACCGTTCACCTGACCTCGTCAGTCACTATCCAAACCATGCAAAATAACAAATAGTAATTAATACACAGACTACGGGCTTCATTTCCCGGTGAACAGCCTACGACGCTATCCTCCATTACGTCTCTATACTCGGGCACGACGCTATGCTCACTTGGCGTCGTAGTTCTTCCTTCAAAATCCTGCTTCCATTTCAGCCTACGATGCTATACTCGGCTACGTCGCTATATATGCTTAGCGTCGTAGTTGAGTCTAGCGTCGTAATTTCCTGAAAAATTCGAATTTTTGTGGGTCTTCACTTCTTTTCCCATCTTTTTATTTCCTTTTTCTTTTCTTTTATTTTTCTCATGTTTTTGGATTTTTCTAACATAAATGTGTAATAAAATTACATATTTATGCATTTTTCATACCAGCTTATTATTTTTACAATTATGCATAAATCAGTCCAATTCAACTGCTTTCTTACTTAATATAAGACCGGAATGCGATCAAATGCCCGTTTCAGACACGGAAATGGATTGAAAATAATGGAAATTTCCGGCCATTATCACAATTCACCTTTTAATCGTTAATATCTCAAAATATATACAACTAAAAATTATATAAAATATATTCTAAAACTATACGATTAGACGAATCCAACAAGACCAAACTCGACTATTTTTTTCAAATACATAATTACAATAATATTGAGCCAACGTTGAACAATGAACAGTGTCAAAACGTCAAACGGGACAATTCAATTGGGACGTAGGGAGTAATTTAGAGTAATGTTATAAAAGTTGGAGATTAGAGATATTCTTATTTATTTGGTGCCATGAAATTTATTATGATTTTATATGTTTCAATATTACCTATTGTAAAAATTATAAATAAAATGTTTTTTTTAAAATTTAAAAATAATAAATATATTGAGATGAAAAAATAATGAGGCTAAGAAACAAATAAATTAAGTTAGAGAAAAACCCGCCACTCGAACGGTGTTTCGACGTTGCAGGCCGTGGTGCGGTTGAGGACGACTTTGGACGATTCTACTCGGAGGATTTACATCACTAATCTGTTAAGAAGTAAGTTAATACCATACACAACAAATTTTGGAGGTTTTCGTTGAGTAGAACTCGAGTTATAGATCAACAACTATCCATTGAGAAATCTGTTAGCAAATTTCCTCCTTGTCTTGCTCTCTGTTTTTTGCGTTTTTGACCTAGATTGGTTCCGTTTTTCATGATCATTTACAAATGAAAGTTGTTCCTAATATATCAAAGATCATGCTTTTAAATTTCATAAATTTTTGATGGGTTTTGTTAGGTCAAATGCAATCTGGTTCATTAGGTAAATCTGCTGTCAATCCGTCACTCGTATAAGTCCGAACTTGCAGAGATGTTTAGGCCATCTTAAATTCATTTTTACATGTTTTTGTCTTCTTGAAAGTTGTTCATAAATGTGTCTAGTACCTCCCTGTAAAAGTTCGTGATTTTTAAAATTCATATGTAAAAGTTATGAATTTATTTCTCACTGTTGGTCGGATACCCACTGTTGCTGTGTTAAAACTCAATCAGGGTTTTCTGAAATTCTTGTTTTTAGCCTAGTTAGGATGCTCAAACTAAAAATATTTCTTCATGAAAAATATTTATTTATGTGTGATCTTGTGACTATAAAAATTTCAGAATTTTTAAGCATGATTTCCTATTTTAAAAACCTGTTGAAAACCGAGAGCTCATTGTGGAATTTCTATCAAGAGTTTGTGATTTTAAACAAGATGTAAAGAACCTGATTTTTGAACTGTTTTCCAACCTTATCTTAAAATGTTCAAAACATGAAACTTGTTCCTCTATGTATCATGCATCTACTGTCCGAATTTCATAAACATCAGTCGTCGAATGAATTTTTAAATCAAATTGGCGTAAACTGCGACATAGTATGTTGTGAATTCATTATCTTTGAGATGGTTGAACTTTTATTGTTGAGGCTTGTGGACATAAGGGCCCAAGCATAAAGGCTAGTGGACATAAGGGCCCTAGTGAACGTTTAATGTTGAGGCTTGTGGAGATAACGACCCAAGCGTAAAGGCTAGTGGACACAAGAGCCCTAGCGAACTTTGATTTGCGAGGCTTGTGGACATAAGGGCCCAAGCGTAAAGGTTAGTGGACATAAGGGCCCTAGCAAAGCAAGGTGTTCTCGATCATAATATGCCAATGGTAAAGGAATGAATTTTCGGAAAATACGTGGAAAAAAATTGTGGTTGAAAATGTTTACGTGCTTTTAAAACTACCTCGTTCCCTTAAATTTTATTAACTCGATTTTTAAATCATCGCATCTCTCTTCCTAAAATTTTCCAAAATTTTAGTGTTGTGTGTTAATTTACTCAGTACCGTTGTACTGATAAAATCGTTGTCTCTATTTTTTATTATTTTTTTTTTCAGATTTCGAAGATTAAATGCACGGCATTCATATACGGGATGGGATCTTTGAAGACTTGTCGTATTTATTTTAAATAATTTCATGAACTCCAAACTTGTGTTTTGTCCATGTTGGCCGTACCTTTACGCTTCCGCATTTCTGTTATACTTTTATGTATGTAGGCCTTTTTGTTTTAAAAACGCTATGTTAAACTCGGGCATTGTTTTTATGTATTTTATTTTTTTAGATTAATGATACGACTTAGCCTTAGCATCTTTTTCAATGAGCTCGATTAGTCATGTCTTGTTGAAAAAGGTGTGGCGGTGGCATCCCGGTCTGGGTTATCAAAACCGGGGAGTTACACCCTAATAAAACCCCATTCTCAAAATGCTCCCAAACTTCCAACACTGCAATCCACAAAACAAGTTCAAATGTAAACACCAGTAGAAATGAAACTTATAAACGTAAACAACCATTCAAACGCGCAGCCCTAAAAGACACCTAATTCGGAACCTATTCAAATTTTCGCACCTTTAGTTTTCAAGGTTCGAATCTATTCCTTTCGTATCTCCCTCCTCGAATCTGAAATGAAACAGTGGGCGCTATGTTCTTCACGGGAGCCCGAAAAAAATGCATAAAAATGGGTATGAGAAAGGGACGATTTTGCTTCATCTTCTCCGGTTAAGAACGGCGTTGGGTGCGGTACATGGGTGGTGCCACAAATTGCAATAACTCCCAATAGAGGATTACAAAATCAATGTAATGAGAAGACATAAAGTTGAAATCTCTCTACTACCCTCTATAATTAATTTCCCTTCTTCTTTGCTTCAAGGGTATTATAGTCTTTTCACACTTATACAATTTGAAAGTAAATCAAAATTATTGGGCGGGTACCAAAATTGAAGTATTATAGCATAGAGGTATCACAGTAAGAGTATTTTGGCACTGAGTATTAAACTTAACATTTCCATTAACACAATACAGTACAAAAACACCACAATTAAATATATAATATTTCCACAGGTTATTATGTTTGAAATTTAAGAAAATTTATTTTGATCTTAAATAATAAAATTATACAAAAATCTTATCAAAAGGGTCATAAAAAAAAAACAATGGTCATAAAAAAAAATGTTATCAGGTTATATCTTAAGATGTAGAAGCATTAATTTTAAGATTCTACAATTATGCTTTGAAACTGTCGGGTTTTCAGATGCGCCGCTTTGAAACCGGTCCAGGCTGAACTCCCTCCATCTTGGAGATCGTTAGTCATCAGGTAAATTTTTAGAATTTCCTCTGTTTGTGTTTTTTGTTTAGGTTCGGTGATGGAGGCGGGCTCTTTATTTTATATTACTTGATTGTATGTTGTGATTAAGCTTTGGCGAAGTTTGATTTTTTAGATGGATCTACGTTTTGGATTGATCTGATTTCTTATCGGTTTAGACTAAATGATTTACGGGTTTGTATTTGGAGAACCTGGGATTGATCGCAAGTTATTTTGGCTTTTTCTTTTTGGGGTTACTGTTTGTTTGCTTTAGGTGATGATTGATGTGATTTTTGCTGAGGCTCTTGTATTTATTGAGCTTATTTTCACGCGTTTGATTTGCTGTTATCTAATGGTATTGGATTCTGTTCTTTGGAATGATTGCTGTTGGTAAGTGGCAGTATGCAAATGGTTTGAGTGGGCTCTTCGGGGTTGGTGGTTGTGAAATTATATTTTCAGTTTGCTTGGCTGAGTTATATGGGTTTGAGGTTAGATCTGGTTTGACTGTATTTATTCACCCGCTTATTGCTTGCCTGACAATAAATGTATCGAGTGACTATTCTTTTCACTGATTATGTGTTGTTGAATGAATTAGTTTCAAAGGGTTTTCTCGGTCATAATTTTGTAACACTGCTTTTTTATCTGCATAATCTTAAGACTATTAGTATTATCTATTGGTCATGAGTAATATTTTGTTATTACATGCTTAGATGCAAACCTAATTATTTAGTTAATATGTTGATTACTTATGTTCCAAGATCAAAATCTTCCAGCTGCACCTTCATAGGGTGTCTTTCCTATAATTGTTTGAAGTTCATCTGCAGTTATGGGAAGAGTGGATTTCCTTGGTTTTGTTAAAGAATATGAAATTTGGAAGGGCGGCATGCAATGTTGTATTATACCAAATTACCATTGTCGTGTTGCTTCTTTTGCTCTCTTTTTGTCTGACTTGGTTATAACAATTTTATATTTATGGACTCAGAAACATTTCTTTTGTTCTGCTGGCATTCGCAACCTAACAATGGCGAAATCCCTTAGAAAGCTTGTGTCATGCGTTATCCTTGATTTGGATGGAACACTGCTTAATACAGGCGATTCTCCTTCTCTTCCCCACACTCTCTCGTGTGTTATCACTTTGGTTTTCCTACATTAATCACGGAAATTTTCTAAATGACCAAGGTACTAGTTTGCTGTTCCTTAAAGTTTTTCCACAATTAGGAGGCATGGACAATAAAGTATAATGAGAATATGAGATAAGACACATCATTCAATAGTAATGAGTGGCTAGAGTTGTTGGTGATAGCTGCCTGTTATCTCGTCTTATATGTGGACATGTGCTTTTATTACAGAATACAGATTATTTTGTTCGATTACATTTTGTATATCAGGTGCACTCTGGTTGTGCTTCATAGTAAGTTCTTTTCGAGGATACAATTTGATTTTATGCATGATGAACCTTTTGACTTGGTTCAGGTGCCTTCAGGGACTTTGCATGAGCTGTTAGACTGACTGTGATGTATTGTTATTACCTAATGTTTTCAAACTGTGATGCGCATTAGTTGTGAATGAAGTTTTTTACTTGGTTCAGGCCTTCAGGGACATTGTGATGGCTGTCTTGTATTGTTATGCCTTTATGTCTTCAAACCGTGATGTTCATTTCTTTTTATTATCTACTTCTTGTGTGTCAGATGGCATTGTGAATGATGTAATGAGAGATTTCTTGGTTAAGTATGGAAAGCAATGGGATGGGATAGGACCTCAAACAACTATAGGAAAGACACCCTATGAAGGTGCAGCTGCTATTGTGGAAGAATACAGTCTTCCCATAACTGCAGATGAACTATCAGATATTAAGCCATTATTGTCCACAAAGTAAGATTAATTTCTCTTCCGGTACCTTGTGTTTTTTAAGCTTGATTAGCTTTTCAAAATTCCAATAATTTTATTTGTAATACCTATCCACTTAGTTCCAGCTTTGAAACATATGATAAAACATAGGACATTATAGCACCGGTCCTCATAAAGAACTTTCAGGCAAACTTAGGTGTCATATTTGTTTTGTTTTGTTTTTTGTTTTTTGTTTTTTGTTTTGTTTTTTGTTTTTTTGTTTTTTTTGTTTTTTTTTTTCCTTTTTAAAATTTCTGAAATTAGTGTTTGTCATTATTTTACTGATTCATTAGATGGTGCAATATCAAAGCTCAGCCTGGGGCAAACAGGTTAATCAACCATTTAAGGAGTCATGGTGTGAAATTAGGCTTGGCTTCGAATACTACAAAAGCAGATATTGAGACCAAGATATATTCTCATCATGGTACTAATATGTGAATCTTATCTACATAAATCAAGCCTATGTGAATAATATACTTTTTTTGCCATATTGTATTAAATGAGCAATCTAATTTTATCGCTCAAATGAAAATATTGACCACTGTTGGAACTTTCAGGTTGGAAAGAATCGTTCACTGTTATTTTAGGTAGTGATGAAGTCACCCATCCAAAGCCATCTCCTGAAATGTAATTTGATTATTGTGAAACTAAATACTACTACGTATATGGTATTTTAATCAACATTTACAAATATTTGGTGTTTTGTTAAGATACCTTGAAGCTGCTATGAGGCTTAAGATGAATCCATCCAGCTGTCTTGTGATTGAAGATTCGGTGTAAGTCTCAATGTTTCTTGCAAGTTACGCCCTCTGTTAAGTATTTTTGACGTGACTGACTAGTATAATTATAGTCTTGTACACACCAGTGTATCAACTTGAATTAATTGAGGGCACTGTAGTAATTCATTAACTTTTCTTAATAAACATGAAAAAATCTTCAAATGTTGTGTAAAAATTAACGGAGGGAGATGTAACTTAGAATCAAAAATTGAAATCGGCTTAAAAACTTTGAATTTTGGTTATGAATTTCGCACAACCCATATATGTGGTATTTAGGGCTGGTTATCATCCAGCAAACTGCATATGCTGCAAATTGTCTTGAAACAAGTGTTTCTTTTTAACTCCTGTGTGCATTTTGTTGGCTATATTTATTATATCACCATTCCAAGTTATAGTATGAATGTTGTCTGTAATATAGACCAGGTGTTACTGCTGGTAAGGCTGCTGAAATGGAAGTGGTTGCTGTCCCATCCATTCCAAAACAATCCCAACTTTTCACCCAAGCGGACGAGGTCATCAATGCCCTACTAGATTTTCAGCCTGAAAAATGGGGTCTACCAGCATTTGAAGATTGTAAAGCTCTTACTCTATGTCATATTTTTCTGATACTTTCTATACCTTATGTATCATTCATCCGACTATTGTTGCAGGGATAGAACGTACCTTACCCATAGAACCTTGGTACATTGGTGGCCCAGTGATCAAAGGTTTTGGCCGTGGCTCAAAGGTGCTTGGAATCCCCACAGGTGGGTTGTTGACATACCAACTTTTCTTTATTTGCAAGATGCTAGTTTTTATACTTATTCTAATTTATATATTGAACTTCTCCATGGGTGTATGTTGATGGTTGGTAGTTTGGACGAATGATGTTTTCATCTTTTGCTCATCTTCAAGCGAACTTGTCGACTGAGGCTTATTCGGATGTCCTTTCTGAGCACCCCGCTGGAGTCTATTTTGGATGGGCTGGATTAGCATCTAAAGGTGTTCACAAGATGGTTATGAGCATAGGTTGGAACCCTTATTTCAACAACACTGAAAAGACAATTGTGAGTAAACATTGATTTGCTAGTCTTATTGATGCCTGCAATTCCATTTTGCTCTTTTTTTTGCCTCAACCCTTTAATAAGTGAGAGATTACTGTAGGAGCCATGGTTGCTTCATGATTTCAACGACAACTTTTATGGCGATGATTTACGTCTTGCAATAGTTGGATACATAAGATCTGAGGTATGTTTCCGGACTGGAGTAAACTTGTAGCTTCATTTGCACAACATTGCACTTATTTTGAAACCGTGCAGGCCCACTTTCCATCCCTTGAAAACTTGGTGGCAAAGATCCATGAGGATAGGGACATTGCAGAAAGAGCTCTTGAACTTTCATTGTATAACAAGTATAGGGACGACCCATATCTGAGTGGAGGTTTCACCAAGCATGACTAAATTTATACTATATTTGAAAAATGACTTAAATGTATTAAACATCTGAAACATTTGGATGTGAGGATATTGTTTCTACATGGACATTGACACATTGTATTGTGGGATCTAAAAGTGATAAATTGGATATATTCTGTTGGGATAATGATCAAATAGGTCCCGTAAGTTAACCATTCTCATTTGGTCCAAAAGTATTTGAATTACCGAAATGGTCCTGTAAGTTAATTATTCATAACCATAATAGTCCTTTTATTATATTTATACTTGTTAACCCAAAGAAAAAAATATATCAAAGCCCACCTAGTTTTTAGTGTCGGCCCAATCTGTAAAAATATATCCGAAAGGGGGATGCCCATTATGTGAAGATATATCCGGAAGAGAGGATGCATCTTCAAATCAGTAAAGATATATCCGGAAGGAGGGACACATCTTCAAAATCCCAGTCGGTGAAAATATATCCGGAAAAGAGGACGCACCTTCAAAGGCCCAATCCATTTTTCAAGGCTCGGTTCAACTCAAAATTTATCCGGATAATGATCCAGTAGGAAAACCGGCACCATAATGCAGGGGCAACAGTGAGGTGACACCGCCGCCAGCCAGCCGTATCCTCAAGCCCCACGCCTCCTAGGAACCTATGGTGTAACCAGAAGTCAATAAAGATCACGTATCTGCAGGGCGGCGGTATTGCGTCTCATTAATGCAAGGCGGCCGCATGCAGGGCGAAATTCAAGGGAAGATGGTGGCTCATTAATGGAGGGCGCCATAGGAGGAATGAGTGCAGGGTGTCGCCTCACTCTATATAAAGAGATGATGAGGCATGGAAGAAGATCATCCAGACACCCCCAAGAGGAATCGCACTTTCATTATGTTTACTTTCTGCCATTTCCTTTCTGCAAGTTTTCTTTCGTGTTTTTCCATTCTGCAATTTTTCATTCCTTTACAGCTTTATTTCAATTTCATTCCCTTCAGTGAATCTTGTAATCATCTTCAACAGTATTCAATCAAAAAATTCTTGGTTAACAATACTCCATAACTTTTAGTGTTTTATTACAATTTGACCCTAAAATTATAATTCTTTATGTAATTAGTTAATCATTTCAATGTAAATCCACTTTAAATGACTCAATGCTTCCGGAAATTAAATAAACACCCAACAAACAATTATATATTATAGAAATATAAATATGTTATATGGACTACACTTCACAAAATATACATTTTTTGGGTAAGGCTAGTAATTTTCAAAGTCTATGGAGCAAAAAATAATTTGCAAAATTGCCATCAGGACTAAATTGTTCGGAAAAATGAAAGTTAATGGACGATCTCGGTAATTCAAAATCATACTAGACCATTTTGATTATGAACAATGAACTTATAGGACTATTTTTATAATTCAATTACTTTCTGGACTAAACAAGAATTAGGGGTAAGTTCCAGGAAATCAAATTTACATAATATAATTTATTATCCCATATTCTGTTCAATAGAAATCAAATTTACATAATATAATTTCCGAATCACTTCTACTTGTAACATTCAAGCTGATTTAATAGTTAAAAAGTTATCATAAATGATAAATCAATTTAAAAAATAAATTTTTAATTTATTAAAACCTTGAATATTTAATAATCTAACCAAAAATTACATATGCCATAAAAATAACCAATTAATTGTATTTACCAATTTTAAAAATAAAAATAAAAATTACAATCATAAATGTTGAGATGAAATGCATTAACGAGAGCGATGGGCGGGAAGAAGTCAGATCACACTATCCGATAGAACCTACGGTCTATGGTAAAAAACCTATTAGGTCAGCCTATTGATTTTTTTAATATAAATTTTACTGTATAATTTATTATTAATATTTACTAGTAATTTTTTTTTTTGAGGTAATAAATAAAATAGGCCACCAGAAGGTGTCATTTTCACTTTTGGGCCACCATATTTTGATTTAGGGAAAGAGGCCATTAGAAGGATTTTGGGCCTGAATTTAGGCCATTGGACTGGAATTCGGGCCACGATGGCCTAAAAATGGAAATGATTCCTTCTGGTGGCCTAGTTTAGTTTTTTTGAATTATTTTTTATTTTATGTAATTAAAATAAATAATACACATTCCGTGACCTTATTTATGTCCTACTTTCTTTTTTTCTTATCCCAACATTTTTTTATTTCATTTCCATTTTAAAAATAATTAAATATTAATTGTCAAACATACCCATGCCCGAAAAATTCCTTACATTTAATACTAATTATTCCTACATAAAATACCATGTCCGAAAATTTTAGGATACTTATAATAAAACATGTTTACTTTTACTTTCTAATTTATTTGAATATGTATTTGTTTTACTTATTTTATAATATATTTGAATTAATATTTATTTTATTTCTTATATTACTCCCTCAGTCCTATTAATAGTGTTAAAAAAGGCACCTTAAAAATTTATATAATGTAATTGTAATGAGCTACAATTTTAATTTTTTTTTGAGGAGCCATTGAAGGCCTGGAATGGGTGGTGGGAGTCCAAGCCACACAATTACAAAGGGGAGGGATAGGGGACCGGGTGGGGATTCGAACCCCCAACCTATAGGTTGGAGTTGGGGGACTTACCACTGGAGTAAGTGCTCAACCCCACAATTTTAATTTATTTATTTATTTATTATTTACTGATATGTGGTTATAGGGTGGACTGGAATTATTAATGGTAGTAGATAATTTGAAAGTTTAATATATTTATTTATTAATGTGAGGTGATGGGTAGGTTTGACGATTAATATTTAATTATTTTTTAAAATGAAAAAGAAATAAAAATATTGGAAGGAAAAAAAGAAAGTATGGCATAAATAATGACACAGAATGAGTATTATTTATTTTAATTACATAAAATAAAAAAATAATTGAAAAAAACTAAAATAAGCCACCAGAAGTAGTCATTTCCACTTTTAGGCCATCTCGGCCCGAATTCCAGCCCAATGGCCTAAATTCAGGCCCGAAATCCTTCTAGTGGTCTATTTTCCTAAATCAAAATATCATGGCCCAAAAGTGGAAATGACTCCTTCTAGTGGCCTATTTTAGTTATTACCTCTTTTTTTTTTTGAGTAGCCAATGAAGGCATGGAAAGGAGTGGTGGGAGCCCATGCCACACAATTACAAAGGGGAATTAAAAGGAGGGGATAGGGGGTCGATGGGGAATCGTTGGGCTAAGTCCTCATCCCAATTTTTTTTTTAAAATTTATTTATTATGAATTTACTATTTAAATATATTCTTTTATAGAATTTTGTTTCTAAAATACTTAAAACCTAGCATATTTAAATAAATAAATAAATTAGGCCTATCAAAAGTAATATGCTAATCGCCTATAAAATGGAATTTGGCTTACTATTAAAGTATCATTTTATTTTATAGATCTAAACTATCAAAGTCTCTACTTTTCAATTATTTTATTGTCCAAAAGATATATTCAATCCAGAGTTTTATGGATTTTAAAGAAATGGTGGATTTAGAGAGTCCATAGACTTACGTAAAGTTGATCGTTTTTGTATAGATTCCATGTAGAGTTTGGCTATAGCCTGATTGGCTTTTTGAAATCTTGAATTGTTTAGAGAGATTTTGTTTAGTTATATTTTTTTAAGAGAATCCATTAAAATCTATGAAGATTTAAAATACATGGACTGTTGAATACCTCAAAATTTTTAAAGACTTTTTAAATATATATTGAATACACCTAGATTTTTAAAGACTTCTAAAAATATGTATTGAATACACTTAAACTTAAATTAAATTTACCCCAACTTCAAAAATAAAAAAAATCCTCCAGACTCTAGATTGAATAACCCCTATATCCCAGCTTCTAACAATTCTCTAAAAAAAAACTTCGCCCGAATAAATTATTCCAAAATACCACTGCTTACTCTCATAATTCTGTTATATAATAGTATATCTCGTTTAGTTATCTCATACTCCCTCCCGTCCCACTAAAGTGACCCCTTTTTACTCAATTTTATTGTATTAATACAAGAAGAGAAAAATATTCAAGTGTGGTCTTGTTAGAATCGTCTAATTGTATAGTTTTAAAATATACATTTTATATAATTTTTACTTATTCCGATTTTGAGATATAAAGTGTTTAATAATTGCATTGGATTTTGTGTAGAAGAGAAGTGTCCACTTTTAATGGGACTGAGGGAGTACTTAATAAATTTAATTGTAATTAACAGGATTATGAAATTACAACCGGGCTAGCACACGGGGACTGGGCATTCACAATCATACCACACTGAATGAGGCGCTGTTGATGAAATGCTTTTGGGGTCTTGTTACTCAAAAAATTACCTGGACTTGTGTTCTGAAAAATCGCTATGGATGGCAACGACACAGGCTCAGCGAATGCGTGCTTTCCTGTGGATCCTGCCACCATGACAAGATAATGACTGGAGTTGAGAGCAAGCGAAGGAAAATGTCCTTGGATGACTCATGCAGGAAATGCGGCGCAGTGGCAAGCGGGCTACACGCCCTCAGAGACTGCCCAACCTCAACACAGGTATGGCAGCAATTAGGACTTGAGCAAATGGACTAATTTGGTCTGCTCATATCTTAAATTGGATACACGCTAGAAACAGTGTGCTTGTGGCAGACATGGAAATATAGAAGGCAAGGTGCACATACAGAACTTTACGTCTACAAATGTGTTGCATGGGAGCACCTACATCAGATTATCCGGAACTTAACAAATGGCTTTATGCTAGCCCGAAATGATCTCAGAATTGGGGGGGGGGAAGCATGGCGGGTTGGAAGGACACATTGGGAAAAACCACCAGAGGGATGGATCAAGGCAAATTGTAATGGAAGCATATATCAATCATGGGTTGAGCAAAGCAGGCGGCGTACTCAAGGACTCGAGGGGACGCTTGGTAGGTAGAATCAGTGTAAAAAGGATGGTATGAACACTAACCAAATTGAAGCCTGGGGAATACTCCTAAATCATTGCAAATTATCACCCACATCATGCCTTCATCAGAACTCCATCCTTTATGGTCGGAATCCAAGAGTTTGTAGTTCATTACTATTCCCTATCCAAGTTTATCAATGTGTAGCTTTCAAACATGTGTTTTTTTTCAACAACTTGGGATGCATTTTAAGCTGCTAAATGGAGTCTTTAGGAGTCCAATAACTCCCTACATGTCCTAGAGCTGTTTCGGACATTGAATCATGAAATAATGGAGAAAACTTGAGTTTTAATCCGAAACAAATGCACTTGGACAACAAATTTGTGTCCACAGTGATATAGGTCAAATGATGAAATTTTTGGGAACAAATGTCTTAGCCAAAAATTCTGGAATTTTATGGGTGTATACTAGACACAATTTGGAACAACTTCTATGTTGAACACTTTAAGAGACTCACAATCTAAGTGGGTGTAAAAATTCAATATTTACAGAAGATAAAATCTGTCAACTTGGCACAATTAAGTGAATTTGAATTTAAATCAAAGCAAAATAGTTTTGCCTATCATTGGACTTATTTCATGGGTTGTTTTTGGGTTTTTATTTTACCATATCTAACCATTTCAACTTCGACCCAAGTTATGTTTTTATCTGAATTTAAATTATGAATTTCTCGCTAATAAGCAATAATTTGTTCAAATAAATTATTTTCGTTTTCTCGGAATGATGTTGGTCTTATTCGGATTGAGAAATTAAATTCATTCTTTTGAATCATGAATTAATTTCTCGGGTAATACAGTCTACCCATTATGAATCAACTTCGTCATCGAAGTTGCATCGTTCTTAAGGTAACACGAAAATCAAAGATGCATTCAACGCCAACATCTTAAATATATATGAAACATTTAAGGTCTAAAGATTACCTAGGTAAAGCCAACCGATATGCTAATATGCCCATTCGGTCCAGAATTTCAAAAGGTCCAATGTAACGACGACTTAGTTTCCCTCGTTTTCCGAAGCACATCACACCAGCATAACCTTATCTACGACTTGAAATTCTTGCTCTTTTGGTCTTATATCGGCATAACTCTTTTGCCGGTCTTGTGCAAATTTCATATTCTACTAGATTACCTTGGCTTGTTGGCTCATGTCCTCAATGAGTTGTGGGTCTACTACCTCTGAATTTTCATCTTCTACCCAACATAACGGATTACGACATTTGCACCCGTAAAGTACTTCAAACGGAGCCATATTGATACCAGCATGGTAATAGGAGAATTCGATTAATGGTAAGTGATTTTTTTTTTTTCCAGCTGCCCTTAGGACACACGCTCTTAGCATGTATTCGAGCATTTGAATTGTTCGCTCAATTTGTCCGTCCGTCATTGGGTGCAAAGCCGTACTCATCTTAATTTGAGTACCTATGGCTTCTTGCAATTTGGTCCATAAATGATACACAAATCTACTATCGTTGTCAAAAATGATGTCATGAGGTAACTGATCCATTATCTATGTAGGCTCTTGCTAACTGATCTATAAACCATATATCCTTCATTGGAATAAAGATAGCGGCCTTAGTTAGCTTATCAAAAATCACCCAAATCTTATTATTTCCTTTTGGTGATCGTGGTAGCCCTGATACGAAGTCTGTGAAAATACCATCCCATTTCCAACTTGGGATTTCCAATGGCCTCATGAGTCCTATTGGCTTTTGCTTTACAACTTTAACGTTTTTGAAAAGTTAAGCACTTAGCCATGAACTCGGCTTACTTCTTGTTTCATCCTTGGCCACCAATAAGTCTTTTTCAAATCCTTATACAACTTGTCACCCCCTGGATGTACAAAGTACGTGGTATTGTAGCTTTCTTCCATCAATTATCGCTTCAAGTACTCACACTTTTATAGGACATACCTTCTCCCTTTGAAGCGAGTACTCCCATCTAGGGGTGATTAATGAGTGGTGCTACTCATAATCGACCCAGGACTCGGCTCGAATAAAACTCGACTCTTACTTGACTCTTGCTACTCGACTCGAGCTCGAGCTCGAGCTCGTATCAAGTCAAGCTCTAGTATTTTAGTACTCGAGCATTTGAGCTTGACTTGACTCGATAACACTCTTGACACACATTTTAATTAATTTTTATTTCATACTTTCCCTCACAATCCACTCTATACTCTATTAGAAAATATGTCACTTATTTAAAATATCTAAACGAGGAAAAATAGTCACTCTTAAAAATTAAAATATATTTTTTTTTAAAGAATTTTAGTTCTATCTTAATTGTATAATAACCAACACAATATTCAAATATCAAATTAAATTGTGTCTTTTAGGCCATGGTTAAAAGTTCAAAATCAAATGTTAAGAAAAAGATAAAATAAATTTCAAACTTAAGCTATCGACTCGAGCTCGAGCTTAGTAAAAAAAATTACTCGCGAGCTACTCGAACTCAATGATACTCGAGCTCGAACTCGAACTCGATAATACTCGAGCTCGAGCTCGAACTCGAATATCTGCCATCAAGCTCAAGCTCAATGACTATGATACTCGAGCTCGACTCGACTCGATATCACCCTTACTCCCATCATCATGAATAGCAAATCCTATAGTCTTACCTCCATAAATTTTCTTCTTAATTCTTTCAAGCTTAATATTGCCTGGCTGATCTATTGTATATTTCTTTTAATACGGTAGACTCAATTGTCATGGCATTAATTGTTTTTACGACGGTTCGATAATGGAAAAATTCAATATCCAATTTAACTAGATTCATATACAGTTCCGGAGGTAAAATAAGCGTATTTACCACATGTCTAGTTTTACGACTCAATGCGTCTGCAACGACGTTAGCCTTCCCTTCGTGATAAACTATGTCCAAATCATAGTCCTCAATCAACTCAAGCCATCTTCTTTGTCTCATATTTAACTTCTTTTGAATAAATATGTATTTGAGACTTTTATGGTTAGTGAACATCCGACGGGTTCATCCATAAAGATAATGTTGCCATATCTTGAGGGCGAACAAGACGACTGCTAATTCTAAGTCGTGAGTTGGATAACTAACTCCGTGAGGCTTTAGTTGCCACGGTGAATATGAAATAACTCTTTGTTTTTACATTAGAACACATCCTAAACCATCCTTAGAATGTCATTATACAGTTCAAAATCCTAAATTTCTGACGGCAAAGCTAAGACTAGTGCTGATGTAGTCGCTTCTTGAGTTCTTGAAAAGCTATCTCATACTCATCATTGTCGCAACTAAGCACAAGAGGACACAATTTCCCATATATTATATCCCATTGATCGTAAGTCATGACCAGCATGCGGCAAAGTCATATACATACAAATTCCCAAGCCTCGGGTAACTCATCATGGATACACCAAAGAGTATAGACTTATATATGCAACAACACCATTTTGTTACACTTCATTCAACTATGCCGTCTTGGCATATTTAGAGGGGGCGGCCACGCAAGACCCATCCCCAGTGCACTCGCCCACTATCAAAGTATGATATCTTATTCAGGTCATAGTGCACAAGGGATTTAAAGATTTTCCCCAACTTCCACATAATATCACTTTAAAAGATTTTCAACAATTTAAGGGAGTAATTCAACAATGCTAGAACCATTTCAAAAATAAAATCCCTTAATCACAATCTCATAATTCTTTGTAATGGCCCGATTTATTTAAACTTGGGTTGTGGAATTTATTTTGGTGTTGGTTAAATTTCAGCCCAATTCCGGATACGGCCCAATCGAGTTAAGTGAGAGCGGGAGGGGTCATTTGTCAAATTCATAACTTGGAGTTGAAGTGGGGTCAATATGCAGTTTTGGAAAAATTGGAAGAAAGGGGAGGGGAGACGTGCGGCCAAGAGAGAGAAGGAAATGGGAGGATTTCAACTTGCTCAAATCATCGCGTTTCCTTGACGATCGATCAATCGATTGGTGGTAAGTGCTTCCCCTCCTCTCCCCCTTCGTATTGATTTTTATTGCGATGGAATTGGTGTTGATTTTGGGGTTGGATGTTGTTGATAGGGTTTTGGTGGATTTTGACTGTTTGTGACTCGGATTGGATGGAATCGGAGGTGTTAATCGTTGGAAGACATTGAGGCAAGGTTATATTGCACAATTTACGTGTTAGGGGTGTAATGGGTGTGTTTTCCGGCGAAACCCTCTGAAGCCCGACTGATCAGTCGGGGAAGACAGAGCGCGCGCTCTGAAAGCGGACTGCGCCCCTAGCCCACGGTCCTGGCAGCAACGCTGGTCGATCGGTTTCGTGTGTTTTTGATGTCCAATTGCTTAAATTCTTCCTCCAATGTTGGTCTAGATTTCTCTTGATATTGTGTAAGGGTTATGGATTGAATTGTAATACCCGAGAATTTTGAAACATAAAATAAATAAATAAGTAAATAAATAAATAAAAATAATAAATAAACAAACATGATAAATAGATAAAGAATCATAAGAGATGAGAAATGGAATTTAAATTAAAAGGAAATCAAAATTTCGAGAACCCGGGAAGCCGAAAACAATTTAGTTAAATAAATGGTCACACGTGAACCCAACATCGATGGACTCACTAACTCGAGTCCACATGTAAATTTAGACCCGAATAAAACGACGATAGGAAATAGGAGCCCGAAGATATCCCGGAAATCCGAATCCGAGAACATAGAGGGATGGAAGTCCGAAAGAGAGGAGGAAAAGCGCGACGGATCGCACGACCCGCCCGGACCGGAGTCCAGGCGTGAGTGGCACGCTGGCCGCGCGGTGTATGGCTTCGGACCGCGCCACGACCGTGCCAACTGGCAGAAACGCCCCGTATGAGATTTACTCGCCCGAATCCGGATTTTTCGACTTCAGTTGAACACCTTGCGACTCAAGACATCCTAAGGCTGCCTTTGGACGACCTTTAGGTCCTTTACATCTATAAATAGCCATCCTAATCAGCCCCAAACGTTTTACAAAACCCTACGAAATCTCTCTACACACAAAACCCTAATTCCGGAGTCGTCGGAGGCACAAAACCGAATCAAGGGACCGACTTGGACGAAAATTAGGAGTCTTCGATCGTCGGGGTAAGATCCGAACCATTCTTGTCCATTCTTTTCCATTCTTGATTCGAAAACGAATCCTAATTCGACCCTTTTTCTATTCTAAACCCCCGATCCGGATCGAGAACGAAGAACCCGACGAACCAAGGAGATAAACGGAGGACTGGAAGCCACGCCTCCGAATCGACGATCCCGGACGCTCAACAATCGGTAAGTTAATACTTACATGGTTTTGGGAATAATTAAAACACGAAACCTAAAAGCTTAATCGAATCTTGTGAAAATCTGTCAATGTATGTTCTCTACCGGCGCAACAGTTTTGACGAATTTTTCCGAACCTTAAAAACTTCAAATGGAAAAACTTAAAACACGAAAAACGTTCCTAAGGCTTAGATCAATCTACTGTAAAATTTTCAGAATTTTTAGAGACGTTTTGATATTTGAAATCCACCCGAAACCAAACTGCTGAAACTTGGATCTTGAATTTCTTGACAGAACTTAGGTCCGATCTTGATCACGTTTTTGACATTAGATCTAGACTGATTTAGGTCTTTAGCCGAACATGAAAGTTGTAGACAAATGTCTTAAGAAGGTCTCTATAAAATTTCATTAAGTTTGGAGTTGATTTGCTATGGTAGATCTTGAAACCTTAAAACTGATGTCAGAATTTTCGGACAGATTAATATCCTGTTAAAGGTTGACATTTTTCACCTACTTCCGTATCTTGGATTGAAAAACTTAAAACATGAAACTTGTTCGTCTCTGTGTTTCGGAGTTACTGGTAAATTTTCAGAATGATCCGGCTTAAAATGAATTTTTAAATATTTTTGGAGCAAAACAGCGACTAGTAAAATTATATGTTGAAACGTGGGAAATTTGTGAAACTTGTTTTGACCTTGCGGGTTCGATTCCCCAAGGGCGTCCGTGTCCCTGCGGGTTCGATTCCCCAGGATGTCTGTGTCAAGCCTTGCGGGTTCGATTCCCCAGGGTGTATGTTTTCCTGCGGGTTCGATTCCCCAGGGTGTATGTTTTCCTGCGGGTTTGATTCCCCAGGATGTCCGTGTCAAACCTTGCGGGTTCGATTCCCCAGGGTGTATGTGAGTTCTTGCGGGTTCGATTCCCCAAGGGCGATTGTCTGTCTTCCTGCGGGTTCGATTCCCCAGGATGTGTGTTGATTCCTATGGGTTCGATTCCCTAGGATGTATTTGAGTTCTTGCGGGTTCGATTCCCAAGGGCGAACTATACTAGATCATATTGAACAAAAGTGGAAGAATGGAATCCTGAAATACTTGAATATTTTCTCTATTTAAATTATGCCTTTAAATTACATCTTGCGATTATTTTATCATGTTGTTGAATTATGATCTTATGGAAATCCTTGTCTTTTGAATTATGCAATTAAATTATTATTAGATGGATAAAATTAAATCATGTCTTGTATGAACATGTTTTCTTTAAATCTAATTAAAGGCTTTGAAACCTCATAATCATGTCTGTGTTAACTTACTCAGCAAATCTTTGCTGACCAAACCATACTTTTTCCCCTGTTTCTTTCAGAGCTGAAGAATATGCATCATCATATGCATTCATGGGAATGTCGGGGAACAATTTATTCTTAAATTTTGTTTTGACTAGACCTTGCATGAACGGGCCTGTTTAACCCGTGATTAGGCCATGTTGGCCCTATTTTTATATTCCGCTGCATTATATATGTAAATATTATTTTCCGCTGCAACTTTGATGTATTATTTTTAAATTATATATGAATGGGCTGTTTGAATATTTTAAATTCTGAAAAACCATAGCCTTGCATCTCTTTGGTAAGCTCGGAGAAACCGTGTCTTGCTAGGGAGGTGTGGCGGTGACATCCCGACCTGGGTGACCAAAAACCGGGGTGTTACAGAGTGGTATCAGAGCCCAAAATATTTTAAAGCTATCTATTTTAAAGAAAATATCTGATACCAAAGTTGTGATCAGAGCCCGGCTATTTTTAAACTATTATTTTTAAACCCTTATTATTTTTAAACTACTATTAATATTTTGACTATTATTATTATTTCCATGGAGAAATTTTTATTTTAAAACCCATGGGAAAAATATATATATAGTGCATAAATTATTTTTTTTGGGGGGGGGGGGAATCATCATTCGCATTTGCATATTGCATCTCTTTTATGTAGAGAACTTAGAATCTTGGCGAAGTTAACCTAGAATCTTGGCGAATATTAATTTAGACCTTTTGCTTGCACTAGATGACTTAGAGGCTTGACATCGAATTAGAAGCGCTCACTAGAGACTGATCTTGCCTTAGTTCTAGATCGCGTTCATCTAAGCGCACGCCTAAGCATAACAATCCTCGGCCTTAGCCATTTCTACTCTTGTACGAACTAGAAAATTTCCTTATGTGGAACAATAAAAATCAAGTTTTTATTAAAACACTCCTTGTTCCACAAATCTTGTTTGGATTCCCAAACAACAAATCCGAAAATTCGAAGTTAGAAAATTTACGAAATGTCTTGTTCGATCGATCTATCTAAACAAAGATAAGCTAATCTGTAAACGTGAATAACAGAAAATGGCGCCTAGGAGAAAACCAAGGAAGGTGAGTCCAAACGGCACTGACGCTAACCTTTCCAACACGCCCAACAACAGTGAAAGTCCTCAGAACCTAGGAGAGCAAGTGCCTCAAGCGCCCAATAATATGGAAGCACGTTTAAAAACGATAGAGGGAATCCTAGTAGCATTAGGAAATGCGGAGGTGCATAGGACACCTGCAGCAGTACCTCCGCCCGTAGCTCAAACCAACTATCTAGCGTTGGTGAATCCCTATCAACCACCACGTTATGATGGGCAGGAGGATCCCGCCAAACTAGAGGGGTGGATCCGTACATTTGATAATGTAACACCCCGGATTTGATAACCCAGGCCGGGATGTCACCGCCACACCTCCCTAGCAAGACACGGTTTCTCCGAGCTTGCTAAAGAGATGCAAGGCTATGGTTTTTCAGAATTTAAATCATTCAAACAGCCCATTATAATATAATTTAAAAAAAATAATAATATCAAAGTTGCAGCGGAATGTAATATTTACATATATAATTGTAATGCAGCGGAAATTTAAATACTGGGCCAACACGGCCAAAACACGGGTTAAACAGGCCCGTTCATGCAAGTTGTAATTAAATGCTGGAATTTAAAATAGAGTTTTTCCCGAATGTTCCCATGTATGCATATGATGATGCATAATCCTCATACTCTGGAAGAAAAAGGGAAAATGTGGTTTGGTCAGCAAAAAGTGCTGAGTAAGTTAACACCTAATATGATCAAGGGGTTTCAAAGCCTTTATTTAAATTTAATAAAAACATGCTTGTAGGTAATTCACAGATTGAGTTATTCATCCTCTAATAAATAAATGGCATAATTTAACCCATGGATTTCACGTGATCATAATTCAAATTACATGGTAAAGTAATTGCAATGCATAATTTAAAGGAATAACTTAAATAAGGAAAACATTCACGCCTTAAAATTTTTCCGTTACTTCACGATTAGGTATTTCAGAATTTTCATTCTTTCACTTTTGTTCAATATGATTTTATATGATTTGATCTTGGGGAAACAAACCCGCAAGAATTTAAACGCTTCCTAGGGAATTGAACCCGTAGGAATTAACACACGTCCTGGGGAATCGAACCCGCATGAAGACAAACGATCGCCCTTGGGGAATCGAACCCGCAAGAACTCAAGTACATCCTGGGGAATTGAACCCATAGGAATCAACACACATCCTGGGGAATCGAACCCGCAGGAAAACAAACAATCGCCCTTGGGGAATCGAACCCGCAAGAACTCAAATGCATCCTAGGGAATTGAACCCATAGGAATCAACACACATCCTGGGGAATCGAACCCGCAGGAAAACATACGCCTTGGGGAATCGAACCCGCAAGGTAAGGACAAGTTTTGCAAAATTTCACAAGTTTTTCATGCAAGTGTCTAACGTCCATTATAGGCGCGTCAAGAAGGTAGAGGGGCACCCTGCAGGGCACTCGCCCTCTACCAAAGTATCTCAATAACATTTCGATTTAGTATAACGGGATTTTTCAAAAGTATAGATGTATCGTATTCCAAGCCTTCGGCCGTTTGTTTCGAAATTTCAAAATCTCTCGATTTAAAAGTCGTTGGCGTCACAGTTTACGCCTTTTTAATTTAAAAATTCATTTCAAGTCCGAAAAATCTGAAATTTGCACAGTTTATCGAAAACACCCTAACGAACAACTTCCGTGTTTTAACTTTTTCGAAATAAGTTGAGGAAACATGTCAAAAATCGAGTTTGTTTCGCAAGCAGTGTTCTGTCCGGATTCAGGTTTGGCACAGTTCAAAGATTCCACATTTTAACATATCAAATGGACTCCAAAAATTCTGAAATTTTATATGCACATCCTAGACATGCTTATCTACGACTTTTATTTAGATTGCAAAGATCAAATCGGACTAGAAAGTATAGAAACATGCCCATCAAACTCGGATATATTCACAGGCAGATTTCGAAAACGTTTTGTTAAAACAGTTTATGTTCGATGCGATTTGAAATAGCAAACATCGACGAAAATGTCTGAAATTTTCACACAACCTAGATTAATGTGTTAAGATTAAAAGTCTAGTTTTGAGTTTTTCGGTTTGAACTCTCAAAATAGGGGTTTTGGTCCGATTTCAAATCTATCACAGTTTCAAGTTCGAATCTCAAGGAAGGTTGGTTCTCGGCCTTTTTCGGATATCAAAACACGATGAAAAATTATGAAAAGTTTACACAAACTAGATCTATGTCTTAGGAACGTTTTTCATGTTTTAAGTTTTTCCATTTGAGCAGTTTTAAGGGTTCGAAAAATTTGCACAAAATTGTTGCGCCGAGGGTTTTTCGTGTTGACAAATTTTAGAGTTATTAAATCCATACGTTTGGTTGCATTTTAAGTCACCCAAAACCTAATAAGTATTAACTTACAGTGGGAATGATGTCTAGGACGTCTCTGGATCGATCGGGGCGTCCACGCTTGCTACGGACACGTCCCAATTACTCCGTCTCTTCTCCATTGGCCCCGAAACGAAACCGAAAGTAAAAATCTAGGGTTAGATCGAGTTTTCGGACTCGAAAACTTAAAAGAGAAACCATGGAGGACTTACCACAATCTGGGACACTAAAGATGTTGTTCTCCACGCCTCCTTCGTCGATTTTCGTCGCCGGAAAGTAACCGGAGAGTCGTCAGAAAGTGAAGAACTTGTGTTTCGGTTTTGGGAGAGTTTGAGGGTGATGGATAGACTTGAGAGACTGATTATGGGAGTGAAAATCAGTCATTGATCGTCCTATAGCCTTTCCCCCCGACTGGGATTGGGTTTCCAAAGTCGGGACACGAAAATATGGTAAGAAAATCGCCAAAACGCGTCCTTTGGCAGCCACTGCTGCACTGGCGCGGGGTTGGCGCGGTTTATAGCCAAACCCCGCCTGGAGGGCGCGCGGCCTGGTCTGGGCCGTGCGTCCGGACTGGGCCGTGCGATCCCGTCGGGCCTTTTCTCCTCTCTTTCGGACTTCTGTCCTCCTACGTTTTCGGGTCATTCTCGTATCATAAATTCTTATCTTAAATTTATTTCGACTCAAATGAATTTCATGTTTGAAATCTTAAGTCCGTCGGTCTCGGGTTCGTCGGCTTCCAATTCGTCGTCTTTTGACTCCCGTGCAATCACTTGTGTAATTAAATTTCTTCCGACTTCACGGGTTCTTGGAATTAGAATTATTTTCCTTCTTGAATTTAATTCCAATTATTTTGACTCAATTCATGGAATGTCTTCGGGCTTCCTTTCCCTCTTTTATTCCATTTTGAATTTTGAATCTATCGGCGTTTCATTTCCGAGCAATAATTTATTGTGATAAATTATTTTCTTCTTCTCGGAGATATTTCGACATTGATCGGAATAAATTTTATTCCTTTGGACGTTGATAAAAATCTGGGGTATTACAGTCTACCCCCCTTAAGAATCAACTTCGTCCTCGAAGTTGTGTTTCGGCTTTTCTCGCGCTAAGAGTTAGGGTCCTTTTGTTTATTTTATTATTTTGCGATATTGTGTTATTGAATTATTGTTCGATTGTTGATTGTTTGTTGTTTGATTATTGTTTGTATTATTTTATAATATCATTTGACTGAACCCAAAATTGAAATTTCCAAGTTGCCTACGTACCCTGTGAAGGGATCAAGTCGTTACGTAGTTCAAAACAATTTGAATTTGCTTATTCGAAATACAAAATATTCGGATTAGAATATTTGGGTCGTTACATCCTCCCCCTTAAGATTACAGTTATGTCCCCATAACTGCCTATGTATTATTCGCAAACAGGTTCGGGTATCGTTGCCCACGATCCTTCCTCATTGAGCTGGCAAGTCAGCTTGATCGATGTCGTTCAATCGTCTTATGGCTCTTCTGGTTGAGGGTTTACCAAATCTAGCCTTTTCTCAATCCTCTCCTCACGAACATTGCATTCTCTAATCATGTGGTCTTCCCCACCACATCTATAACAAGTCCCGCGCCTTGGGCATTCGCGCACCAGATGGGCTTGGTGGCACTGCGGCAACGTGGTATGACTGTATGACGTATGCCGTTTCTCCCATAATTGAAACCTTTATTCTTATTCTCCTTAAAATTGTCGTTGCTAATGTTTCGATTCTTTTTCTCAATCTCTTGCGAGTCCTTGCTCGACTCACCATTTTCTTTACGCTTCAGTTGCTGGACTCGATCAATTGCTACAGCTCGATCGTAAACCGTCTGCAGGTTTGTGAATTGTCCTACTGCAAGTATCTCCCGGATACTAAGGTTCAGACCCATCTCAAATTTCTGAGCCTTGTCAGAGTCAGTTGGTACTATCCTTGTAGCAAATCGCACCAATCCCTTGAATTTGGTGTAGTACTCTTGTACTGTTTGCGCTCCTTGTCTGAGGTTGATGAACTCCTCGTATTTTGCAGTCTTGGTGCTCAGTGGGTAGAATCTTTCCCTTAAAGCTTCCTTAAGTTCTTCCCAAGCGTAGGCTTCTTCGTCTTCCTCTGAATTTGCTTGAAGGTTTTGCCACCACTCATCGGCTTCACCTCCTAAGTAGTAGGTCGCCACGTATATCTTCTCCTCGTTAGGGCATTTGATAGCATCCAAAAGTTTATCAAAGGTACGGATCCACCCCTCTAGTTTGGCGGGATCCTCTTGCCCATCATAGTGTAGTGGGTTGTAGGGGTTTACCAATGCCAAGTAGTTGACTTGGGCTACTGGTGGGGGTACTGCTGCTTGTGTTCTATGCACCTCAGCATTTCCTAATGCCACAAGGACCTCCTCCATAGTCCTTAGACGTTCTTCCATGTTGTTGGGTATAGAAGGCGATCGATCTCCTACGTTCGGAGAAACCTCATTGTTGTTAGGTGCGTTTGGGAGGTCAGCGTCAGTGTCGTTTGGGCTTACCTTCCTCAGTTTTCTTTTAGGTGCCATTTTCTGTTATGAAGCGCGGGAATGAGTTTCTAAGTGATCAAGATCTAGGACTAAGACAAAGTTTAGTCTCAAGTTAGCGCTTCTAAGTGAAGACTCAAGGTCAAGTCGAACATTAGAGTGAGAAGGTTATGTATCACAAACGATTCACATAAAAAGGTTAGCACAAATATTTATGTATGCATATGCATATGTAATCCCCCCAATAAAAATTTAATGCATGCATTTATTTATCCATTGGTTTTAAAAAATAAATTTATTCCATGGATAGATTAAAATAAGGATAAAAGGTTTGGGCCACTATATTGGGCCGAAAGAAATAAATTATTTGGGCTTTAAGTAAAAACAAGGTTATTGAGCCAAAATACTTGGGCCAACATAGTAATTAAATATTAGGCTAAAGATTTGGGCTAGGAAAAATAAACTTTGGGCTCAAAAGTTTTGGGATTTAAAATAATAAATTTGGGCTAAAAGTTAGGGCTTAGAAAAAAAAATTTGGGCTAAAAAATGTTAGTAAAAAAAAATAATAATGGATTTTTAAATATAATACTAGTTTAAAAATAATAATAGTTTAAAAACAATAATACTAGTTTTAAAAACAATCCGGGCTCTGATACCACTTTGTAACACCCCGGATTTGATAACCCAGGCCGGGATGTCACCGCCACACCTCCCTAGCAAGACACGGTTTCTCCGAGCTTGCTAAAGAGATGCAAGGCTATGGTTTTTCAGAATTTAAATCATTCAAACAGCCCATTATAATATAATTTAAAAAAAAATAATAATATCAAAGTTGCAGCGGAATGTAATATTTACATATATAATTGTAATGCAGCGGAAATTTAAATACTGGGCCAACACGGCCAAAACACGGGTTAAACAGGCCCGTTCATGCAAGTTGTAATTAAATGCCGGAATTTAAAATAGAGTTTTTCCCGAATGTTCCCATGTATGCATATGATGATGCATAATCCTCATACTCTGGAAGAAAAAGGGAAAATGTGGTTTGGTCAGCAAAAACGTGCTGAGTAAGTTAACACCTAATATGATCAAGGGGTTTCAAAGCCTTTATTTAAATTTAATAAAAACATGCTTGTAGGTAATTCACAGATTGAGTTATTCATCCTCTAATAAATAAATGGCATAATTTAACCCAAGGATTTCACGTGATCATAATTCAAATTACATGGTAAAGTAATTGCAAGGCATAATTTAAAGGAAGGAATAACTTAAATAAGGAAAACATTCACGTCTTAAAATTTTTCCGTTACTTCACGATTAGGTATTTCAGAATTTTCATTCTTTCACTTTTGTTCAATATGATTTTATATGATTTGATCTTGGGGAAACAAACCCGCAAGAATTTAAACGCTTCCTAGGGAATTGAACCCGTAGGAATTAACACACGTCCTGGAGAATCGAACCCGCAGGAAGACAAACGATCGCCCTTGGGGAATCGAACCCGCAAGAACTCAAGTACATCCTGGGGAATTGAACCCATAGGAATCAACACACATCCTGGGGAATCGAACCCGCAGGAAAACAAACAATCGCCCTTGGGGAATCGAACCCGCAAGAACTCAAATACATCCTAGGGAATTGAACCCATAGGAATCAACACACATCCTGGGAAATCGAACCCGCAGGAAAATATACGCCTTGGGGAATCGAACCCGGAAGGTAAGGACAAGTTTTGCAAAATTTCACAAGTTTTTCATGCAAGTGTCTAACGTCCATTATAGGCGCGTCAAGAAGGTAGAGGGGCACCCTGCAGGGCACTCGCCCTCTACCAAAGTATCTCAATAACATTTCGATTTAGTATAACGGGATTTTTCAAAAGTATAGATGTATCGTATTCCAAGCCTTCGGCCGTTTGTTTCGAAATTTCAAAATCTCTCGATTTAAAAGTCGTTGGCGTCACAGTTTACGCCTTTTTAATTTAAAAATTCATTTCAAGTCCGAAAAATCTGAAATTTGCACAGTTTATCGAAAGCACCCTAACGAACAACTTCCGTGTTTTAACTTTTTCGAAATAAGTTGAGGAAACATGTCAAAAATCGAGTTTGTTTCGCAAGCAGTGTTCTGTCCGGATTCAGGTTTGGCACAGTTCAAAGATTCGACATTTTAACATATCAAATGGACTCCAAAAATTCTGAAATTTTATATGCACATCCTAGACATGATTATCTACGACTTTTATTTAGATTGCAAAGATCAAATTGGACTAGAAAGTATAGAAACATGCCCATCAAACTCGGACATATTCACAGGCAGATTTTGAAAACGTTTTGTTAAAACAGTTTATGTTCGATGCGATTTGAAATAGCAAAAATCGACAAAAATGTCTGAAATTTTCACACAACCTAGATTAATGTGTTAAGATTAAAAGTCTAGTTTTGAGTTTTTTGGTTTGAACTCTCGAAATAGGGGTTTTGGTCCGATTTCAAATCTATCACAGTTTCAAGTTCGAATCTCAAGGAAGGTTGGTTCTCGGCCATTTTCGGATATCAAAACACGATGCACAATTATGAAAATTTTACAAGAACTAGATCTATGTCTTAGGAACATTTTTCATGTTTTAAGTTTTTCCGTTTGAGCAGTGTTAAGGGTTCGAAAAATTTGCACAAAATTGTTGCGCCGAGGGTTTTTCGTGTTGACAGATTTTAGAGTTATTAAATCCATACGTTTGGTTGCATTTTAAGTCACCCAAAACCTAGTAAGTATTAACTTACAGTGGGGATGATGTTTAGGACGTCTCTGGATCGATCGGGGCGTCCACGCTTGCTACGGACACGTCCCAATTACTCCGTCTCTTCTCCATTGGCCCCGAAACGAAACCGAAAGTAAAAATCTAGGGTTAGATCGAGTTTTCGGACTCGAAAACTTAAACGAGAAACCATGGAGGACTTACCACAATCTGGGACACTAAAGATGTTGTTCTCCACGCCTTCTTCGTCGATTTTCGTCGCCGGAAAGTAACCGGAGAGTCGTCGGAAAGTGAAGAACGTGTGTTTCGGTTTTGGGAGAGTTTGAGGGTGATGGATAGACTTGAGAGACTGATTATGGGAGTGAAAATCAGTCATTGATCGTCCTATAGCCTTTCCCCCCGACTGGGATTGGGTTTCCAAAGTCGGGACAAGAAAATATGGTAAGAAAATCGCCAAAACGCGTCCTTTGGCAGCCACTGCTGCACTGGCGCGGGGTTGGCGCGGTTTATAGCCAAACCCCGCCCGGAGGGCGCGCGGCCTGGTTTGGGCCGTGCGTCGGACTGGGCCGTGCGATCCCGTCGGGCCTTTTCTCCTCTCTTTCGGACTTCTGTCCTCCTACGTTTTCGGGCTCGATTTTTCGGGTCATTCTCGGATCATAAATTCTTATCTTAAATTTATCTCGACTCAAATGAATTTCATGTTTGAAATCTTAAGTCCGTCGGTCTCGGGTTCGTCGGCTTCCAATTCGTCGTCTTTTGACTCCCGTGCAATAACTTGTGTAATTAAATTTCTTCCGACTTCACGGGTACTTGGAATTAGAATTATTTTCCTTCTTGAATTTAATTCCAATTATTTTGACTCAATTCATGGAATCTCTTCGGGCTTCCTTTCCCTCTTTTATTCCATTTTGAATTTTGAATCTATCGGCGTTTCATTTCCGAGCAATAATTTATTGTGATAAATTATTTTCTTCTTCTCGGAGATATTTCGACATTGATCGGAATAAATTTTATTCCTTTGGACGTTGATAAAAATCTGGGGTATTACAGATAAGCTCTTGGATGCTATCAAATATCCTGATGAGGCAAAGACACGAGTAGCAACCTACTACTTAGGAGGCGAAGCCGATGAGTGGTGGCAAGACCTCCAGAGGAATTTAGAGGAAGCTGAAGAAGCTTATTCGTGGACTAAACTTAAGGAGGATCTAAGGGACCGATTCTACCCCATGAGCACCAAGGCGGCAATGTACGAAGAGTTTTTATCACTGAAGCAAGAGGGACGGACGGTGCAGGAGTATTACACCCGGTTTAAGGAGTTGGTACGATTTGCTACGAGGATAGTACCAACCGACTCTGACAAGGCTCAAAAATTCGAGATGGGTCTGAACCTTAGTATCCGGGAGATACTTGCAGTAGGACAATTCACGAACCTGCAGACGGTTTATGATCGAGCTGTAGCAATTGATCGAGTCCAGCAACTGAAGCGTAAGGAAAATGGGGAGTCGAGCGAGGACTCGCAAGGATCTGAGAAGAAGAATCGGAGCAATAACGGTGGACAAGATAGGAACGAGAATAAGGACTTCTATAATGGGAGAAATGGCATACGTCGTACAGTCGTAACACGTTGCCCACAGTGCCATCAAGCCCATCTGGTGCGCGAATGCCCAACGCGCGGGACTTGTTATAGATGTGGTGGGGGAGACCACATGATTAGAGAATGTAATGTTTGTGAGGATATGATTGAGAAGAGGCTAGATTTGGTAAACCCTCAACAAGGAGATCAAGGAAGAGCGGTAGGACGATGAAATGATGTTGACCAAGCTGACGTGCCAACTCAATGAGGTCGAAGGCAATGATACCCGAACCTTTTGAGAATAATAAGTACGCAGTTATGGGGACATAACTGAAGTCCTAAGGGGGAGAGGATGTAATACCCCGTAAGATAGACATTTATTTTTGACAATATGTATCCCGAGTAAATAAATAGACAAATTCAAATTGTTTTGAACTACGTTATGGCTTGATCCCTTCATAGGGTACGTAGGCAGCTTAGAAGTTTTAATTCTAAGTTCAGTCACAAAATAATAAAATAAATAAAAGGATTACACGAGAAAAGCCGAAACACAACTTCGGGGACGAAGTTGATTCTTAAGGAGGGTAGACTGTAATACCCGAGAATTTTGCAACAATAAATAAATAAATAAATAAATAAATAAATAAATAAAAACAATAAATAAACAAACATGATAAATAGATAAAGAATCATAAGAGATGAGAAATGGATTTAAATTAAAAAGAGAATCAAAATTTCGAGAACCCGGGAAGCCGAAAACAATTTAGTTCAATAAATGGTCACACGTGAACCCAACATCGATGGACTCAATAACTCGAGTCCACATGTAAATTTAGACCCGAATAAAACGACGATAGGAAATAGGAGCCCGAAGATATCCCGGAAATCCGAATTCGAGAACATAGAGGGATAGAAGTCCGAAAGAGAGGAGGAAAAGCGCGACGGATCGCACGACCCGCCCGGACCGGAGTCCAGGCGTGAGTGGCGCGCTGGCCGCGCGGTGTATGGCTTCGGACCGCGCCACGACCGCACCAACTGGCAGAAACGCCCCGTGCGAGATTTACTTGCCCGAATCCGGATTTTTCGACTTTAGTTGAACACCTTGCGACTCAAGACATCCAAGGGCTGCCTTTGGACGACCTTTAGGTCCTTTACATCTATAAATAGCCATCCTAATCAGCCCCAAACGTTTTACAAAACCATACGAAATCTCTCTACACACAAAACCCTACGAAATCTCTCTACACACAAAACCCTAATTCCGGAGTCGTCGGAGGCACAAAACCGAATCAAGGGACCGACTTGGACGAAAATTAGGAGTCTTCGGTCGTCGGGGTAAGATTCGAACCATTCTTGTCCATTCTTTTCCATTCTTGATTCGAAAACGAATCCTAATTCGACCCTTTTTCTATTCTAAACCCCCGATCCGGATCGAGAACGAAGAACCCGACGAACCAAGGAGATAAACGGATGACTGGAAGCCACGCCTCCGAATCGACAATCCCGGACGCTCAACAATCGGTAAGTTAATACTTACATGGTTTTGGGAATAATTAAAACACGAAACCTAAAAGCTTAATCGAATCTTGCGAAAATCTGTCAATGTATGTTCTCTACCGGCGCAACAGTTTTGACGAATTTTTCCGAACCTTAAAAACTTCAAACGGAAAAACTTAAAACAAGAAAAATGTTCCTAAGGCTTAGATCTATCTACTGTAAAATTTTCAGAATTTTTAGCGACGTTTTGATATTTGAAATCCACCCGAAACCAAACTGCTGAAACTTGGATCTTGAATTTCTTGACAGAACTTAGGTCCGATCTTGATCACGTTTTTGACATTAGATCTAGACCAATTTAGGTCTTTAGCCGAACATGAAAGTTGTAGACAAATGTCTTAAGAAGGTCTATGTAAAATTTCATTAAGTTTGGAGTTGATTTGCTATGGTAGATCTTGAAACCTTGAAACTGATGTCAGAATTTTCGGACAGATTAATATCCTGTTAAATGTTGACATTTTTCACCTACTTCCGTATCTCGGATTGGAAAACTTAAAACATGAAACTTGTTCGTCTCTGTGTTTCGGAGTTACCGGTACGTTTTCAGAATGATCCGGCTTAAAATGAATTTTTAAATATTTTTGGAGCAAAACAGCGACTAGTGAAATTATATGTTGAAACGTGGGAAATTTGTGAAACTTGTTTTGACCTTGTGGGTTCGATTCCCCAAGGGCGTCCGTGTCCCTGCGGGTTCGATTCCCCAGGATGTCTGTGTCAAGCCTTGCGGGTTCGATTCCCCAGGGTGTATGTTTTCCTGCGGGTTCGATTCCCCAGGATGTTCGTGTCAAACCTTGCGGGTTCGATTCCCCAGGGTGTATGTTTTCCTGCGGGTTTGATTCCCCAGGATGTCCGTGTCAAACCTTGCGGGTTCGATTCCCCAGGGTGTATGTGAGTTCTTGCGGGTTCGATTCCCCAAGGGCGATTGTCTGTCTTCCTACGGGTTCGATTCCCCAGGATGTGTGTTGATTCCTATGGGTTCGATTCCTTAGGATGTATTTGAGTTCTTGCGGGTTCGATTCCCCAAGGGCGAACTATACTAGATCATATTGAACAAAAGTGGAAGAATGGAATCCTGAAATACTTGAATATTTTCTCTATTTAAATTATGCCTTTAAATTACATCTTGCGATTATTTTATCATGTTGTTGAATTATGATCTTATGGAAATCCTTGTCTTTTGAATTATGCAATTAAATTATTATTAGATGGATAAAATTAAATCATGTCTTGTATGAACATGTTTTCTTTAAATCTAATTAAAGGCTTTGAAACCTCATAATCATGTCTGTGTTAACTTACTCAGCAAATCTTTGCTGACCAAACCATACTTTTTCCCCTGTTTCTTTCAGAGCTGAAGAATATGCATCATCATATGCATTCATGGGAATGTCGGGGAACACTTTATTCTTAAATTTTGTTTTAGACTAGACCTTGCATGAACGGGCCTGTTTAACCCGTGATTAGGCCATGTTGGCCCTATTTTTATATTCCGCTGCATTATATATGTAAATATTATTTTCCGCTGCAACTTTGATGTATTATTTTTAAATTATATATGAATGGGTTGTTTGAATATTTTAAATTCTGAAAAACCATAGCCTTGCATCTCTTTGGTAAGCTCGGAGAAACCGTGTCTTGCTAGGGAGGTGTGGCGGTGACATCCCGACCTGGGTGACCAAAAACCGGGGTGTTACATGAATAATTAACCCGTGAAAGTTGTTGAATAGCTTGGAGAGTTGTTGAACCATGTTATGTCGATTATTTTGTGTTTGACATATTGTGAGGATGTGCCTTAGCCTAGGGGCTATGTCTAGCTACCTAATGCGTTGAAAAGCATGTGAACCTAGTGTTAGGTGTTGAATCACCTTTGTTATACTCATATATGCATGGCATTGCATTGGTACTGTTGGTTATGAAATCGATTGGGTTGTTATATGATTTATTTGATCGGGCAGCCTTCACCCAAGGAATATTCACGCGTGGGTTATGCCTGGGATATTGGCTATGATACCTGTGATCCATGCGAGTATAGTGTATGTTACCCTGTAACGGGTTAGAGTTGATGATATCCTCACGTGTGGGTTCATACCTGTAACACCCGAGAAAAACAAATTCAAATTGTTTTGAACTACGTCATGACTTGATCACTTCACAGGGTACGTAGGCAGCTTGGATATCTAAATTCTAAGTTCAGTCACAAAATAAATCACAAAATAAATCACAAAAACGTTAGGAGGAATTGAAACTAATTTAACTAGACAAATTATGGTATGGAAATGTTACGAGCGTTAAAACCGAGCTCGTAACGAATTTAAGATAAAGATTTCGAACCGGAAATGACCCGAGGAGTCGAGCCAACACGTAGAGGATAGAAAACCGATAGAGAAAAGAAGAAAAGACTCGACGGACCACGCGGACCGCCGAACCGGCCGGTCCGGCCGCCACGCGCTCGCCGCGCGCCGCCGCGCGGAAGAAGGAGACGCGTCCCAGGACTGGTCACGCGTGCTCCGCGCGGACATCCCTGTACATGCGCGTCACCACCGCGCCAGAGGTGCAGGAGGTGTAAACTTCCCTTCCATGGCGATTTTGTTGCCAAAAATTCGATCCCTATCAATGGCAACTGGATCCCAGCCTTAGGAAAGGCTAAAAGAGAGTATTGGGGGCGTCCAATCCACATTCTCACAGAAAAACACAAGTCCTTCCCTTCATTCTTCCTCTCCAAGCCAAAATCTCTTCGACTCCACTTTCCGGCGAGTATTCCGGCGACGACGAGGCAAACGGGAAAAAGCCTCTGCCTTCTAGACCCTTGGTAAGTTATGGTATAGTGTTTAGTTCGTCCATAAACCTTAAAAACTCGAAATCTAACATCCTTTCTTTGCTACGATTTCACGTCGGGGGACGAACAAAAAGCGATCGGAGAAGTTGGCCGTTCGTCGCGACCTTAGGACGACCGAAAAGCCCTCACTTCAACCCTATTCTCTAACTATGTAAGTTAAGACCTTACTCTTCAATTTTTGTGGTTTATTGTCGTTTAAAACTTAAGATCTAGACACGTAACTAAAATCGGTTTTCAAAAACCCTATTTTCGTCCAATTTTAGAAACTCGCCTAAAACCCGACCTTCGGGAATTCAAACCGAAAACTTTTCACATAGATTTTGTTCATAAGACTCTAATCTACCTTGTGTCCAAATTTCAGCCATTGACATAAAGATTTGGTACCCCAAATCGTACCGTAAAGTTTCTGTAATAAAACCAAATGTTTGAATTCTGGACAGATTTATTGACTCGACTCGATGCATATTTTTCACCCGTTTTTAGATTGATTTAACTTTGCATTTCTAAACAAAAGTTGTAGATAATTCTGTCTAGATTATGCATATAAAATTTCATGAATTTTGGAGTTCATTTGATATGTCAAAACGGACAATTTCAAAACCTGTTCTAAACCAATTTTTGAATCCACGCGTAAGCAGCGTTTTCGTGTCGACTTTTGAACATCTAAAATTTATTATTTCCAAAATCTTAAAACATGAAAGTTGTTCATTAAGGTGTTATGTACATCCTATAAAAATTTCGGACCAATTGGATTTGAAATGAATTTTAAATCGGCGTCGCACGTAACTGTGTCGGAATCAGTCCTTTGGACAGAAATCTTCTTTTGTAAAGAACTCAAAATTTGACTCACTTCGAAACCTTATTTCTAAAAACTTAAGACATGAAAGTTGTTTGTATGTAGGTTCTTGAGCTACTGTGTAAATTTCAGAATTTTTGGTTTAAAGATGAATTTTTAATTAAGAAAGGCGTAAACTGTGTCGAATCGGATTTTTCAAACTTGAGAAAACTCGAACTACAAAACGCGATATCGAATATTTTGTGACTTTGAAATATGAACTTTCGAAAAATCCCGTTCACTAGGATGAGCCGATCTTCATGCTATCATTATTTTTGAGACTGCCTCGTTAGTGGTCTCCTTACTATCTGAGATTGCCTCGTTAGTGATCTCGCGCGCTGTGTTATTTGGATCGCCTCGTTAGTGGTCCTACTATCTTTGAGACTGCCTCGTTAGTGGTCTCCCATTTATTTGGACTGTCTCGTTAGTGATCCTACGATTCGAGATTGCCTCGTTAGTGATCTCCCCGGTATGGTGTCCTTTTCTTAGTTTGCGGGATAAAATATAAAAGATTTGTGTGCGTGCTTAATTATGCTTAAATTTATTTATCATGTTTTTGAATTATGCTTCTAAATTACGTTCTTAAATTATGCTTTTAAATTACGCTTTTAAATTAAGTCCTTTAATTATGTATTCTCATCTTGAATAAATTAATCATGTTCTTCTGCTGCGTGTAGACTATGAATTTTAAATTAATGCATTAAAAGTGTAATTTTAATTGAACACATGTAACCCTTTAAATTGTTTAGTTAGGGATTAACTTACTCGGAATATTTTTATATTGATAAACCCGTTGTTATTTTTCTTTTACTGAGTATGTCGAGTGACGCATGCACTTGCACTTGGGGGAAAAATTTTATGAACATTTTTATTCACTGCATTTTACTACTATTTTACCGGGCCTGTTGAACTCGAGGTTTGGCCGTGTTGGCCGTGGTTACTTTTTCCGCTGCATTTACTCTATCTCGTGCATGGATGATTATTACTTCCGTATTTTGAATTAAATATTATTAAATTCCGGACTCAATATTGAAATGTTTTTAAATCTTTTACGTACCCATAAGCCTTGCATTTCCTTGGTGAGCTCGGGAAGCCGTGTCTTGCTAGGGAGATGTGGCGGTGACATCCCGGCCTGGGTTATCAAATCCGGGGTGTTACAAGTTGGTATCAGAGCCCGGAAAATTTTTAAGTTACTATTATTCTTAAACCATTATTTTAAAACCAAGTACTTCCTCCGTTATTACATAGTTGTAACATTTGCATAGTTATTACTATTCACTGAGTAACTTTGATTCGAATTTTTAATACAGTTATACAAGATAAAACATACTCAAGTGGGATCTTGTTAGATTCGTCTAATCGTGTAGTTTTAGAATATCAAATTTTTATAATTTTTACTTTTACACAATTTGAGATATTAAACGTTAAAAATGTACATTGGATAACATGAAACATAGGAATGTTACATTTTTTAAAAAACGGAGGGAGTATTATTTTTGAATTTATTATTTTTGACTACTAGTATTATTTTTAGCCAAAATCTTATTTTTACGTAGCCCAATATCTTAGCCAAAGATTAAAATTTTGGTCCACTATAGAGACCCAACTCTTATTACTACCCATGTAGTAAATTTATTTTAAACACATGGATAAATTAAATTTTTAATGGGGAAGGAGACTTGCACTTGCATATTGCATATGCATATTTCATATAGATTTAAATTCCTGCATATCTTAACTTTGCTTGAAATATGCCTAACTCTAACCTCCCTTGTTGACATTAGATGGCCGAACCCAACGCGAACATGATCAATCTGATGATGAAACTGACCAACACATACCTCGAGTCCCAACAGCACATCAATCACTTCAAGGCTCGAGTAGGGAAACTAGAGGGTAACGTGGCCCATTTGGGACATCTTAGGGAAGCTGACCATCATGAAATAACCCAACTCAAGGCCCAAGTCGCCGAACTCCAAACTCAAGTGGTTGCACTTCAAAACAAGGATAACAAACTGATGATCCAAGTAGGACACTTAGGAGCGGAGCTGCTGAGCCTAGAGGCTGACGTATTTCCTCCGAGCCCCGAGCCTGTTGGGACACCTACCCCGATTGACGTATCCAGCGAGGAGGACGATCCCATCGGAGAGGCACATACCTATTCACTCTAGACTTAGAGATCCTTGTCGATGCACTATTATTATTAGATTTCTGTTTCAAATGCTTGTAACCTAAATAAAGGCCTCCCTTGAGTAATAAATATACAAGCACTTATTTTACACAAGTATATTTAAATTATCCCTCACGTTTATTTAAATTATTTCCCTTCAATTACCATGTTAAAACTCAATCAAATAGAAGAACGAGGTAATAATAAATAAACAACACAAATATATATATATATATATTATAAATAAACAAATAAGGGTACATCCAACCCCAAACCCTGGAAACCCTAAACCCTAGACCCTAGATTAAAAAAAACGAACAGGTTACTGTTTAAAAAAAACGACAAGTAGTGAACAACCCCCAACGACAACAAACAGTACACTAAGTTCCAACAACCTCTACTAACAGGTCCCAATAGATTGATACCTATTAATACCATTCTTCATTTAATAAAAATTTTCCTTACAAGCAATTTTTTTATAAATATATATCTATTTAAATTTTACCCTGTATACCTTATCACATTATTTTACCTAATTTCCTTGAAGCGGCTCAGTCCCACAACGATGCAAGTATTGTTGGGCAACCCACACACATATAGATGCGATAAGGAGGTAAAAATGAATCCAGAACATCTCAAACCATAAACTAAGGCAGAACAATTAAACCGTGTTTCTAAACAGCAACAAACAACAAATGCAAGTCAAACAAGTAACTAGGCAATAACACAACAGAAATATAAACTGTGAATCCCAGTCAGCATAAACATCCTCATAAGGAGATAACTAAACAAAATACTTCTTATACGAAACCTAAATGAAAATGCGAATACGAAAAAAATCACTGATCGGGAGGCGGGAACTGCCGACGCATGTAGTCATCCATCTGCCGCACATAGGCATACATGTCGGACATAGTGGCCTGCTACTGAGCCTGCCTTGTAGCAAACGAGTCCATACGGGCCTGGTAGAAGTCCAACCTAGCGTCTAAGGCGTCATAACGAGCCTGCCCAGCTGCAGACCCGGCATCCATACCGACCCGCATCTCCTGCATCATCTGCAGCATCTGAGTCATCTCCTGGCCCTGAGGCGCCATTGCAGAAGGTGGAACTACTGGAGGAGGGGGTGGCTGCTCCGGAGGTACAACCAGAATCAAGCCGTCATCATCAGGCTGCGGGCGAAGTACAGCCCGAGGAACTTCACGACGCAAGGCGTTACGCCGGGCAGCGTAAGTCGGGATACTGTAGCAACCACCCGCTGCTAACTCGTACGGATCTGTCTCCGGTGTCGTGCGAATCCCCTGCGCCGAGCACAAGCCACAAATGAGGTGAATATGGGTAATCACCCTACTCCCTCGTCCTCTCCGTATACCCCTTAAGTTGTCCTCAATACAAGCTCCCACATTCACCCTACCACATCGCGCGATAAAGCAAATGGTCTCATAGACGTGATCCAGGACGATATGGCTCCGAGTAATCGGCCGGACGCGCCCTAACCATATCTGGGTGAGCTCTTACCAAGGGGAGTCCATCATCGTCAAACGCAGCTCATGATCGTGCTCGAGCTGAGGAGCCACCACGGTGCATAAGACGTCCCACGCAGGAGCAAGAACACGGCCCTCAGGCTGTGGGCGGAATGCGCCATCGTCAGGCAAACTGAAATAGACATTGATCGCCCGAGCGCTGAAGTCGAGATAGCGACCACGAACCCATACTCGAGATAAGTCGTCACCCTCCCCAAGACCGCCAATGTTGGCGATAACCTCCATAGCCAGATAACCGGAGGCAACGCCCTCGGGATGACGTGCAAGTCCAGTCCACTGCAAGTACTCCAAGACCGCACTGACCCTATCATCGCCCAGATGATCAGGATATATGCCTCTCTCGGGGACATAAGCCCTGTTTCGACGAAGCTCGTCGAAATAAAAGTCCTGGGCGGCCCTCGTCCTAAAACAGAACCTGTCATGCCGGTGAGGACGCACCTCGTCAGGGAGACCCATGAGTCTCGGGCCCCGCTGCTCCTCGTCCTCCTCGGACTCGCTCTCATCAAAATCTGGCATCACCGGAGCGGAGTGCTAGGACCAGCCTCATCGCGCTGAGTAGCCCATCTCTTGGCCCTCGGAGGACACATGAGAGACGCCAAAACAACCCACAAAAAGAGCAACATCCTGCAAATTATCCGATACCAATTATAAGACTAAATTCCACACAAAACTCAAGCAGAAATACGCAAGGGACATCAATATAGACTTCCAACGTGAGTATTCCATAAGAACATCAAATCCTATGCTTCGCTAAGACAAACCGGAAGGTAATCTAAACAAAGGATATGCTCAAACTAATTCCAAACCCTTTGTGGCATTTCGTCGAACATGTTATGTGCGCAATAAACCAAATTCTAAGTTACTAACAAACACATTGAAGTTGCCCACAAAAAGAAACGATCGCTCAAATAACAACTCATCATTTCCTTACGACACCAAACAACAAAAAAATGAACTAATAATCACACCCCAATACCAACCAAAAATTAAAAACTTCATAGTCTTCCTAAAGATTTAAATCCAGCAAGAATTTGCAAAAAACATAAACACATTGTGGCATAAACACAAGCAAGGCAACAAGAGTAACATCAATTATCAGACTTGCTAATTTGCACAAATCAAGCCTAAAAATAACAAACCCCCAATTCTTGTACATAAACCCTAATTCCTAAATCCCTTCACAAATCAAGTCGTTCAAAGCATAAAAATTGAAATTGATAACTAAAAGTAATAGGTGCATACCTACAAAGCAAAATCGAAGCCGGCACCGGGAAAAGTTGGGAACAAGAGGGCGAATTTGAGAGAAAATGTGAAGTGGTCTCGGATGGGAAATGGGGGAAGTGGCTCGCGCGGAGCGCGGGCCCTATTTTTTTTCGAACTGATGCGTCCGCGCGGTCGCCGCGCGCTGAGGCCTCATACCGCGCGGACACCGCGCGGGTCACGGAAGAGGTTTTATTATTTTTTCGATTTTGCTTAATCTCTTTTACTTTACACCACTCACTTAACCCGAGCGTACATTGATAATGAGGTACGACGACATGGGGTATCACCCGACATCATTCCTGACAAAGACAGTAGAATTGCCTCGCATTTTCTTTTTGCAAGGCTACAGAAAACCCTCGGGACAAAAATACATAGGACCATATGAAATCCTGGAAAGAGTGGGAAATCGCTTATCGACTAGCGTTGCCACAACAATTTGCTCGTGTTCACGATGTGTTCCACGTCTCCCAATTGAAGGAATATGTGCACGATCCGACCCATGTGCTCCAACCAGAAGAAATTGAATTTGAGGATGACTTGAGTTACGAGGAAGTTCCGGTGCGAATACTTGACACGAAGGAGAGAGTAACGAGGAATAAGACCGTGAGGATGGTCAAGGTCCTTTGGTCTAACCACGAGACGGAGACGGCGACGTGGGAATTGGAAGCCGACATGAAACAACGTTACCCTACCCTCTTCCAAGATGAACCGACCACAGTTATGGGGACATAACTGTATTCTTAAGGGGGGGGGGAGGATGTAACACCCGATAAAAACAAATTCAAATTGTTTTAAACTACGTCATGACTTGATCCCTTCACAGGGTACGTAGGCAACTTGGAAATCTAAATTCTAAGTTCAGTCACAAAATAAATCACAAAAACGTTAGGAGGAATTGGAACTAATTTAACTAGACTAATTATGGCACGGAAATGTTACGAGCATTAAACCCGAGCTCGTAACGAATTTAAGATAAAGATTTCAAACCGGAAATGACCCGAGGAGTCGAGCCAACACATAGAGGATAGAAAACCGATAGAGAAAATAAGAAAAGACCCGACGGACCACGCGGACCGCCAAACCGGCCGGTCCGGCCGCCACGCGCTCGCCGCGCGGCCACCGCACGGAAGAAGGAGACGCGTCCCAGGACTGGTCACGCGTGCTCCGCGCGGACATCCCTGTACGTGCGCGTCACCACCGCGCCAGAGGTGCAGGAGGTGTAAACTTTCCTTCCATGGCGATTTTCTTGCCAAAAATCCGATCCCTATCAATGGCAACCGGATCCCAGCCTTAGGAAAGGCTAAAAGAGAGTATTGGGGGCGTCCAATCCACATTCTCACAGAAAAACACAAGTCCTTCCCTTCATTCTTCTTCTCCAAGCCAAAATCTCTTCGACTCCACTTTCCGGCGAGTATTCCGGCGACGACAAGGCAAACGGGATGAAGCCTCTGCCTTCTAGACCCTTGGTAAGTTATGATATAGTGTTTAGTTAGTCCATAAACCTTAAAAACTCGAAATCTAACATCCTTTCCTTGCTACGATTTCACGTCGGGTGATGAACAAAAAGCGATCGGAGAAGTTGGCCGTTCGTCGCGACCTTAGGACGACCGGAAAGCCCTCACTTTGACCCTATTCTCTGACTATGTTAGTTAAGACCTTACTCTTCAATTTTTGTGGTTTATTGTCGTTTAAAACTTAAGATCTAGACACGTAACTAAAATCGGTTTTCAAAAACCCTATTTTCGTCCAATTTTAGAAACTCGCCTAAAACCCGACTTTCGGGAATTCAAACCAAAAACTTTTCAACATAGATTTTGTTCATAAGACTCTAATCTACCTTATGTCCCAATTTCTGCCATTGACATAAAGATTTGGTACCCCAAATTGTACCGTAAAGTTTCTGTAACAAAACCGAACGTTTGAATTCTGGACAGATTTATTGACTCGACTTGATGCATATTTTTCACCCATTTTTAGATCGATTCAACTTTGCATTTCTAAACAAAAGTTGTAGATAATTGTGTCTAGATTATGCATATAAAATTTCATGAATTTTGGAGTTCATTTGATATGTCAAAATGGACGATTTCAGAACCTGTTCTAAACCGATTTTTGAATCCGCGCGTAAGCAGCGTTTTGGTGTCGACTTTTGAACATCTAAAATTCATTATTTCAGAAATATTAAAACATTAAAGTTGTTCATTAAGGTGTTATGTACATCCTGTAAAAATTTCGGACCAATTGGATTTGAAATGAATTTTTAATCGGCGTCGCACGTAACTATGTCGGAATCAGTCCTTTGGACAGAAACCTTCTTTTGTAAAGAACTCGAAATTTGACTAACTTCGAAACCTTATTTCTAAAAACTTAAAACATGAAAGTTGTTCTTATGTGTGTTCTTGAGCTACTGTGTAAATTTCAGAATTTTTAGTTTAAAGATGAATTTTTAATTAAGAAAGGCGTAAACTGTGTCGAATCGGATTTTTCGAACTTGAGAAAACTCGAACTACGAAACGCGATATCGAATATTTTGTGACTTTGAAATATGAACTTTCGAAAAATCCCGTTCACTAGGCTGAGCCGATCTTCATGCTATCATTATTTTTGAGACTGCCTCGTTAGTGGTCTCCTTACTATCTGAGATTGCCTCGTTAGTGATCTCGCGCGCTGTGTTTATTGGGTCGCCTCGTTAGTGGTCTTACTATCTTTGAGACTGCCTCGTTAGTGGTCTCCCATTTATTTGGACTGCCTCGTTAGTGGTCCTACTATCTTTGAGACTGCCTCGTTAGTGGTCCTACGATTTGAGATTGCCTCGTTAGTGATCTCCCCGGTATGGTGTCCTCTTCTTAGTGTGCGTGATAAAATATAAAAGACTTGTGTGCGTGCTTAATTATGCTTAAATTTATTTATCATGTTTTTAAATTATGCTTCTAAATTACGTTCTTAAATTATGCTTTTAAATTACGCTTTTAAATTAAGTCCTTTAATTATGTATTCTTGTTGAATAAATTAATCATGTTCTTCCGCTGCGAGTAAACTATGAATTTTAAATTAATGCATGAAAAGTGTAATTTTAATTAAACACATGCAACCCCTTAAATTGTTTAGTTAGGGATTAACTTACTCGGCATATTTTATACTGATAGACCCGTTGTTATTTTTCTTTTACCGAGTATGTCGAGTGACGCATGCACTTGCACTTGGGGGAAAACTTTTATGAACATTTTTATTCACTGCATTTTCTACTGTTTTACCGGGCCCGTTGAACCCGAGGGTTGGCCGTGGTTACTTTTTCCGCTGCATTTACTCTATCTCCTGCATGGATGATTATTACTTCCGTGTTTTGAATTAAATATTATTAAATTCCGGACTCAATATTGAAATGTTTTTAAATCTTTTACGTACCCATAAGCCTTGCATTTCCTTGGTGAGCTCGGGAAGCCGTGTTTTGCTAGGGAGATGTGGCGGTGACATCCGGCCTGGGTTATCAAATCCGGGGTGTTACAATACCGCCCGGATTTTTAGGTGCCGGCTAGGCATATTCATTTGCATCTGCATATAGGATAGATAGGTGTATGTTAGGCCTTGCATCACTTGCATAAATTGTATGATTGTGGTTGAAGCACCGGTATGTGACGATGTGATGTTTACTTTGCTTTAATTTTATTTTGTTCTTTATTTATATTATTATTGTTACTATTTATTATTCTCTAATGTTCTCCCTTACTCCCCTGCACATAGCTTTGCTCAGTACGTTGTACTGACTCAATTTGCTTTTGTTGTTTCATAGATCCTGTTGGAGGCGCTGGAGCACGATGGGGTTGGGTTGAGAGATCACATAGATAGGATCTATCCATCTATTTTGTTATATTTATGTGATACTCTGTTGCTTTACTATGACTTGGTACTTGCTTTATTAATTAGTTGAGGCCTGTGAGCCTAGGATTTACATTCTATCAGCCTGTGGCTTTTGTGATTTACTGCTTTGGGCTATTAGCATTGTTTGAGATATTGACATGCTGTTAATTCTGTTTTGTGAGGCTTGTAGTCTGGTTGAGTTGTTGGGACCATTATTTGATTGTTATTGTGAGACTTTTTATGTGCCAATGTGTTTTAATTTATTTTAGTTCTGCATTAAACTTGATTAATCAGATGATCACTTTAGGTTTACTCAGCCTTGTACTAGCTGTTTTAAATTAGCTGGCCACTAGTTCAGGATAGTTAGTACGGCGGTAATGCTCGCGAAAATCAAGTTTGAATTTTCGGGGCATTACATTATTAAAATATCATTTTCATGGATTCAAAAATGCAACCATATCGCAATAAGTTCAAATTATCACTTCTTATACCGCAATTTACCATTCTCAACTAATTTAATATTCTAATAAGGATTTCACTCGCTTTCTTGCTCGCTATGCATATTCTATTTTCTTAAAAGCTTTACTCAAAGTATAAATAATCTCATTTCTACTAGTAAAGCTTATTACTATAATATTACGCTTACCTTATTATGAAACCCTATTAAATAAAAAGATAAAAGGTAAAAGCTTCTCTCTCTAGTAACGCACTCTAAAATTTTAATACTCGCTCCAAGTATTCCGCTCCCTGGGTTGAGTGCTTTAATTTTCAATAAGTTCGTTAACGCGCCCTTCCTTCTTTCTGCATAAGCTTCGCAACGGTATAATGAAATTGAGAGAGTCAGTGTTCATTGTTCTATTCGTATCTAATGTTCGGCTTAGCTGAACAAGCTTAGTCGAGGGTGTTGAGTCTACCGCTGTTAGCTCAAAGGAGGTTTACGTCAAGTTGAGCTTCAAGCGAACTATTGGAGTAGATAAGTTTCCTTTCGGGCCTGTTATCTTTGAAGGTTTGAGTTCGGCAGCTTGTTGTTTAGTTCCACTAGCCTAACAACTACCTTTATCAGAGATAACCAAGTCATATTCAAATTGAAAAGCCTTCATGAAGTCAGACAGGTAAACAGATTTAAAAATTAATACGAAAGGCAATTGTTACGAAATTGAAACTGTAGAGACTTAATACATAGATGAAAAACTTTTATGTTTATACTTTTTAAAATAAGGTACGGAAACAGTTCAAAAATCGAGTTTTTACTTAATATACTTTCTGCCATAAAATTAAACATTAACACCATACTTTTCAACAGACGTTTAAAATACCAAATCTCGTCCAAAAATTCTGAGATTTTAATACAATGTAGATAACACATAATTAAATATTTTTATGAAAACTCAATTTGATTAGAGGAATCTAAATCCTTAAAAAGATCGGATTTCAAAAAAAATCATAACTTATACACAGATATGAGAAAAACACAATTTCGACCTTTGCGGATCCTTTAACTTCTACATGAATATTGTAGACTCAATATATAACAAGTTTCGTGAAACACCTATAGAAAAAACACATAGGTGATAAAAAAATACACTGCAAGTCAAAATCCTTTTGTTGATAGACTTTTCACAAAAGTAGAAGCATAAACCAGTAAATGGGTTTACAAGGTGAAGAATCGACCAGATGGCTCTATTTGTTACTCAAGATTTTTTTCAATAATATGCGGTAGACTATAAAAAAACATTTAGCCCAGTGGCAAAGATCACAACAATCCAAGTCCCACTAGCTTTGGTGGCTAGCAAGTCCTGGAAGTTATGGCAGATAGATGTCAAGAATGCCTTCATATATGGAGAACTTGATAAGCACATTTATATGGAGCATACAAGAGGCTTTTAGAGCAAAACCCTTATGAGTATGTCTACAAACTGAAGAAAGCACTCTATGGCTTGGAGTAGGCTCTGAGAACTTCGTATGGGAAGATCGGTGAGTTTTTGATACAAAGTGGTTTCACAATTGCTCCTTCATATTTAAGTTTATTCATGAAACAAGATCAAGGAAAGCTAGCCATAATATTAATATATCGACAGAAGACTTCAAGTAGGCAGGAAGAGTTTGTAGGTGAAGAAAGTCCCCTCTGAGATTCAATCATAAACCACTTTGCCTCAGTTCTATGTAAACCCCCCTTCACCCCCACCCCCACCCCCTAAAGTAGTAAAGAAAGGCTCTTTGGGGTCACATTTTCTTTCTATCTGACAGGACAAAGAAATATGAAGGGATGGTTCTTTCATTGTACTTTATTATTATTATTGGCTCAACAAATAAGGGTTAATGACTTAATTATCACGATAGATCATGGCAATAATATCCAAAGAACAAGGGAAAACATTTCTATCATATTTCATATGAAGGAGCTTGGTGAACTCAGATTTTCTTGGTCTCTGAAGTGTAGCAGAAAAGTGAAGGATTATATTTAGGACAATTGTAATATGCACGAGATGTTTTGTTAAAGTATGGACTGCTAAACTGGAATCCCATCTCATCTCCTACGGACTACAATATAAAATTACAAGCAGATGATGCAAAAAGTTTAGAAGATGTTACCATGTATCGACAGTTGGTCAGAAGTCATATATATCTCACGCTAAGTCAACTAGACATAGCTTATGTAGTTGGAGTGGCTAGTCGATACATGAGTAGAACCAATGAAACCTCATCTTGATGCATTACAAAGTATCTTGAGGTATGTCAAAGGCACCATTGGTTTTGGCATTTTATACAAGAAAACAAAGGAATGGCTTGTGATAGGATATTGTAATACCGATTATATTGGAAACTATGATATACGACGGTCGACAACTGTGTATCTATTTAATCTCGGATCAAGAGCAAGATCATTGTGTAACAAGCGACAACCCCCAGTATCTATGTCAAGTACTAAAGGGGAATGTCGATTTGCAACATTAGCAACACAAGAAAGTACTTGGTTAAAGCAACTAATGGAAGATCTTCATCAATCAACAAATTATCAAGTAAATATTTTTTGCGATAATCTATCAGCCATACGTTTACCAGAGAATCTACTCTTTCATTAAATGAACAAAACATATAGAAGTGCATTATCACTATGTTCGCGAGAAAGTACTAGAAGGGGAGATCAAGATGGTACCAACAAAAATAGATGAATAAGTCGTGGATATCTTCACAAAGAGTTTGAGTAGACCCAAGTTCAAAAAATCTAGAGAAGCACTCGGAATGATCTGCAAATCACCCAAGGAAAGAAGTTTGCATTGAGGAGGAGTGTTAGAAATCAATGCAAACTATAAGTGATAGTATATTACAGAAAAATAAAGAAATGCGCTTGTGTAGAATTATCCATAGAAATATCTAGCTTTATTTAATGTTTTCTTAGAATATTCTAGATAATTGATCACCCTTGACAGGCCCATTTAGCGATGTCTCAACAACCTGCAAATCACAACCAGAGGCAAACACAAACAGAGTGCGGAATAAAATGAGAACACAAGGAATTTGATCACCCAGTTCGATCCACTGATCTTCATCTGGGGGCTCCAAGCCAGGGATTCCACTAGATCTCCACCAAACCGATTGAACAAGAGTCAACCACACCTTACATACCCTTACATTCCAATGAACTCTCCTATCTACCCAAATAGACTAGAAGAACACAAGGGAGCATCAACTATCTACCCAAATGCAAGCAATTCACCGGCAGGTATTAAGGTGGTGTTTGAGGAACCTAGCTAATCAATCAAATTAAGCTCAATGGTGCTAAAACACCTACAATACACACAGATTGTGTTTACAAAACAATAAACTAAGAAATGCCTAAACACAATCCCAATTACCCCATAAAGAATGTAGAAGACACAACAGCTAAAGATATACCAGCAGCAGGATGGTTGTTCGTGCCTTCTGCAAACAACGAAAACCAGGGGGCTTCTGCTTCAGCTCTCAAAACGCCATAATCACAGCTCTTGATGCTGTTAATACTCTGTAAAGTATACTGTGATTGCGGATACAAACACTCATACACCCTCAAGGACGAAGACAGGTATTTATATGGGTTTAAGGCCCATCTAAAACCCTCTAAGGCCTGCTAAGGGAAATGCCACGTCACTGTACTATCCTGTGCTTTTTCCAGTGAAGATAATAAAGCGTTGTTGACATGATGTTGCAACAACGGCCAAAATGACGAACATCTTCACAATACTAAAAATATCCCTAACAATCTCTCCCTTTGTGGAGATGATTGGGCCAAGTAGGCAAAACAGTGGAGAAAGCACAGAGAGTCATAATAAAATCAGAGAGTAGTAGAATCTCAACAAATAAGCATGCCACAAAGGATATGAGCTGAAGAAGAACAGGCATAGTCAAAGACATCCATTCATAAAAGATAATCCCATACCAATATCCATGAGAGTATTAAGCAATAACATACCAGAGAAAAGTCCAAAATATCCACCAATTACAGAAAACCAGAATATCCATAGTCTGAAAACCAGAAATACACAAAGTTGTTCCAACATCAGTAAAACAATCAGCACTCCTGCAATCCTTTCCACTGTCACTCCCCCTTACTTGGCAGATCAGGGAGTACCCTCAGAATCATCTTCCCCCTCAGCTGGAGCATCAAAAGAATGTGGAAGTAGGGCAACCAGCTTTCGAACCTTCCTTTTCAAGCCCATCTGCTTGTCATTCAGAATACCTAACTCATTTTCAACCTGTTGCAGCTCAGTTCTGATATGATCTACTAGAGCTGATCCAAGCTTTTGAGGACCAAGCTTGAAGTCATTATGGAGACCTTTAAGCTTATCAGAAGGTAAGTGTTTCTTGACTTTAATGAAGGTTTCATTAGAGGCAAGCAAGTGGCAAGAATGGGCAAACAGGGTGATGAGAGCAGGATAAGCTAACTGGGTATTCTTCTCAATTTTGTCACGAGAGAACCTCAACATATGCTTAATGATCAGGTAACCATAGTTAAGGATCTCAGGACATTCATCAATGGAAAACAAGAATTTACCCATATGAGAACTAAGCTGGCTAGCATTGGATGTAGGTAAGAAATTGGAAGCACCAATCCTAAATAGACAGTTGAATTTCATAGAAAGGTCTGAAGGACTCATAGCACGTCTACCAAAAGCAGATTTTTTAGAGGCAGAAATAGTAGAGGCTATAGTAGCTAGCTCAGCATTAAGCAGATCAAAGGGGTTGTTCATATCAGTGTTGGTAGGAAGTTCCAACAACTCATTGAAAACAGAGGGAGTAAGATCAAGCAACTCTCCACGAAGATAAATCTTACAATACCAAGGGGAAACAGGATCAAGGATATCAGGATGCAAATTTGCATAGAATTCACGAACAACAGTAGGGGAATAACGCTTAAGGGAAGTAGCCCAAACAGAAAGATGTTTCTTCTCTAAATATTCAGAAAAACCAATCTGATCATAATATGGATGCACATAACATTCCTCGTGTAATACCCGAGAATTTTCCAACATAAAATAAATGCAATAAATAAAATAAATAAATAAATAAATATAATAAACATGATAAAGGGATGAAGAATCATAAAAGATGAGAAATGAAATTTAAATTAAAAAGGAATCAAAATTCCAAGAACCCGGGAAGCCGGAGACAATTTAATTGAATAAATGGTTACACGGGGACCCGACATCGATGGACTCAATAACTCGAGTTCAAACATAAATTGAGGTCCGAATAAAATTAAGATAGGAAATCGGAGCCCGAAGATACCCCGAAAATCCAAATCCGGGAACATAGAGGGATAGAAGTCCGAAAGAGAGGAGGAAACGCCCGACGGATCGCACGACCCGGCCCAGACCGAAGTCCAGGCCAGGACGGCGCGGTCGCCGCGCGGTCTTTAGGGGTTCACCGCGCCAAGAGCGCGCCACTCGGCAGTTGCGGCCGTTCCGCGATTTTCTCGCCCGAACGCGGATTTTTCGACTTTCGGTTGAACATATCTCGACTCAAGACGCTTGGGGTTAGATCCTGGCCGCCCTAGGTCTTAAATATCTATAAATAAACCTTCTTGGGAGCCCCGAACATCTTTACAAAACCCTACGAAATCTCTCTACACACGAAACCCTAATTACGGAGTCGTCGGAGGCACAAAACCGAACAACGGGACTGACTTGGACGAAAATTGGGAGCCTTCGATTGTCGGGGTAAGATACGAACCGTTCTTTTCCATTCTTTTTCTTGTTCTTGATTCAAAACGAATCCTAATTCGATCTCTTCCTATTCTAAACCCCCGATCCGGATCGAGAACTAAGAACCCGACGAATCAAGGAGATAAACGGTGGACTGGAAGCCACGCCTTCAAAATAGACGATCCCGGACATCTACAAATCTGTAAGTTAACGCTTACACGGTTTTGGGAGTAGTAAAAATATTCAAATCTAGAAACTTGAGCAAATCTGTCCATATGTGATTTTTAACGGCGCAACAGTTTTGTCTAATTTTTCTGAACCTTAAAACGACTTCAAACGGAAAAACTTAAAACACGAAAAACGTTCATAAGACATAGATCTATGTACTGTAAAATTTTCATAATTTTTCATCGTGTTTTAATACTCGAAAATGACCACAAACAGACATGCCTTGAGTTTAGATCTTGAAACGGTGACAGAACTTTAGTTCGAACTTGTTGGTGATTTCTACCTTGGATCTAGACCGATCTAGGCTTAGCGTTGAAAATAAGAGTTGTAGATCTATGCGTTAAGAACACCTCCGTAAATTTTCAGAATTGTTCGTGATGATTTGATATATTAAATCCACCCGAAACCGAACTGCTAGGATGTGGATCTTGAAATCTTGACAGATTCTTGGCCCGAACTTGTTGGCGTTTTTGACAATAGAAATAGGATGAATTAGATCTTTTGCTGAACATGAAACTTGTAGATATATGTCTTAAGATGATCTCTGTCAAATTTCGTTAATTTTGGAGTTGATTTGCTATGGTAGAATTCGAAATGTCTAAACTGTGACCTAGGAAATTCGGACAGATTTATACTTCTGTGAAAATTAGTATTTTTGACCTATTTAGGTATCTCGGATTGAAAAAGTTAAAACACGGAAGTTGTAGATCTTGACGTTTTGGAGTCAGATGCGAAATTTCGGAATTTTTGAAATTAAATCTGATTTTAGACGCATTTTAGATTAAACTGTGGTTGACCGAGTCAAATCTTGAACTCTTGATGAAACTCGTGAAATTTGCGAAACTTCTTTGACCTGCGAGTTCGATTCCCCAGGATGTCTCTGTCAAACCTTGCGGGTTCGATTCCCCAGGGTGTGTTTGAGTTCTTGCGGGTTCGATTCCCCAAGGGCGATTGTATGTTCTCCTGCGGGTTCGATTCCCCAGGATGTCCGTGTCAAACCTTGTGGGTTCGATTCCCCAGGGTGTGTTTGAGTTCTTGCGGGTTCGATTCCCCAAGGGCGATTGTATGTTCTCCTGCGGGTTCGATTCCCCAGGATGTCCGTGTCAAACCTTGCGGGTTCGATTCCCCAGGGTGTGTCTTTCTGCGGGTTCGATTCCCCAGAATATGTGTTGATTCCTACGGGTTCGATTCCCTAGGATGTACGTGAGTTCTTGTGGGTTCGATTCCCCAAGGGCGATTGTTTGTTTTCTTGCGGGTTCGATTCCCCAAGAATAAATTATACTAGATTATATCGAATAAAAGAGGGATAGTGAAATCCTGAAATACTTAGATAGTTTCCTTATTTAAATTATGCCTTTAAATTATGTCTTGCGATTATTTTATCATGTTGTTGAATTATGATCTTATGGAAACCCTTGTCTTGTAAAATACGCAATTAAATTATTATTAGTTGGATAAATTAAATCATGGATATTATGCTCATGTTTTTTTTTTAAATTTAATTAAAGGCTTTGAAACCTCATAATCATGTTTGTGGTAACTTACTCAGCACGTAGTGCTGACCAAACCATTTTTATTTCCCTGTTTATTTCAGAGCTGAAGAATATGCATCATCATATGCATTCATGGGAAGTTTGGGGAAACAAGTTATTTTTAAATGTTACGTTAGACTAGAAATTGCATGAACGGGCCGGTTTAACCCGTATTCTGGCCGTGTTGGCTATATTTAAATTCCGCTGCATTGTTCTTATGTAAATATTATTTTCCGCTGCAACTTTGATGTATAAATTTTTAAATTATATACAAATGGGCTGTTTGAATGTTTTAAATTCTGAGAAACCATATCCTTGCATCTCCTTAACAAGCTCGGAGAAACCGTGTCTTGCTAGGGAGGTGTGGCGGTGACATCCCGACCTGGGTGACCAAAAACCGGGGTGTTACACCTCAGATATGAAACCACGAGAGTGAAGGGTTTCCAAGGCATACCTTTCTCCATCAGCGGAGAAATACAGAGGAGAATGGGCATCGGTCTCCTTGAGAACAGGGGCAGACTTCTTCTTAGGAGTGCCCTTCTTAGACTTCTTCTTCGAAGGTTGTTTGGACGGTGTCGGAACAGCCTTGCGCTTCCCCTTCTCACGAAGTGAACGCCTAATCTCATCCAGAGGGATATCATCAGTATCAGCCCGAGATGGTTGTTCCGCAGTAGTTGGAACATCCTCAGTAGGTGACCCACCAAATGGAACTTGCTGTACAGTCCCAGAGTGAGGCGGAGCATTCAACTCAGGGTCCAACATCAGCAACCCATCACCAGTTGCAACAGCCGAAGGCGAAAGAGGTGAACTGGCACCAGGAGGGACAGGAGCGGACGGAGACGCACCGGGGGCAGGGACCGGAGGAGATGTCGAACTTCCAGCACCCGTGCTAGGGTTTGTTGTTGTTGGAACATCCGCTTTTGGATCTGCGCCAACCGATGGAGTCTCGACATTGTCCGAAGTAGGCTGAGGGTCAGAACCCTTCTCAGTATCAGGATTGACCTCCATATCCGCGTCATCAGGGTCAGCAGCAAAGTAGTCATCGATAGCAGCATCGACGTCTTCCTGAGCGTCCTGAAACTGATCATCTCCAGGCGATTGTTCTGCGGCAAGACGAGCCTTATAGAGGGAGTCATCAACGGCAAGCGGCTGAGCATCAACAACGTCATCAGAATTGATATTGGAGCTGGAAGGAGACGCCATTGCGAGAGAGAATTCAAATTTTGCAAAAAAATGAGGGGAAACTGGGAGGAATTGCAGAGTCGACTGGGGAGAGAGAGTGGAGACGTGCTTTGAGTAGTGCGAGTACCGGCAACCGTCTCAATCGGTTAAGAGAATCTCCCCCTGGGCCTGGGCCTGGGCCTAAAGAATAAGAAACCAAGTAATACAGTGGCCCGCCCGAGACATACCCAATTAGTGAGAAAAACAGAGGCCCAAACGGCGCCTCAAGGATTCAAATCGAGAAGTCTCCAGGTTCTTCGTAAGGATGTCTGCGAGTTGTTCCAACGACGAGAGATGCTGAATCTTGCATAAACCATCTTCAACCAAATTTCGGATGAAGTGAAATCGAATGTCAATATGTTTACTCCGATTGTGTTGGACTGGATTCCTGGAAATATTAATGGCACTGGTGTTGTCACAGTGAATAAGAAAATCATCCAAGGAAATACCATAATCCAGAAGCATTTGACGCATCCAAATCAATTGAGTACAACAATGAGCAGCAGCAATATATTCAGCCTCCGCAGTAGATAAAGCAACAACATTTTGCTTACGAGAATACCAGCTGACTAAGTTCTGACCAAGATAAAAGCAACCGCCAGTGGTTGATTTTTTGTCGTCGGAACAACCAGCCCAGTCAGAGTCTGTATAGCCAATTAGCTCCAGTGATGACCGTTTAGAATACCAGAGACCAAGGCCAGGAGTTCCTTTAATATATCGAAGAATCCTTTTCACAGCACGAAGGTGAGATTCTTTAGGATCTGATTGATATCGAGCGCACACACCAACACTGAAGGAGATGTCCGGACGACTAGCAGTGAGATATAAGAGGCTGCCAATAATGCTACGATACATTTTCTGATTAACAGAAATCCCAGATTCATCTTTGGAAATCTTGTCATGCTGACCTAGGGGTGATTTTGCAATCTTGCAATCTTCCATTTTGAATTTCTGAAGCATGGTGCCAACATACTTCGCTTGATTAAGAAAGATCCCATCAGAAGTTTGCTTAATCTGTAGCCCTAAGAAAAATGTGAGCTCACCCATCATACTCATCTCGAATTCAGTTTGCATGGAGTGTACAAAAACATCTCGAAGATCATCTGAAGTAGAGCCAAAAACAATATCATCTACATAAATCTGTGCTACCAATAGATGGTTGTCTGTACGTTGTACGAACAACGTCTTATCAACATTACCACGCACATAGCCTTTATCCAAGAGATATGTAGACAAGCGTTCATACCAGGCACGTGGAGCCTGCTTTTGACCATAAAGAGCACGCTTGACCTTGTAAACATAATCAGGATGATCAGGGCATTCAAAACCAACAGGTTGAGACACATAGATGTCTTCCCTAATGTAGCCATTCAGAAAGGCGGTTTTGATGTCCATTTGATACAGTTTAAAACCAAGAGAGCAAGAAATAGCAAGTAATAATCTTACAGCCTCGATGCGAGCAACATGGGCGAATGTCTCATCATAATCCAGGCCTTCAATCTGAGTAAAGCCTTGTGCAACCAAGCGAGCCTTATTGCGAATAATCTTCCCATGTTCATCAGTCTTGTTGCGAAAAACCCATTTAGTGCCAATGACATTCACTCCAGTTGGTTGTTCCATCAACTCCCAAACATCATTGCGTTTGAATTGTAGCAATTCATCCTGCATTGCAGCTATCCAAAACTCATCTTGCAAAGCCTCAGTAGCATGCTTAGGTTCAATAGATGAAACAAAACAATGCATAATATGAAAACACATATTTGCTAATTCAGAGATGTTTAGTTGATGACCTCGAGTCTGTCTAGGACCAAAGGGATCGCCAATAATATCATCCGTAGAGTGATACTTAGGTGCTCGTGGACCATGTTTAGGACCTCTCGTTTTAGGAGAATCTGAAGCTGAAGGTTGTTCACCTGTTGTATCAACAACCGGATCACTTTCTTCAGTATCAGAAACATCAATAGGATTGGAGGGAGGCATTACTTCAGGAGTTGCACTGGAGGAGACATGAGGAATAATCCGAATAGGATCATCATCATCATCATCACGAGGAGAGACAGAGCCTGCAGAGAGGTTAGCATCATCAAAGACCACATTAATAGTCTCAATAACCTTTGAAGTTCTCTTCAAGTAAACACGGTAGGCTCTCGAATCCACTGAATATCCCAAGAAAATGGCTTCATCAGATTTGGAATCAAATTTTTTGACAATAGATCGATCCTTCAAAGCATAGCACATACTTCCAAAGACATGAAAGTGAGAAATGTTGGGAGTCTTTCCTCTCCAAATCTCATAAGGAGTAGTGGTTGTCTGAGGTCGCATGTACACACGATTAATGATGTAGCAAGAGATATTAACAGCTTCAGCCCAAAAACGTTTCCTAAGTTTACTAGCATGGAGGAGAGATCGAGCCATCTCCTGTAGAGTACGGTTCTTACGCTCAACCACGCCATTCTGTTGTGGAGTGTGGGGGGCTGAATATTCATGAGCAATACCAAGGTTGTTGCAGAGTTGTGCGAACAACTAATTTTCAAACTCTTTCCCCTGATCAGACCGAATACGCCCTATCTTGAGATCCTTTTCAGCCATGATTTTAAAGATAGCTTAGAGAACACTGATACAGCCTCATCTTTGGATTTTAAGAAATCAACCCAAGTATAACGAGAGAAATCATCAACGCATACAAAGATGTACCTCTTACCACCTAGGCTAGGCACTTCTGTTGGTCCCATCAAATCCATGTGCAACAGCTTAAGGCACCTTGTGGTCTAAATGGTATCCACTACTTTGTGAGAGGAGTGAATTTGTTTACCCTTAGCACAAGCACCACAGACTACCTTGGCTTTGCTCTGTAGTTTGGGCAATCCACGAACAACGCCAAACTTGCTAAGTTGAATAAGAGATTTGTAATTCATATGCCCACACCTTTGATGCCACAACTTTGCTGTTTCAACCTGAGACAAAAAGACTGATTCCACAGCAGGCTTTAAGACATAGCAATTGTTAGATGATCGAACTCCTTTAATGACACAATTGTAAGCAGGATCAATAACCATACAATCCGCATCAGTGAAACCAACAAAGAATTTCTCATCACAAAGTTGACTTATGGAGATAAGATTTGTAGATAGATCAGCAACATAGTACACAGTAATTAAGAAACCCATGTTTGCACCTTTTGCTTTCCCATATCCACAGATTTTGCTACGAGCTCCATTTCCATAGAGTACTTCCCCACAATCAGATTCCACATAATCAATGAGAAAATCCTTTTTACCAGTCATATGTCGAGAGCAGCCACTGTCAAAGTACCACTTACCATCATTTGGTCCTTTCTGAGCCGAAAGTACAACAAGGCACATCTTGGGGACTATCTTGGATTTGGGAATCCACATCATAGTAAGTTTGACCTGCTTCTGTAGTTCCAGCGATGGCCAAACAACCGGGCAACCACCAAGAAGATCTTGGGTAAGTCTTTGACAGAGTTGAACAGGATGACCTTGGAATTTACAATAAGGGCAGTCTTTGCTCTTCTTGGGGGACTCTGGACAATCAACTTTCTCGGGTGCTTTGGATGAGCTGGTCTCAAGTGTACCTGCACGCACAAAAGTAGGTGCAGATTTCTTGTTAGGTCTAGAGTTGCGCTTGTACCCAATACCTTCTCTATTGGATGGCGATTTCCCTTGACTAATGATCTCATCCAGCTTGTCTTTGCCTTTAACCATGTTATCTATCTTCTGGGTCTTGGCAAGCAATGCAGTGTTTTCCTCCAATAGAGTATCTCTCTCAGTAGTCACAGTAACCAAAGATTCCTTGAGACTTGTGATTTCAGCAACCTTCTCATCAATAAGAACCAGTAGATCTCCCTTCTGATCGAGCAATTTCTTGTTCTCTGCAACAACAACTGCATGATCTTCTTTCACCGATTCATAACCTGCAAGAAGTTCATCATAATCATATCGACTAGCATCACTGTCAGATTCATGAGACTCTGTATCAGACAAAAGTTTGGACAGAGTGTCATCAGTTGTTAGAACAACGTCTTTCACAGTAAAGGCTATCATCTCCTCGTCCTCGCTGTCATCTCCTTCCTCCTTGGAAGAACAACTGACCTCACCATCGCTTAAGGTAGCTTGAAGAGCTTTTCCAACCCTTCTCTTAGCAGTAGGGCATTCAGAGGCTTTATGGCCAACACCTTCACAGTCGTAACACCTTAAATTCTTGAATGTTTCAGGTAATTCCATCTTCTTATAACCCTTCCTCTTATCAGAGGAGTTGTCTGACTTGTGCTTGGAAGGTTGTTCACGGGATGATGAAACACCTCGCTGATAACGTCCTTTATCATCTTTCTTGTAGTTCAGCTTCTTGGCTCTCTTGTCCTGTAACATCCTTGCCAATTTCTTGGTTAGGCAAGCCTTCTCTTCATTGTCGATGCACTGAATCTCATCTTCAACTTTGAAAGCTAGATTACGTGTAGGCTCTTCTTCCAAGTAGTTCATTTCAAAAGTCTGAAGTGAACCAACCAATGCTTCAAGAGTAAAGGATTTGGTCTTCTCAAGTTCTTCAAGAGTGGACACCTTCGATTGATATCTACGAGTAACTATCCTCAGCATCTTCCGAACCAGCTTTGCATCATCATACTTCAAACCAAAAGACTGAGCTTCATTTACTAATTTCTTGAACCGAGCATGATAGGCAGCAATATTCTCATCTTCTTGCATCCGAATACTATCAAAAGCAGATTCTATTCTCTGAAGCTTCAAGGCTTGAACATCAGCAGATCCTTCATAGGCTGATTCCAAAGCAGTCCAGGCTTCATAAGCTGTCTCACAGTTTGAAATGATGTGATATTGTGATTCATCCACAGAATTGAATAGACAATTCAACGCCGTGTTGTTCCCTTGTTCCTTGTTCTTCTGAGCAGCTGACATTTCTTCTTGAGTAGCAGGGACAAAAGTAGTAATGGCAGCAGAGGTTTCAGTAGCAGGCGTGCGGACCTCTTTCATAGGTTGTTCCCAGGGTGTTAGAACAGCATTCCAGACATCTACACCAGTGTGCTTAAGAAATATCCTCATTCGATTCTTCCAGAATGGATAATTCGAACCATCAAACAGAGGAGGTCTCGAGACAGAGCCACCTTCTCTATTCATATTGGACCGGACTCAGCTAAATGTTAGAGCCCTGCTCTGATACCAATTGACAGGCCAAATCAGAATACGTAAACCCTGTAAGAGTTGTTTTAGCGATGTCTCAACAACCTGCAAATCACAACCAGAGGCAAAACACAAACAGAGTGCGGAATAAAATGAGAACACAAGGAATTTGATCACCCAGTTCGATCCACTGATCTACATCTGGGGGCTCCAAGCCAGGGATTCCACTAGATCTCCACCAAACCGATTGAACAAGAGTCAACCACACCTTACATACCCTTATATTCCAATGAACTCTCCTATCTACCCAAATAGACTAGAAGAACACAAGGGATCATCAACTATCTATCCAAATGCAAGCAATTCACCAGCAGGTATTAAGGTGGTGTTTGAGGAACCTAGCTAATCAATCAAATTAAGCTCAATGGTGCTAAAACACCTACAATACACACAGATTGTGTTTACAAAACAATAAACTAAGAAATGCCTAAACACAATCCCAATTACCCCATAAAGAATGTAGAAGACACAACAGCTAAAGATATACCAGCAGCAGGATGGTTGTTGGTGCCTTCTGCAAACAACGAAAACCAGGGGGCTTCTGCTTCAGCTCTCAAAACGCCATAATCACAGCTCTTGATGCTGTTAATACTCTGTAAAGTATTGCGGCTACAAACACTCATACACCCTCAAGGACGAAGACAGGTATTTATATGGGTTTAAGGCCCATCTAAAACCCTCTAAGGCCTGCTAGGGGAAATGCCACGTCACTGTACTATCCTGTGCTTTTTCCAGTGAAGATAATAAAGCGTTGTTGACATGATGTTGCAACAACGACCAAAATGACGAACATCTTCACAATACAAAAAATATCCCTAACAACCCTATATATAAGGGGTGAGCTCTACCATTTGGAGTGATGAGCCGAGTTATCAAAAGGTGTGAAGAAGTGATAGAGTGCCTAAAGTGTTAGGTATTGGAATAATCTTGAAATTGTATTGTGTATTAATAAAAGTCTGTTTTTTCTTAAGATTCTCGGTTAAGCCTTAGTTTGTCAAGTTTTTAGTATACTTGTTTTAGGTTTATGGTCGGCAATGCCGTCTAACTTATATATGCTTAGTTATACTGCCTAAATGATATATGGTTGGCACTGCCACCTCAGTACTACTGTGTAATAAGAATTTATAAAGTTAAAGGCTAACCAACGTTGAAGACTTGGTATGGTGCGAGTGAATTGTCACAAGTCCTCTACACTGTGTGTTTGTCATGTCAAAGTCATTCCAACAATGTGATTAACTTATTCTGCCATATTCCCAGAATGATAAGTTCAAAATGGTTGAGTCGCTACAACTATTGATGACATAAAGGTTCATTCGACCTGGTGGGAGGATATTGTTGGAAGACACTGGCAGTGATTATTTTGGATTGTTGCAAGGGCTTTTCTTCCAATGGTTGCACATAAATATGTATGGTGAAAACATTTATAAGATGCATGATCTTATTCATGGCATTAGGGGTGAGTATGATCTGGTTTTAGCAGGTTTATGGCCAAACAAAATCAAACCAAACCATAATTTTACGGTTTTAAAATTTTTCAAACCAAATCAAATTGTCTTTAATTATTCCAAACCAAACGAAATCGTAAATTTTACAGTTTAATATGATTTTTGGACCATGGTTTGCATCAAAAAATATATTCTAATTTTTGTAAGCAAATACCTAATGTCATAAAACCAAGCAGAATACATGTAGATGCCTTTAAATGTCTAATCAATCTCATTCACAAGTCACTATTCAGATTACTAAATCAGAGGTCTCAAATGTAAATAACATTTAGGATTGGTAATTGGACTAAAATTTTAAGGTCATGGACTCATGGGCTTTAAAGTTTAGTTTAGTTTTAAATTGAGTCACTAGGTCTTTGAGTTGGATTTATTTATTAATTTAAATATAATAAATATGTAATATATATTTAAAAAATACTATATATAAATATTTATGGTTTACGATTTAAAAACCATAATTTTTTTTGAAACCATATGATTTACGGTTTATAAAATATTAAACCAAATCATGATTTTTCAAACTATAAACCAAACCAAACCGTAAAATGTCTTCCACGAACTGAACTTAAGTAACATGAGCCTTGATGATTTGCCCGATACCATTGGGTCTTCAAATGTCTTCCCTACCTTAATTTTTCTGGGAATCACTTCATAAGATGCCTAAGTCGGGAATGATTACACTGCAGATAGCTTGCATCTGTGATGTTAGATTGTATGTTTGTGATGTCTCCACCTAGTATAATGTGCGGGACCATACTTGTGATGTGTTGGTTTTAGTTTTTAAAATTTTCAGTAATTGTCTTTGGTAAATAATTTTCTGCCAGACATCACAAAATTTATATCCAACATAACATAAATTATCGCGCACATTACAATAATAGTGTTTATCATCACGCTTTCAACAGGTAATAGCTTGTGATTTGAAAGCATCACAAAACTCTTGTACACCACCATGACTGCATATGCAGTCTAATGCAAAGTGTGCATACTAACTCTATTTGCCTAAGTCAATAACATATTGAAACTTTGACAGATTTTTACACACGAGTATTTTCTAAATATTAAGTTTGATTTATTAAATAAAAGAATTATGATTCATGGAATGTTTTTAGGAGTATATTTGATTTGTCACATTTTTATTACTCATGTGAGAAACTATGTCCCGAAAGTGCACGGTGTCAAGTTATAGAATTTAATATGGACATTATGGTGCAAAAATGCAAGATTTGTCAGCTTGCTGCTCTGCTCCGGCAATCCTTTGAGCCCGATGCCACTAAATCCGATTTCGATAAGGAAAATTGATCTGTCCAACCAAGAGTGAGAACTGGAAAGTGTTGGTTGTTTTGAAAGCCACTGGACTACATTGGGTGATATGTTCTCGTATTTTATTTTGCATTTTATATGCTTTGATACAATGCTAGAATATATTAACGAATTTGGGATTGTTGGATTGGTTGCTTGACGGTTATTTTGCTTGAATGCATGGGGTTTAATCTTTCGATGATATGGTATGAGATATTCCTGTTAATGAAAGTTTGAACATTGATTGGGCATTTTTCATGTTATATTCATTTTGTGATTGTAATATGTCATTAGCCTTTCCCTATAATGTGTTTGGCCCGATCATCTCCACAAATAGGGAGATTGTTAGGATATTATATGAGAAGGTTGTGCAGATGCTCGTTTTCCCTCTATGTTGAAATAATTTTTCAACAGTGAGTGCTGCTGTAATTAGAAAGGACAGAGAGGATAGATTGCGCGTCCCTACTCACCAACAAATTTAATATAGTCTGGATCTTTCTAGAACACCTTTATATCAGCTGATTTTTCTCCTCATTACATTGGGGAATTGATTCAAAAACTTTATCAAGGCAGAAATAATTTTTAGAGAGAAGTGAGAGCATTCAAGGGATTTCTCCATGACTCGTGTTGTGATGAAAGATTTCAAACAACCTATCTATTGATATGGGTAAAACTTTTGTTGTTGGATCATTGTTTTATTAGAGAGTCTTTTAGCATTGTGTTTTAAAATTCTGAGAGTGTATCTTGTGAAACACAATGAGAGCTTCAATGTCTTTTAATTTTAATTTTTTTTGAGCTGAAAAACAGAGAGAGTAACTAAAGGTCCTGGACACCATTTCTTGTATCTTCTGTTGAATTCAAGTTGTTCATCAGGTATTTAGACAGCGAGGGCTAGACAATTTGTAACACCCCGGTTTTGGTAACCCAAGCCGGGATGCCACCGCCACACCTCCCAAGCAAGACCCGACTTCATTCGAGCTCACTTAAGAGATGTAAGGCTAAAGGTATTTCAAAAACGATTTAAAAACAAGTCCGGAAGTACTTAGATTAAAAATAGAGTAATAATCATCCATGCACAATAGTAATTAAGTTCGCAGCGGAATTTAAATAAAGGGCCGAAATGGCCAAAACATGGGTTAACAGGCCCATATGCAATTCATATGATATGATAAAGTAATGTCCAAAAACAATCCCCCAATGCATGATCATGCTCCGTACTCTGTAATAGAAAAAAAAGTATAAAACAACATTTTATCAGTATAAAAGAATACTGAGTAAGACAATTCCTAACGTAGCAATAAAGGGGTTTTAAATTTAATAATTAAAAATACATTTCAAGCATGCATATTTAAAACATGAATTTGACTAATTTATAAACAATAATTTAATTCACAATAAATTAAATTTAAGTATGATAGATTAAGGCATAGATTGAGTCTTTAATACCAATATATTCAGATAATATGTAAATAAGGTAATATTCCAGGGAGTGTGTTACAACTACAGGGAAGCTTTGGAGGAAGTCAAATGGAGAGTCGGGACATGGTGGAAGGTGGGGGTGGCTGATGAGGATGTCAATCTGCTGAGCCTGGATGCGACTTACCCGGCCAATCTTATCATCCTGGAAAGGAGGGGGATTAAAGCTCCTCGAGTTGGTTTTGTTTGGGAGCGACCGGAGAAAGGGTGGTGGAAAATAAACACTGACGGATCAGCTCTTGGAAATCCGGGCCCGGCGGGAATTGGGGGTGTTATAAGGAATGATCTAGGTGAGATTATTTACATATTATCTGAATATATTGGTATTAAAGACTCAACGGAGGCGGAGTTGACAGCGATCCATAGAGTTTGTGATGCCCTAATTCGGGACCAAGGTTTCCCGCTCCAACAACTAATCTTCGAGTGCGACTCGGCCAATACCGTTGGATGGATTAAAGAACCACAACAGGTCCCATGGCGGCTTCACAAATTATTGAAACCTATCATCACTGTAATGAATGCATCTGGAGGAGTGATTATCAGACATGTAGTAAGAGAACGAAACAATCTAGCGGACTATTGGGCAAAGAGAGGAGCAACCAATGGGGAAAGTTTTGAGGTGTGGATGTAGTTTTACGTGGTGTTTGGTCATGGTATTCTGTTTGTACCTGGAGGGATGGTGTATAACTTATTGAAGAAAAAATACATATCTATATACTTCCCCTTAAAAAAAAAAAAAAAAAAAAAGAGAGAGAGAGGGGGACAGGATCTAAAAAAAAAAAAAAAAAAAAAAAAAAACATGTTTTTTGTCTGTGCAGGTTGGAGATTGAGATTCATTGTGCGAGCTTCGTGGAGCTGGTTTTGTACTAATGAAATATGTTGCGAGCTACTTGGAGCTGGGTCAGTCGCGGTGCAAACATGAGGCGAGCTGCTTGGAGTTGTTCTAAGACATAGGTTGATGACGATGCTTGAATTAGAGGATAGTGCTGCAATGAGGGGAGAAAGGCTTGGCTGATGCTCTTATTTTCATGTGTGAAGAACATATCCAGTCATACCACGATACCCGGCAAGGTCAGCGTTTTTAAGGTACGGATTAGCTCTCAAGGTTTGCTCTCATGGTACCCAAAATGACATCCTACATATTGTTTCATCATACGAATTGAGCTTGCATTTGCTCAACTCCAGTACATTGACATAATAAGGTCTCTCAGTCATCTATGCTTGTTTTCACCTTTTGTCCTCTCTTGTGCCATATTTTTTCCCTCTTCTGTTGATCCCTAATGTGGACTGGGGAGACAAGTTCCAAGTCTCTACATGTCTATCGAAACACAATTCCTTCCACGTTTTAAGCCAGATGAGTCCTGTGTTTTTGGGTGGGTTGGAACCGATTATGATGGCATTTTTTTTGTGAGATTGACAGGAAAAGAAAAGGTTTTGTTTTCGGGAATATCGGCTAAATAAAAAAAAAAAAAAAAAAAAAGGAAGAGAGAAAAGTATGAAAAAAAAAAAGAAAAAAAAAAAAAGAGGAGATAATAGAAGAAAGCTGAAGATAGAAAAAAGGATTGATGGATTTACAATCTATCTGGTCTTTGGTGTGAAAGAATCATGCTTTGGCTTTTGATTTGTTAATTGAAGCTGAACAATGCATCAAGTAATGAAGCCTTTTGAGCACATCGCTGTCGAGTCTTTCTATCCCTTTTATTTACCCACCCTGCTGTTATATCGTTCTTTCTTTCTTTCTCTTAACCTTTCCCCAGCCTTTGAGACCGACATAACCTTGCACATTACCCTTATGAACCGAGGTACTGGAGTTTTGAGTTTCTATGCAGGGGAGATTTTGATTTTGAAGCAATCTGTTAGGATTGTCAATTTTGGCTCACCAGTTCCTAATGCTGCTGTGTGAATGAGACACGACCGGAATAGCTCTAAGTGATCATTCACGTGTCTTGGGCGTTAAAGCTGCTGCGCTCTGGGATTATGGGAGGCTATGGACTTTACTTCAAATGCCAATGCTTGGCTGCCATTGCTCACCCCGCAGCTACACTATAGGGTGATTTCGGCTACTGTTTCCGTTTTTGGCTTTGATTCCAGGTTTTTGGATATGTTGAAGGGTGTGATTTTAGGTTTCGAGCTACGTCTTTGTCTTTCGTTTTTTAGACTCTTGCTGTCTAGATAGTGTTTGCATATGACCTCTTTGTTGTAAGTCTCAAACAATACCGAGACTAGATGATGAATCTTATTAATAAAATTAAACTTCCCCTCAAAAAAAAAAAAAAAAAAAAAAAAAAAAAGGCATAGGCATAATTTTAAAACATGACATAATAAATAATCCAATAACATGAGTAAAGACATAATTTAAAATAAAGATAAAGTCTGTTAGTTTTCTCCGTTAACTAAGAAGAGGACGCCACAACCAAGTTTCTCAAGTATCACGTTTCTTAAGTATCAAATTTCAGAATCGCCGAAGCAATCTGCTTATCGTACCATACACAGTACCACTCTGGAGCCTCGAGTAACCCATACGGATGCATCCGACAGTGTAGACTAGTTTTGAATGGCCGTTTTGGCACAATTTCAGAGTATATTTCATATCGTCCATTCAGGCTCGAGTTTCAAGCTAGAGGGGCACCCTGTAGAGCACTCACCCCCTACTTCACGTGGAGATCTAGCTCAACCTAGATTAACGGGTTTTTGAAAAATGTTTTTATTATTTAGACATAGCTTGCAAATCGTGTGTTTTTCAAAAGTTGAATTTTTCAACATATCTAACCAAAGTCGTTGCCACAGTTTACGCTATTTCAGTTTAAAAATTCAGTTTAAAAGCAATCGACTTGAAATTCGTACAGTACCTCAAAAACATGCTAATGAACAGTTTTCATGTTTTAAGTTTCTCAAAATTAGGTAATGAAACAAGTGAAATTTTATAATCTTTTCAGAAAGCAATTTCTGCCACGGTTTTGGAAAACAGCGCATTGATTTTTAAACAGGTTTTCGACCAAGCAAACGAACTCCAAAATTTATGAAAATTTACAGGCACTTACACGACACAAAAATAAACAAATTTTATTAGAGGCATTTTGTCCGAAAACATTACGGATTAAATCAGATTCGCGCATAAAGTTCGGGTAGAAAATCTGTCAGAGTTTTGTTTCAAAAATGTATACTGTTTAGATCGATTTTGAAGACTCAAACGTTACCGAAAACTCACGAAATTTTAACCACACATTCTTGAGGGAATTATCTACAACTTTTATGTTTACACCAAAGATTAGTTTTGAAAAAGTATATAAGAAAAATGCCAACAAAGTCAAACACTCAAATCTGTCAACTTTTCGGTTTTGTTCAAAAATCACAGAGAATACCAGACGGGTTTTGGGACATCAAATCTTGATGAAAATGCGTGAAAATTTGACAAAATCTAGATTGCGATGTTAGGAACAAATCTCTAGTTTGGAGTTTGGATTCTCGAAATAGGGGTTTTTGTTAGATTTCAGAAAACGCGTAAAGGTGTATCTTTTAAGTCCGATTTTTATGTTTTGATTGAATCTAGTGATACGAACGATCCTAAGACACCAATATTGATACGTAAGGCATTATCTTACAGTAGGTGACTTCTAGGATGTCACAGGGTCGTCCGGAATCTACAGATGGCTACGAATGGATCTCCTCAACACGATTTCTTCCTCCTTTGGCCACGAATCGGAATCGAAAGTAAAAATCTATTGTTAGATCGAGATTTCGGACTCGAAAAGGTGAAAGGAAACTTAATAACTACTCACCAACAATCTGTAATCCTTGAATCCTTGCTCCACACGCCTCCTTGCTCGGATTTCTTCGTCGGGAACTCAAGAACACAAGAGATTTTTGGGGTTTTCGGTTTGGGAGAACTTTAGAGTGAATGTGGGAGGCGATGGGGTGAATTTAGGGTTGTGAAGCTGATGATAATGTGTTAGAATCCCCCAAATTCGTCTATATACCCCTTCCATCGTCTGAGATTGAGTTACCATAGTCGGGGGTCGAAAATAAGGTAAGAAATCGTCGAAAATTGCAAGATGTGATCGCAGCTTGTCGAGGCACGCGGCTGCGGCGTGGGATATTCCCAGATCGCGCGAGCCCCGACTGGGCTACAGTCCGGGCCGGGCCGTGCGATCCGTCGGGCCTTTTCTCCTCTCTTTTGGGCTTCTATCCTTCTACGTTCTTGGGTTTGGTTTTTCGGGTCATTCTCGAATTATGATTCATATCTTAATTTATTTCATCTCTAATTGATTTCGTAGTTGAAATCTTGAGTCCGTCGCGTTTGGATTCGTCGGCTTTGAGTTCGTCGTCTTTCAATTCCCGTGCAATGATTTAATCATTTCCGACTTCACGGGTTCTTGGAATAAAAATTCTCCTACTCTTCGAATTTAATTCCATTTACTTTTATAAAAATTACGGGTATTACAGTCTACCATCATTAAGAATCAACTTCGTCCTTGAAGTTGTGCTTTAGCTTCTCGCGAGCTCGGAATCAAGGTCCTTTCTATATTGTGATATTGTGTTATTGTGTGTTATTGTGCGATATCGTGTGATTGTGTTATTGTGTGTTATTGTTTGACTGAACCCAGAATTGAAATTTTCAAGTTGCCTACGTACCCTGCGAAGGGATCAAGTCATTACGTAATTCAAAACAATTTGAATTTGTTTATTTGGGATTCATAATATTCGGGTCGTTACATCCTCCCCTCCTTAAGCTTACAGTTATGTCCCCATAATTGTGGTTGCATCATCTTGGAATAGGGTCGGGTAACGTTCCTTCATGTCTGATTCTAACTCCCATGATGTTGTTTCACTTTCATGTTTCGACCAAAGAACCTTGACCATTCTCACGGTCTTGCTCCTTGTTACTCTCTCCTTAACATCGAGTATTTGCACCGGGATCTCCTCGTATGTCAAGTCACCGTCCAGTTCAATCCCTTCCGGTTGAAGTACATGTGTTGGGTCGGGCACCTATTTCTTCAATTGTGAGACATGGAACACATTGTGCACTCGAGCTAGTGGCGGTGGTAAGGCTAGGCGATATGCTAGATTTCCGACTCTTTCTAGAATCTCATAAGGTCCTATGTATCGAGGACTTAACTTTCCTCGCTTGCCAAAGCGCATCACCCCCTTCATTAGTGATATCTTCAACATGACCTTATCTCTAACTTGAAATTCTAGATCTTGCCGTCTCAGTCGGCATAACTTTTCTATCGGTCTTGTGCCGCTTTCATCTTCCCTTGAATTACCTTGATTTGTTGGGCCATATCCTCAACGAGTTGTGGTCCTACCACCACAGTCTTATCATTCTCTTCCCAACTTAGCGGACTTCGGCACTTGCGTCCATACAGTGCTTCGAATGGTGCCATGCCGATGCTAGCATGGTAGCTATTGTTGTAGGAAAACTCAATTAATGGTAAATGATTTTCCCAACATCCTTTGAATTCTAGGACACACGCCCTCAGCATGTCCTCTAACGTTTGGATCGTTCTCTCGGTTTGTCCATCCGTCATCGGGTGGAATGCAGTGCTCATCTTAATTTGTATACCGAGAGCTTCTTACAACTTGTTCCAAAAGTGAGAGACAAATCTACTGTCTCTATCGGAGATGATGTCATGTGGTACTCCATGTCTTCGTACCACATTGTCAATGTAGGCTCGGGTCGATTAAGTAATGTAATGGGACAAAGAAAACAAAATAACATAAAAAAAAAAACATTTTTCGCAGCCTGCGCGGTGGCCGTGCAGTGCGGGCAGATCCCGCGTCGGGACCGAGCGGCCGCGGCTGTTTGAAAAAAAGGGCTCGCGGGGTGGGGTGCGCAAGCCGCACCCCATTCTTCTCCCATTTTCGAGCCACCAAGTGCGTCTCTCCCATCCCATTTTGCTTGATCTCAGTCCCGATTTCACTAAGCAAGGTATAAATCTACCTCTATTACTGACTAATTTCAGTTTCCATGCCGTGGTTGGTTCGATTCCGGGACGAATTTAGGAATTATGGTTTATGTGTAAGAATTGGGGATTTGCTATTTTTAGGCTTGATTCGTGCAAATTAGTATATGTGGAAATTGATGTTATTTTTGTTGATTTGGATGAGTTTATGCAATAATGCACATATTTTCTTTGTAGTTTCTTGTTGGGTTTTGAATTATTAGGAAATTATGCTCATTTCAATTTTAATTGGCAATGTAGACATGAAATTAAGCTGATTGTTGTTGTTTGGTACTACATTGTGATTATGTGTTGTTGCTTGAGTAATTGTTTCAATTTGTGGACAATTTTCATAAATTTTGTAATTTCACTTGGGATATGGTTTATTGTGCACATAACATGTTCGATGAAATGCCATAAGGATCTCCGTTCTTGTTTTAATCCGTTCCTTGTTCGGATTACGTTCTACTTGATGGGGTTGGATGATTAGGCTTGATGTTTTATGGATTATTCATGTCTTTCTGTGTACTCCCGTTTGTTGACTATTGTAAGGGTTATAGCCTTATATTTGGTATTGGACATTCTCGCAGGATGCTACTCTTTATGTGGATTGTTTTGGCCACTTTTATGTGCCCTCCGGGGCCTAAGAGACGGGCCACCCGGCGTGACGATGTTGGCCCCAGCACTTCTGCTCTGGTGTTGCCGGATACAGATGAGAGTGAGTCCGAGGAGGAGGAGGAGGAGCAGCGGGGCCCGAGACTGCGGGATCTTCCCTATGAAGAGTGTCCTCGCCGGCACGATAGACGTCGGTTCTCGTCCATGGCCACTCAGGACTTCTACTTCAACGAGCTGCGCAGAAATCGGGCTTATGTTCCTGAGAGAGGCATCCACCCCCGCATGATGGATGACGATAGAGTCCGGACAGTCTTAGATCACCTCCAGTGGACGGGGCTTGCACGCCATCCTGAGGGTCCAACTTCGGGGTATCTAGCTATGGAGGTTATTGCCAACATTGGCTGTTTAGGGGAGTATGATTACATGTCCCGTGTCTTGGTTCGCGGCCGCTACTTAGATTTCAGTGCTCGGGCGATCAACCTATATTTGGGTCTGCCTGACGAGGGCGTGTTTCGGCCACAGCCCGAGGATCGCACACCCCCTCCTGCGTGGGGTGTCTTATGCACCGAGGTGCCACCACGGACCAAGCACGATTATGAGCTGCGGTTGACGATGATGGACACCCCTTGGTGTGCTCTTACTCAGATGGTTAGGGCGCGTCCGCCCGATCACTCGGAGCCATATCGCCCTAGACCATGTATACGAGACCATTCACTTTATCGCCCGAGGCGGTAGAGTGAATATGGGGGCTTGTATTGAGGACAACTTGAGGGTTATGCGTCGAGGCCGGGGTAGTAGGGTGATCACACATGTCCACCTCATTTGCGGTCTTTGTGCGGTACAAGGTGTACGTACTTCGCCAGAGATAGATCCTTATGAGCTACGTGCGGGTGATTATTACCTTATTCCATGCTACACTGCCCGGAACACTGCCTTGCATCGTGGAGCGCCTCGGGCCGTGCTTCGACCGGAGCCCGAGGATGGTGGTTTGATTTTGGTCATCCCTCCAGAGCAGCCACCTCCACCTCCAGTAGCTCCACCTCCCGTAGTTCCACCGTAGGGCCAGGAGATGACACAAATGTTATAGATGATGCAAGAGATGCGGCTCAAGATGGATGTTGGGTTTGCAGCCGGGCAGGCTCGCTACGACGCCTTGGACGCCCGGATGGATTTGTATCAGGCCCGTATGGACACAATCACTACGAGGCAGTTGGAGTAGCATGCCACTATGACCGATATGTATGCCTACATGAGGCAGATGGACGAGTACATGCGTCGACAGTTTCCACTGCCTGACCAGTGATCCTACGGTTCCTCTCCTTTACATTTTATTTGGGGTTTGTACTAGGAGCATTTTGTTTAGTCGTTTTCGCATGGGATTGTATGATGATGAAGTTGGCTGTGACTGCGTATTTTTCATAGTTTTGTGATTTCGTTATGTCATGTAGTATTACTGATGGGTTATCTGCGTTGACTGTTGTGCCCTAATATGATGATCGTTGGACGAGTATTTATTATATATACATATATATGTATTATTATAATTATTCTTATTATCATATATATATATATATTGTTTTTGGGTTCAGGGTTTAGGGTACCTTTGTTTGATCATTATCTATCTAGCATACATATACTATTTATTTACTTATTTTAACAAATTCCTTGTATATTTGGTTGATCCCAACAAGGATTTGAAAATGTAGAGAATAATTTAAATATACTTATGGTAATTTAAATATGAAGAGTAGTTCATAATATAAATACTTAAAATTTTATTGCTCAATAGAAAACTTTATTCGGATACAAGCCATAAAGGGATTGCAATACTAGTAATAATTTAAAAGGGAAATAGAATTAGTAATAATAATGATGCATCAGTATATATATATATCCCTAAGTATAGGGGAAATGAGTGGCCGGATCCTCCATGGGCTTGCTGGCTAGTTGGACCCAGTAGCATTGGGTGCAGGCCCCGGGTTTTGAAGAATTGCGCCATCGGCTAGGTTGGCTAGGTTAGTCAGGTCCCACGCCACGTGACCTATTTGTGTCTCTACGTCGTTATTCTTGGTCCGGAGTTCAGCCTCTTGGGCTTGGAGTTCAGTGACTTAAACTTTGAGTTGGGTTAGATCGTGTTGATCCGCTTCTCTCAGATTCGCTAGGTGGCCCATGTTAGCCTCCAGCTGTTCTACCCGCAATTTGAAATTGTTTACATTTTGTGGTGATTCAAGATTTGCGTTGATCAATTTCATCATAAGGCTCACCATATTCGCGTTTGGTTCGGCCATCTAGTGTCAACAAGGTAGGTTAGAGTTAGAATATGTTTAGAGTGAGGTTAGGAAATGCAAGAATTTAAATCTACATGCAAATATGCATATGCAATCTCCCAATAAATTTTAATTTATGAATGCATTTATTTATCCATGGGTTTTAAAAAAAATTATTTTCATGGATAATCTAAAAATAAGGGTAAAAGGTTTGGGCCACTATATTGGGCCAAAAGAATAATTTCTTGGGCTCAAATAAAAGTATAAGTATTGAGCTAAGAAAATATTTGAGTTAAAAGTTTGGGCTAAAATTTTGGGCTCAAAAATTTTGGGCTTTAAAATAATACTCCCTCCGTCCCATTCCAAATGTCCTACTTACTATTTTTGGATGTCCCATTACAAATGTCTTCTTTCTATAAATAGAAATAATTTTCCCCTCCAACAACTATGTGGACCCCAGCATATACTCACAAACCAACTCTACCTTAATTCCCGTGCCCAACAGTAACAAGACACTTGGAGTGGGACGGAGGGAGTACTTATAAGTAAAATAAATTGGGTTAAAAGTTTGGGCTCCAAAAGTGATAGTATTAAAATAATGGTTTAAAATAATACTAGTTTTAAAAATAATAGTGGTTTAAAAATAATAATAGCTTTTAAAAAATATTCCGGGCTCTGATACCAACCTGTAACACCTCAGTTTTGGTAACCCAGGCCGGGATGCCACCGCCACACCTCCAAGCAAGACACGAATTCATTCGAGCTCACTTGAGAGATGCAAGGCTAAAGGTATTTCAAAAATGATTTAAAAACAAGTCCGGAAGTACTTAGATTAAAAATAGAGTAATAATCATCCATGCACAATAGTAATTAAGTTTGCAGCGGAATTTAAATAAAGGGCCGAGATAACCAAAACACGGGTTAACAGGCCCGTATGCAATTCATATGATATGATAAAGTAATGTCCAAAAACAATCCCCCAATGCATGATCATGCTCCGTACTCTGTAACAGAAAAATATATAAAACAACATTTTATCAGTATAAAAGAATACTGAGTAGGACAATTCCTAACGTAGCAATAAAGGGGTTTTAAATTTAATAATTAAAAAATACATTTCAAGCATGCATATTTAAAACATGAATTTGACTAATTTATAGACAATAATTTAATTCACAATAAATTGAATTTAAGGATGATAGATTAAGGCATAGTCATAATTTTAAAACATGACATAATAAATAATCCAATAACATGAGTAAAGACATAATTTAAAATAAAGATAAAGTCTTTTAGTTTTCCCCGTTAATTAAGAAGATGACGCCACAACCAAGTTTCTCAAGTATCACATTTCTCAAGTATCAAATTTTTGAATCACCGAAGCAATCCGCTTATCGCGCCATATACAGTACCACTACGGAGCCTCGAGTAACCCATACGAATACACCCGAGAGTGTAGACTAGTTTTCAATGGCCGTTTTGGCACAATTTCACAGTATATTTCATATCGTCCATTCAGGCACGAGTTTCAAGCTAGAGGGGCACCCTGCAGAGCACTCACCCCCTACTTCACGTGGAGATCTAGATCAGCCTAGTTTAACGGGTTTTTTAAAAATGTTTTATTATTTAGACATGGCTCGCAAATCGTGTGTTTTTCAAACGTTGAGTTTTTCAACATATCAACCAAAGTCGTTGCCACAGTTTACGCCATTTCAATTTAAAAATTCAGTTTAAAAGCAATCGACTTGAAATTCGTACAACACCTCAAAAACATGCTAACGAACAATTTTCGTGTTTTAAGTTTCTCGAAATTAGGTAACAAAACAAGTGAAATTTTACAATCATTTCCAAATGCAATTTCTGCCACAGTTTCGGAAAACAGCGCACTGATTTTTAAACAGGTTTTCGACCTAGCAAACGAACTCCAAAATTTATGAAAATTTACAGGCACTTACAAGACACAAAATAAACAAGTTTCATTAGAGGCATTTTGCAGAAAACAGTACGGATTAAATCAGATTTGCGCATAAAGTTCGGGTAGAAAATCTGTCAGAGTTTTGTTTCAAAAACGTAGACTGTTTAGATCGATTTTGAAGACACAAACCTTAACAAAAATTCACGAAATTTTAACCCCACATTCTTGAGGCTATTATCTACAACTTTCATGTTTACACCAAAGATTAGTTTTGAGAGAATCTATAAGAAAAACGCCAACGAAGTCGAACACTCAAATCTGTCAACTTTCAGTTTTGTTAAAAAATTACAGAGAATACCAGACGGGGTTTGGGACACCAAATCTTGAAGAAATTGCATGAAAATTTGACAAAACCTAGATTACGATGTTAGAAACAAATCTCTGGTTCTGAGTTTTCAGTTTCGGATTCTCGAAATAGGGGTTTTTGTAAGATTTCAGAAAATGCGTAAAGGTGTATCTTTTATGTCCGATTTTTATGTTTTGATTGAATCTTGTGATACGAACGATTCTAAGCCACCAATATTGATATGTAAGGTATTATCTTACAGTAGGTGAGTTCTTGGATGTCACAGGGTCGTTCGGAATCTACGGATGGCTACGAACGGATCTCCTCAACACGATTTCTTCCTCCTTTGGCCACGAATCGGAATCGAAAGTAAAAATCTATAGTTAGATCGAGATTTCGGACTCAAAAAGGTGAAAGGAAACTTAATAACTACTCACCAACAATCTGTAATCCTTGAATCCTTGCTCCACACGCCTCCTTGCTCGGATTTCGTCGTCGGGAACTCAAGAACACAAGAGATTTTTGGGGTTTTCGGTTTGGGAGAACTTTGGAGTGAATGTGGGAGGCAATGGGGTGAATTTAGGGTTTTGAAGCTGATGATAATGTGTTAGAATCCCCCAAATCCTTCCATATACCCCTTCCATCATCTGAGATCGAGTTACCATAGTCGGCGGTCGGAAATAAGGTAAGAAATCGTCGAAAATTGCAAGATGATCGCAGCCTGTCGAGGCACGCGGCCGCGGCGCGGGATCTTCCTTGACCACGCGAGCCCGACTGGACTGTGGTCCAAGCCGGGCCGTGCTATCCGTCGGGCCTTTTCTCCTCTCTTTCAGACTTCTATCCTTCTACGTTCTCGAGCTTGGTTTTTCGGATCATTCTCGGATTATGATTCCTATCTTAATTTATTTCATCTCTAATTGATTTCGTGGTTGAAATCTTGAGTCCGTCGCGTTTGGATTCGTCGGCTTTGAATTCATCGTCTTTTAATTCCCGTGCAATGATTTAATCATTTCCGACTTCACGGTTCTTGGAATCAAAATTCTCCTTCTCTTCGAATTTAATTGCATTTCTTTTTATAAAAATTACGGGTATTACACAATTGTTCATCTGGGAGTGTTAGATGAGTTCATAAGTGGTATAAGGAAATGGGTTGAGTGATTGTGCAACATCTCTTAGGATATTAGTGAAAGGAGCCTGGATTGGAATCTCCCAAATGTAGTAGATCTTGATGATCGGACTGGGTAACCAATTCATTATGTTAGTCATTACATTTCCACAATTTGTTTATGTACTTCTGGTTGTTACCTGTAGGTTATTGACAAAATTGCAATAATTTAGAGAGCGAGCTTTCCTTATTTAATTTATACTTCCTCTGCATTCCAATAAATGAATGATTAATGAGTTTTGTACGGGATTTTAAGCAAAATAAAAAAATAAAATAGTTGAGAATTAAAAAGTTATTAGTTTCCCTCTTAATTGAATGATTTAGGGACTAAAGGTACATTGATTATTTTGCAATGTCAAATTTTAAATGAATGAACCACCTCTTGCAAAATAATGGCATTACTTGCCATCCCCGGCCTGGAAGGAACGCTGACTGATAAGTCCCAATGTACTTTTTTTTAAAAAATTTAATTAGTTATTTAAGTAATTATAATTTATTTTTTATTTAATTAATGAATTTTAATATCATTTATTAATTGATCAGTTTTTTTTTTTTATTTAGTAGCTAATTTAAGTATATAACACAATTATATATTATATATATAGCATTCCATAAGATCACATGGAGTGAATTGCATTTAAGTGGTACATGCGTGCGAGTTGTGCCTCCAGATCCGGGTTCGAGTCTTCATGCTAGCATATTTACAATGTTGGGGGAGTATTTATATAAAGGATACGTGGCACAATATAAGTTGTTGTGTAGATAGAAGCCAAAGTGGTTTATGAATGTGTGGGTGATGATGATGTGAGGAGTTCAAGCCCTCTTAAGTACATTTTTCCTCATATTTTGTTCCACGTGCCAACTATAGGGACCACGAATGAGGTCGCTGATGCGGTCGCCAATGAGATCGCCGGAATTTGCGACATCGGCCCATGCGGTCGTCGCTCAAATTTTAATTTATTGTATGGCGGCCTTCCTTTTGGGGTCACTGAGGGTTTTAGCAACCATAAACAACCCCTTAGCGACTGCATTTGTTGGTCGTGAAAACCAAAAAATCATGTACTATGTGTTTTATTGTTTTTACATCAAATTAATGGAAAGAGTTAGTGTGATGAATCATTCATTTCTTCATATGATGAATGTGCTTCGAAGTGTCTATTTTGTGATGGTCGTTGCATGAGTTTAATTTTTACCATAATTGCTACTTTTGGTATATATATGCTAATGACCCCGAATTAATTGGCTGAATTTATTGCCTTCCAAAATGGTATATATTCTAAATTGGAGGACATATTTCTTCCACGATTGCACCAAATTTTGGAATTGTAACCATTGAAAAAATGTAAAGAAAATATGCGGAAGAAACACAAAAATAGTGTGAATGGCAGGAGAACATATATGAATTTCACACCCAAAAAAGTAACAATATATATAAGCCTTATTAAGCTTTGTAAAGTTGACAGATGATCCGTAACATTAATAATAATAACAAAACCTACTAAACTCAGCATACTTGACAGATGATCCAGCACATTAATAATAATAACCAACACTAAACTCAGCATAGTTGACAGATGATACAACGCCTTGTATGTTGAGAAATAGTGACTACTTGTTATTGAGAAATAGTGATTGCTTGTATGTTGAGAAATAATATTTTGTATTTTGAGAAATAGTGACTACTTATATGGTGAGAAATAACTGTGTATGTTGAGAAATAATGACTTGTATTTTGAAAAATAGCTACATGTATGCTAAATAACTAAAAAACGTCAAAAATATAACTATAAGAAAAAACCCGATTCCCAACCGACCCTCCCGACTGCAGCTATCCGGGTCGATTCTACCAACCGCAAATGCGGTCGGTAGCCTAGGGCATAAAGTCGTCTTCAACGGCTGTAAAATTCATTCACGCCGCCGCCCATTTTTCCTTCATTTTCACCCATTTCACTCCACTCTTCCGACCCCTTCGTTGCCGACCACCCCGAGCCGCCCAATCGCACCCATGAAGCCCACGTTGAGGAGCCCCATCTCGCCCGAAGCCCCGAGCCACCCCCCACTCGCGGCAGCCCATAGGCGAACCCACCGGAGTCGGGACCACCAGAGCCTCGCCATCGCACCACCGCTCCACCCCACTGCCGTCGTCCCATCGACCCCGACCACCGCAGCCAGCCCCGCAGCCATCCCTTGCCGTCGGAGCACCATTTTCTCCGGCGACGTCTGCGTATTCCGGTGGGTGCGCGGCGACAGTTGCAGTTGTTGCTTGAAATTTTCTCATATTCACCATATTGAAGTGCCACATTCGAACAAGTATCACATTTCCTCCATTTGGGCATTTGCTTGAAATTTGGAATCAAGTTTTACCTATTACATGTTCTTGAGAGTGTATTGTTCAAATTGAAAATGGTGATTGGACATTGAAATTGGAAACTGAAAATATGGAATCATGTTTTGGTTTGATGAAAAAAATGAAAGTAAGCGGTTGGATGAATTGAAAAATGCTAGTTGAAAATTGATGAATTGGAAAATGAAAGTAAGCATTTTAATTGTATTTAGAAATTGGGATATGCTCTTAACCAAGTTGCTAGTTTTGTGTGTTTATGGTTATGTTGGTTGTGGGATGTTGGCATGAGATTGTTAGAAGTGGGAATTTAAGTATTATGTGAATAAAGGGTGTTAATGGAATACTTGTTAGAAATGTTGCGAACTTGTTGGTGCTTATTGAATTAATTGGGGTTGCCTTGGATGATGTAAAAATACTCGAATGCTTGGAAGTTGAAATTGTAGAAAAAATTGAGTATCCTTAAATATAACATGCTAAATGAATTTTTGTTGTGACTGTGGATTATATTGTCTATGTTGTTTTGGCTCTGTTGAATTGTAATAGACTAAGCTAATTCTATGTTGAATAATTTAGTGTTAGAAAATATTCTCTATGTTGCTTAGAAGAACGAATTTTAGCAAAATATGACTACCAAATGCAAATGAGATCTATATAATAACAGCTACTAGTTAATGGGATTTTAAATATTCCATTATCTGATTAGTTATGTACTACTTATTTCTTTGTATTATATAGTATGGATAACGGTCGTAATAAATTATTTGTTGTTGAAGAAAGTGAGTAGGTTAATCAAACGATATAATGGAATTCCTATAGTGATAAAGAACGTAGAATTCTTCGCGAACTTAGTAGAATTTAACTTAAGAGACTTTGACATCATACTGGGGATGGATTGGTTATCCCAGTATAAGGCGGTGATCGAATGCCAAAAGCAAAAGATCACATTGTCAAAAAGTAGGGGAAAGAGAGTTATCGTTTACTCTCAGCCCCCTAAGAAGAGTAACAAAATCGTTAGTGCACTTAAACTAAGTAACTTGATGCGTAAGGGGTATGAACTATATGCGTGCTATGTGCACAACCTTGAGGCGGAAGAGAACAAGGTTGATAGCATACCGGTGGTAAGAGAATACCCGGACGTGTTCCCTGAGGACGTTCCGGGCATGCCACCTGAGAGAGATCTTGAATTCACTATAGATCTCATTCCGGGGACAGAGCCTGTCTCAAAAGCTCCGTACCGGATGGCACCACTGGAAATGAAGGAGTTAAAGGAACAACTCGAGGAACTATTAGGAAAAGGTTACATAAGACCGAGTACGTCCCCTTGGGGAGCACCGGTTTTATTTGTCAAGAAGAAAGACGGAGGACTACGTCTTTGCATAGATTATCGGGGATTAAACCAAGTGACCATCAAAAATAAATACCCCCTACCGAGAATAGAGGATCTGTTTGATCAACTGAAGGGAGCTTCAGTATTCTCGAAGATCGACTTACGATCTGGGTATCATCAATTGAGGATCGCCGAGAAGGACATTCCGAAGACGGCGTTTCGAACGCGATATGGCCATTACGAGTTCACAGTGTTATCCTTCGGGCTAACAAATGCTCCGGCGATGTTCATGAATCTCATAACAACGTGTTCCGAGAATTGTTAGATCAGTGTGTCGTAGTGTTCATCGACGACATCCTGATCTACTCAAAGAGCGAGGAAGAGCATGCCCAACACTTACATCAAGTGTTAGAAATCTTGCGAAGAAATCAGCTATACGGCAAGCCGTCGAAATGCGATTTCTGGTTGAAAGAAGTGGCATTTCTCGGACACATAGTATCCGCTGATGGAGTATCAGTGGATCCGGCAAAGGTTTCTGCCGTGACGGAGTGGGCTACTCCGAAGAGTCCAACGGAAATAAGGAGTTTCCTTGGATTAGCTGTGTATTATAGACGATTTGTGAAGGACTTTTCAAGGATTGCACGTCCTTTGACCCAGCTACTGAAGAAAGGAGCAAAATACGAGTGGACCGAAGCGTGTGAGACTGCGTTTCAAGAATTGAAGAAACGACTCACAACCACACCCGTATTAACCCTACCATCCGAGAACGGTGATTTCGAAGTTTATAGCGATGCTTCGAAGGAAGGTTTAGGTTGCGTCTTGATGCAAGACTCGAGAGTCGTAGCGTACGCATCACGCCAACTAAAACCTCACGAGGAGAATTATCCGACACATGACCTGGAGTTGGCAGCGGTCGTTTTCGCTCTAAAGATATGGAGACATTATCTTTATGGGCGGAAGTGTCGAATGTTCACCGACCACAAGAGCTTGAAATATATATTCACTCAGAAGGAGTTGAATTTGAGACAGCGAAGGTGGTTGGAACTCATTAAAGACTACGATTTAGAGATAGCATACCACGAAGGGAAGGCGAATGTGGTAGCCGATGCCCTAAGTCGGAAAACCCAACATGTGACAAACTTGTTGGTAATTCCGCCGGCATTGTACATGGAGTTGGCAAGATTGGAGTTAGAACTTGTGCATCCTGGCACAGTGAGAGAAACGATCAATGCCATGGTCGTAGAAACTCCAATATTGGACGAGATTCGACTCGCCCAACCGGACGACCCGAAACTCGAAAAGATAAAGGGGTATATTGCCGAAGGGAAGGCAATAGGATTTGCTGTCCACGAGGATGGAAGCATCCGTTTTAAAGGGAGATGGTGTGTGCCCCTTAAATGTGCCGAGCTGAAACAAAGGTTGATGGAGGAAGGGCACAACACGCCATATTCCGTACATCCCGGAGGCGACAAGCTATACAAAGATCTGAAGAAGATCTATTGGTGGCCGGGAATGAAGAAGGAAGTGGCGAACTTCATGGCGAAATGTCTCACCTGCAAAAAGGTTAAGGCAGTGCGACATAAACCCTTAGGATTGATGCAACCACTAGAGATTCCAAGTTGGAAGTGGGATAGCATCTCAATGGACTTTGTCTCGGGATTACCTCGATCACCTAAAGGCATGAACAAAATTTGGGTGATTGTGGATAGGCTAACGAAGACAGCCATATTTATCCCAATGAAAGACACGTGGACTATGGACCAATTGGCCCGAGCCTACATCGATAATGTAGTACGACGACATGGAGTACCACATGATATCATTTCCGATAGAGACAGTAGATTTGTCTCTCATTTTTGGACGGAGTTACAAAAAGCTCTCGGTACCCAAATCAAAATGAGCACCGCATTCCACCCGATGACGGATGGACAAACAGAGAGGACAATCCAGACACTAGAAAACATGCTGAGAGCATGTGTGTTGGAATTCAAAGGGAATTGGGAATCTCATTTACCCTTAATTGAGTTTTCCTATAATAATAGCTACCATGCTAGCATCGGCATGGCACCTTTCGAGGCGTTGTATGGACGAAAGTGCCGAAGCCCGTTGAGCCGGGAAGAAAACGATAAGTCCGTGGTGGTTGGACCACAACTTATCGAAGACATGGCTCAACAAATCAAAGTGATTCAAGGAAAAATGAAAGCCGCACAAGACCGTCAAAAGAGTTATGCCGACGTGAGACGACGAGACCTAGAATTTCAAGTGGGAGATAGGGTCATGCTAAAGATATCACCCATGAAGGGGGTGATGCGCTTTGGCAAACGAGGGAAGTTAAGTCCTCGATATATAGGACCTTACGAAATTCTAGAACGAGTCGGAACTCTAGCTTACCGACTGGCTTTACCGTCACAATTAGATAGAGTTCATAATGTCTTCCATGTCTCACAACTAAAGAAGTATGTGCCGGACCCGACACATGTACTTCAACCGGAGATAATTGAGCTCGATGAGGATTTGACTTATGAAGAAGTCCCAGTGCGTATTCTCGACACTAAGGAACGAGTAACGAGGAACAAAACCGTCAGAATGATCAAGGTTCTTTGGTCGAATCACGAAAGTGAGACGGCAACTTGGGAAGTAGAATCCGACATGAGAGAACGCTACCCAACATTGTTCCAAACCGATACCGACACAGTTATGGGGACATAACTGCAATCTTAAGGGGGAGAGGATGTCATACCACCTATTTTTAGTGCTTCTTTGTAAACTTTTGAACTACGTTATGGCTTGATCCCTTTACCGGGTACGTAGGCAGCTTAGAAGTCTTAATTCTAAGTTCAGTCACAAAATAATAAAACAAACAAAAGACCTTAGCACGAGAAAAGCCGAAACACAACTTCGAGGACGAAGTTGATTCTTAAGGAGGGTAGACTGTAATACCCGAGAATTTTACAACATAAATAAATAAATAAATACAATAAATAAATAAATAAACAAATAAACAAATATAATAAATAAATAAACATAGAAGAAATAAATATAGACGAAATGGGAAGTGAAATTAATTAAGGAGATTAGTTTAAACAAAAGAAATTAAGTAAAGTAAAAGGGTGATTTAATCAATTATCGGGTTCCCGTGTACCCGATATAAATGAACTCGAGAATTCGAGCCAAAACGTAACATTTGATCCGAAAGAAATAACGACACGAAATAGGAACCCGAAGAGAATCCGGAAATTGGAATCCGGGAGCATAGAGGGATAGAAACCCGAAAGAGAGGTGGAAAAGCACGATGGATCGCACGACCCGCCCGGACCGGAGTCCAGGCGCTAGCCGCGCGCTGACCGCGCGCTAACATGGGGAAACGCGCGCCAACCCCGCGCCACACGACAGATTCGCCCGTTGCGTGAATCTCTCGCCCGAATGCGGATTTTTCGACTTTCGGTTGAACGTCTCACGACTCAAGACCCTTAGGGTCAGATTTTGGATGCCCTAGGACCTAGACATCTATAAATAAACCCCCTCGGAAGCCTAAACTCTTTTTTTCAAAACCCTACGATACTCTCCACACACACAAGTCGAAATCCCGGAGTCTACGAAGGCATCGAACACCAAGGCAGCAGCTTTGGACGAAAATCAAAGGATCTCCAACGTGTGGTAAGTTCTAGTCCATCAGATTCTTCTTAGTTTCAATCCGAAAACGGATTCTAACCCCGTCTCTTTCCTCTCTACACCTTGAATTGGATCTAGAACGTAGAACCCGACGAACGGAGAGGAGAAACGGTGATCTGGAAGCCACGCCTCCGAAATAGACATTCCGGACGTTCACAAATCAGTAAGTTAACTCTTACATGGTTTTGGGAGGTTTTAAAACATTCGAAACTAAAAGATTTAACAAGAACTCGTAAATCTGCCAACTTATATTTTCTGCCGACGCAACAGTTTTGATGAATTTTTCCGAACCTTAAAACGACTTCAAACGAAAAAACTTAAAACACGAAAAACGTCCCTAAGGCTTAGATCTATCTACTGTAAAGTTTTGAGAATTTTTAGAGACGATTTGATATGCGAAAACCAACCGAAACCGAACTGCTTGAATCTAGATCTTGAAATTCTTGACAGAACTTAGGTATGATCTTGATCACGTTTTTGACATAGGTTCCAGACCGATTTAGATCTTTGAGCGAACATGAAAGTTGTAGATAATTGTCTTAAAATGGTCTCTGTAAAATTTCATCAAAATTGGAGTTGAATTGCTATGGTAGAATTCGAAATCTTTAAACTGTGACCTAGGAAATTCGGACAGATTTATGCTTCTGTGAAAATTGGTGTTTTTGACCTATTTAGGTATCTCGGATTGAATAAGTTAACACACGAAAGTTGTAGATCTCGATGTTTCTGGTCAGTCGTGAATTTTCGGAATTTTTGGAATTAAATCTGATTTTAGACGAATTTTAGAGTGAACTGTGGTTTACCGAAACAAAATCTTGAAATCTTGTTGAAACATGGAATTAACCTTTAGGGTTGAGATGAGTTGAGATACTATTTCTAAATGAAGATAATTGAGATCAGATTTCTAAAATTAAATCCCCTTACAAACTTGATAAATTAAAATTAGGGGTGAGTGCTCTGCAGGGTGCCCCCTAACGATTCACTTCGTGCCGTAATGGACGATGGTGACCCCGCGCGCTAAACTTGAAATATGATATTGCCAAAATGGCGAAATATAGAGCCTACACTCTCGAGAATATCCACATGGGTTTCCCGAGGCTCCGGAGTGGTACTGGGTATGGCTGATACGGTTGCGGCCGCCGGGCTACCGGCTAAACTTGTTGATATCGCGATGCTATCGTGAAACTTTGAAATACCAAATCTGGGATGTAATGGGGATATGAAATTAAATTAAATTAAATTAAATTATGTTTGTTGTCCAATTAAATTATTTAAATGCTTTATTTAAATTATGGCTATTAAATTCTAAACCATGCGAAATGTGTTGTTAAATAGAGCTTTGAAATATATTATGCTATTGGATAGTTGATTAGATTAAATTGAATATTATGCTACTATCATGCTTTATTAAATTATTAAAATTAATGGCTTTTAAACCCTACGATCATGCATGTGTTAACTTACTCAGCAAGTTGTGCTGACCCAACCATTTTTATTCCTTTTTCTTACAGAGTATGTGGAATGAGCATGTATGGGCACGATTCATGCATGGGATTTTGGGAAACATTGTTTTGCTTTTAAATTCATACTTTAGACTATATTATGAACGGGCCTGTTTAACCCGTGTTTTGGCCATGTCGGCCCTATTTATATTTTCCGCTGCGATACTACACTAAAACAATTATTTCCGCTGCGCTATGATATTATTATTTTCGAATTATATTGTATGGGCTATTTTGAATGATTTAAACGTTTTAAATACTGCAATACCTAGCCTTGCATCTCTTTAGTAAGCCCGGAGAAACCGTGTCTTACTAGGGAGATGTGGCGGTGACATCCCGACCTGGGTGACCAAAAACCGGGGTGTTACATCAGTCACAAAATAAATCACAAATTAAGTCACAAATTAAATCACAAAACAAATCACAAGATCAATCACAAGAACGTTAGGAGGAATTGGAACTAATTTAACTAGACTAATTAGGGCACGGAAATGTTACGAGCGTTAAGCCCGAACTCGTAACAAGTCTAAGGTAGAGATTTCGAACCGGAAACGACCCGAGAAGTCGAGCCAACACGTAGAGGATAAAGAAACAGATAGAGGATAAGAAGAAAAGACCCGACGGACCACGCGGACCGCCGAACCGGCCGGTCCGGCCGGCCCCCGCTCGCCGCGTGCCGCTGCTCGGCCACCGCGCAGAAGGTGGAGACGCGTCTCCAGGACTGGTCGCGCGTGCTCCACGCGGGCAAAGCTATAGGTGCGCGTCACCAGCGCGCCAGAGGTGCAGAAGGTGTAAACTTTCCTTCTATGGCGATTTTCTTGCCAAAAATCCGACCTCAATCGGTGGCAAGTCGATCACAACAATTGGGAAGGGCATAAGATCAGATTTGGACGCCCCCTCCCCATAATTTTCAGAAAACGAAACCCTAAACACTCCCAATCTTCCTCTCCAAGTCAAAACTCCTCCGACTTCACTTTCCGGCGAGTATTCCGGCGACGACGAGGCAAATGGGACGAAGCCTCTACCCTCTAGAACCTTGGTAAGTAGTATTACAGTGTTTAAGTCGACCATAAGTTCTAAGAACTCGAAATCTGACCCTTTTCCTTTTGCTACGATTTCACGTCGGGGAACGAACGAAAAGCGATCGGAGAAGTTGGCCGTTCGTCGCGACCTTAGGACGTCCGGAAACCCTTTACAGTGACCCTATTCTCTAACTAAGTAAGTTAAGACCTTACTCACCAATTTTTGTGATTTATTATTGTTTAAAACTTAAGATCTAGACCCGTAACAAAAATCGTTTTTCAGAAACCCTATTTACGTCCAATTTTAAAAACTCGCCTAAAACTCGACCTTTGGGAATTCAAACCGAAAACTTTTCAACATAGATTTTGTTCCTAATACTCTATCTACAATGTGTCTAAATTTCAACCATTGACATAAAGATTTGCTATTCCAAATCGCGCCGTAAACTTTCTGTGGCAAACCGAACGTTTAAAATTTTTGACAGAATTATTTACTCGACTTGATGCATGTTTTTCACCCGTTTTTAGAATGATTCAACTTTGCATTTCTAAACAAAAGTTGTAGATAATTGTGTCTAGATTATGCATATAAAATTTCATGAATTTTGGAGTTCATTTGATATGTCAAAACGGCCAATTTTCAGACCTGTTCTAAATCATCTTTTGAGTCCGCGCGTAAGCAGCATGTTGGGGTCGATTTTTGAACATCTAAAATTCATTATTTCCAAAATCTTAAAACATGAAAGTTGTTCATTAATGTGTTGTGTACATCCTGTAAAAATTTCGGATCAATTGGCTTTGAAATGAATTTTTAATCGGCGTCGCACGAAACTATGATGAAATCAGTTTTTGGGACATAAAATATCTTCCGCAAAGAACTTGAAATTTGACTCACTTAGAAACCTTATTTCCAAAAACTTAAAACATGAAAGTTGTTCGTGGGTGTGTTTTTGAGCTATTGTGTAAATTTCAGAATTTTTTGTGTAAAGATGAATTTTTAATTAAGAAAGGCGTAAACTGCGTCGAATCGGATTTTTCGAACTTGAGAAAACTCGAACTACGAAATGCGATATCGAATATTTTGATAACATTGAAATACGAACTTTCGAAAAATCCCGTTCACTAGGCTGAGCCGATCTTCATGCTATCATTATCTTTGAGACTGCCTCGTTAGTGGTCTCCTTACTATGTGAGATTGCCTCGTTAGTGATCTCGCGCGCTGTGTTTTGGATCGCCTCGTTAGTGGTCCTACTATCTTTGAGACTTCCTCGTTAGTGGTCTCCCATTATTTGGACTGCCTCGTTAGTGGTCCTACGTTTGAGATTGTCTCGTTAGTGATCTCCTGGTATGGTGTCCTCTTCTTAGTTTGCGGGATAAAATATAAAAGACTTGTGTGAGTGTTTAATTATGCTCAAATCTTATTTACCATATTTTTAAATTATGCTTCTAAATTACGTTCTTAAATTATGCCTTTAAATTACGCTTTTAAATTAAGTCCTTTAATTATGCATTTTCGTCTCGAATAAATTAATCATGTTTTTCCGCTGCGAATAAAATATGGATTTTTTTTTAAATTAATGCATGAGAGGTGTAATCTTTAGTTTAAATGCATGTAACCCCTTAAATTGTTTAGTTAGGGATTAACTTAATCGGTATATTTTTATACTGATAAACCGTTGTAATTTTTCTTTTACAGAGTATGTCGAGTGACGCATGCATATGCACTTGGGGGAAACCATTTATGAACATTTTTAATTTCTGCATCGTACTACTGTTTTACCGGGTCTGTTAAACCCGAGGTTTGGCCGTGTTGGCCATGATTACTTTCCGCTGCATTTACTCTATTTCACGCATGATGATTTTTACTCCCGTAATTTGAATTAAGTATTATAAATTTCCGGACTCAATTGTTGAAATGTTTTTAAATCTTTTACGTACCCATAAGCCTTGCATTTCCTTAGTGAGCTCGGGAAGCCGTGTCTTGCTAGGGAGATGTGGCGGTGACATCCCGGCCTGGGTTATCAAATTCGGATTGTTACAAGTTGGTATCAGAGCCCGGAAAATTTTTAAAGCTACTACTACTATTTTAAACCATTATTTTAAAACCAAGTATTATTTTTAAATTTATTATTTTTTACTACTAGTATTATTTTTAGCCCAAAAGCTTATTTTTTACGTAGCCTAATATCTTAGCCAATGAAATATTAAATTTTTGGTCCACTATAGAGGCCCAACTTTTATTCCTACCCATGTAGTAGATTTATTTTAAATACATGGATGAATTAAAATTTTTAATGGGGAAGAGGGAACTTGCACATGCATATTGCATATGCATATTTCACATAGATTTAAATTTCTGTATATCTTAACCTTTCTTGAAATATGTCTAACTCTAACCTCCCTTGTTGACATTAGATGGCCGAACCCAACGCTTGATGATGAAACTGACCAACGCATAACTCGAATCCCAACAGCACATCAACCACTTCAAGGCTCGAGTGGGGCAACTAGAGAGTAACGTGGCCTATTTGAGACATCTTAGGGAAGCTGACCATCATGAAATAACCCAATTCAAGGCCCAAGTCGCCGAACTCCAAACCCAAGTGGTTACACTTCAAAACAAGGATAACGAATTGATGATGCAAATAGGACACTTAGGAGCGGAGCTGCTGGGCCTAGAGGCTGACATATCTCCTCCGAGCCCGAGCCCGTTGGGGACACCCATCCCCATTGACGTATCCAGCGACGAGGACGATCCCATCGAGGATGTACCTGCCTAGTCACTCTAGACATAGAGATCCATACTTATGCACTATTATTATTTCTGTTTCGAATGCTTGTAACCCAAACAAAATTATTTCTTGAGTAATAAAAATACAAGCCTTTATATACAAGCCTATTTAAATTCATTCCATACATTTTATTAAATTCTTTAACTACCCTGATCAAATAAGGGAACATCCAACCCCACACCCTGAAAACCCTAAACCCTAGACCCTAGATAAAAAAAAACGAACAGGTTACTGAAAAAAAAGGGGTAGAGAACAACCCCCAACAACAACAAACAGTACACTAAGTTCCAGCAACCTCTACCAGCAGATCCCAATAAATAGATACCTATTAATACTATTCTTTATTTAATAAAATTTTCTCCTTACAAGCAGTTGTTTATTTAACATGTATATCTATTTAAATTCTACCCTATATACCTTATCACATTAGTTTACCTAATTTCCTTGAAGCGGCTTAATCCCACAACGATGCAAGTATTGTTGGGCAACCCACACACATATAGATGCGATAGGAAGGTAACAGTAAATCCAGAACATCTCGAACCATAAACTAGGCAGAACGATTAAACCATGTTTCTAAACAGCAACAAACAACTAACACAAGTCAAACACGTAACTAGGCAATAACACGACGGAAATATAAACCATGAATCCCAGTCAACAGGAACATCCTCATAAGGAGAAAACTAAACAAAGTACGTCTGATGCAAAACCTAAACGAAAATGCGAATACGAAAGAAAAACATCACTGATCGGGAGGCGGGAACAGCCGACGCATGTAGTCGTCCATCTGCCGCACATAGGCGTACACGTCGGACATGGTGGCCTGCTGCTGAGCCTGCCTCGTAGCGAACGAGTCCATACGGGCCTGGTAGAAGTCCAATCTAGCGTCTATGGCATCATAACGAGCCTGCCCAACTGCAAAACTGGCATCCATACCGACCCCATCTCCTGCAGCATCTGAGCCATCTCCTGGCCCTGAGGCGCCACTGCAGGAGGTGGAACTACTAGAGGAGGGGATGGCTGCCCTGGTGGTACGACTAGGATCAAGCCGCCATCATCAGGCTGCGGGCGAAGCACAGCCCGAGGAACTCCACGACGTAAGGCGCTACGCCGGGCAGCGTAAGTCGGGATACGGTAGCAACTGCCCGCTACTAGATCGTACTGATCTGTCTCCGGTGTCGTGCGAATCCCCTGCGCCGCGCACAAACCACAAATGATGTGAATATGGGTAATCACCCGACTCCCTCGTCCTCTCCGCATACCCCGCAAGTTGTCCTCAATACAAGCTCCCACATTCACCCTACCACCTCGCGCGATAAAGCAAATGGTCTCATAGACGTGATCCAGGACGATATGGCTCCGGGTAATCGGCCGGACGCGCCTTAACCATATCTGGGCAAGCTCTCGCCAAGGGGAGTCCATCGTCATCAAACGCAGCTCATGATCGTGCTCGAGCTGAGGAGGCACCACGGTGCATAAGACATCCCACGCAGGAGCAAGAACACGTCCCTCAGGCTGTGAGCGGAATGCGCCATCGTCAGGCAAGCCAAAATAGACATTGATCGCCCGAGCACTGAAGTCGAGATAGCGACCACGAACCCATACTCGAGACAAATCGTCACCCTCCCCAAGACCGCCAATGTTGGCGATAACCTCCATAGCCAGATAACCGGAGGCAACGCCCTCGGGATGACGTGCAAGTCCGGTCCACTGCTAATACTCCAAGGCTGCACTGACCCTGTCATCGCCCAAATGATCAGGATATATGCCTCTCTCGGGGACATAAGCCCTGTTTCGACGAAGCTCGTCGAAATAAAAGTCCTGGGCGGCCCTCGTCCTAAACCGAAACCTGTCATGACGGTGAGGACGCACCTCGTCAGGGAGACCCCTAAGTCTCGGGCCCCGCTGCTCCTCGTCCTCCTCTGACTTGCTCTCGTCAAAATCGGGCATCGCCGGAGCGGCAGTGCTGGGGCCAGCCTCATCAGCAACCCGTCTCCTGGTCCTCGGAGGACACATGAGAGACGCCAAAACAACCCACAAAAAGAGCAACATCCTGCAAATCACCCAATACCAATTATAAGACTAAATTCCACCAAAAACTCAAGCAGAAATACGTAAGGGACATCAATACAGACTTCCAACGTGAGTATTCCATAAGAACATCAAATCCTATCGGTTGCTAAGTCCAACCAGAAGGTAATCTAGACAAAGGATATGCTCAAACTAATTCCCAAAACCTTTGTGGCATTTCGTCGAACACGTTATGTGCGGAATAAACCAAAATCTAAGTTACTAACAAACACATGGGAGTTGGCCACAAAACGAAACAATCGCTCAAATAACAACACATAATTTCCTTACGGCACCAAACAATAAAGAAATGAGCTAATAATCAAACCCCAATAGCAACCAAAAATCAAAAACTTCCTAGTCTTCCTAAAGAATTAAATCCAACAAGAAGTTGCCAAAAACATAAACACATGGTGGCACAAATACAAGCAAGGCCACAAGAGTAACATCAATTATCACATATGATTGCTAATTTGCACCAATCAAGCCTAAAACTAACTAATCCCCAAACTTTTTCCAAAACCCTAGAATCCAAGACATGTCACAAAATCGAACACATCATGGCATATAAACTGAAATTAGTAAGTGGGTTTAGGAGATTCATACCTTGGTACGTTAAATTGAAGTCGCAATCAAACGAACGGGAAGGTAAGTCGCCGGATTTAGAGAGAATTGGGGGTGTGATCTCGAATGGGAAATGGGGGAAGTGGCTCGCGCGGAGCGCGAGCCCTATTTTCTCGACCTGAAGCAGCCGCGCGCTGGGGCATCATACCGCGGGACCACCGTGCGGGTCACGGAGGGAGTTTTATTTTTCTCGATTTTGCTTAATCTCTTTTACTTTACACCACTCACTTAACCCGAGCATACATTGATAATGAAGTACGACGACATAGGGTATCTCCCGACATTATTCCTGACAGGGACAACAGAATTGCCTCGCATTTTCTTTTTGCAAGGCTACAGAAGACCCTCGGGACGAAGATACATAGGAACCATATGAAATCCTGGAAAGAGTGGGAAATCGCTTATTGACTAGCACTGCCACCGCAATTTGCTCGTGTTCACGATGTATTTCACGTCTCCCAATTGAAGAAGTATGTGCACGATCCGATCCATGTGCTCCAACCGGAAGAAATTGAATTTGAGGATGACTTGAGCTACGAGGAAGTTCCGGTACGAATACTTGACACGAAGGAGAGATTAACGAGGAATAAGACCATGAGGATGGTCAAGGTCCTTTGATCCAACCACGAGACGGGTACGGCAACGTGGGAATTGGAAGCCGACATGAAACAACGTTACCCTACCCTCTTCCAAGATGAACCGGCCACAGTTATGGGGACATAACTGTATTCTTAAGGGGGGGAGGATGTAACACCCGAGAAAAACAAATTCAAATTTGTTTTGAACTACGTCATGACTTGATCCCTTCACAGGGTACGTAGGCAGCTTAGAACTAAATTCTAAGTTCAGTCACAAAATAAATCACAAATTAAGTCACAAATTAAATCACAAAACAAATCACAAGATCAATCATAAGAACGTTAGGAGGCATTGGAACTAATTTAACTAGACTAATTAGGGGACGGAAATGTTACGAGCGTTAAGCCCGAACTCGTAACAAGTTTAAGGTAGAGATTTTGAACCAGAAACGATCCGAGAAGTCGAGCCAACACGTAGAGGATAAAGAAACCGATAGAGGATAAGAAGAAAAGACCCGACGGACCACTCGGACAGCCGAACCGGCCGGTCCGGCCGGCCCGCGCTCGCCGCGCGGCCGCCGCGCGGAAGGTGGAGACGCGTCTCCAGGACTGGTCGCGCGTACTCCGCGCGGGCAAAGCTATAGGTGCGCGTCACCAGCGCGCCAGAGGTGCAGAAGGTGTAAACTTTCCTTCTATGGCAATTTTCTTGCCAAAAATCCGACCTCCATCGGTGGCAAGTCGATCACAACAATTGGGAAGGGCATAAGATCAGATTTGGGCGCCCCCTCCCCATAATTTTCAGATAACTAAACCCTAAACACTCCCAATCTTCCTCTCCAAGTCAAAACTCCTCCGACTTCACTTTCCGGCGACGACGAGGCAAACGGGACGAAGCCTCTAACCTCTAGAACCTTGGTAAGTAGTATTACAGTGATTAAGTCATCCATAAGTTCTAAGAACTCAAAATCTGACCCTTTTCCTTATGCTACGATTTCACGTCGGGGAACGAAGAAAAAGCGATCGGAGAAGTTGGCCGTTCGTGCGACCTTAGGACGTCCGGAAACCCTTTACAGCAACCCTATTCTCTAACTAAGTAAGTTAAGACCTTACTCACCAATATTTATGGTTTATTGTTGTTTAAAACTTAAGATCTAGACCCGTAACAAAAATTGGTTTTCAAAAACCCTATTTTCGTCCAATTTTAAAAACTCGCCTAAAACTCGATCTTCGGGAATTCAAACCGAAAACTTTTCAACATGGATTTTGTTCCTAAGACTCTAATCTACCTTGTGTCCAAATTTCTACCATTGACATAAAGATTTGCTATTCCAAATCGCGCCGTGAACTTTCTGTGACAAACCGAACGTTTAAAATTTTTGACAGAATTATTTACTCGACTTGATGCATGTTTTTCACCCATTTTTAGAATGATTCAACTTTGCATTTCTAAACAAAGGTTGTAGATAATTGTGTCTAGATTATGCATATAAAATATCATGAATTTTGGAGTTCATTTGATATGTCAAAACGGCCAATTTTCAGAACTGTTCTAAATCATCTTTTGAGTCCGCGCGTAAGCAGCGTGTTGGGGTCGATTTTTGAACATCTAAAATTCATTATTTCCGAAATCTTAAAACATGAAAATTGTTCATTAATGTGTTGTGTACATCCTGTAAAAATTTCGGATCAATTGGCTTTGAAATGAATTTTTAATCGGTGTCGAACAAAACTGTGACGAAATCAGTTTTTGGGACAGAAAATATCTTTTGCAAAGAACTTGAAATTTGACTCACTTCGAAACCTTATTTCCAGAAACTTAAAACATGAAAGTTGTTCGTGGGTGTGTTTTTGAGCTATTGTGTAAATTTCAGAATTTTTGGTGTAAAGATGAATTTTTAATTAAGAAAGGCGTAAACTGCGTCGAATCGGATTTTTCGAAATTGAGAAAACTCGAACTACGAAACGCGATATCGAATATTTTGATAACATTGAAATACGAACTTTCGAAAAATCCCGTTCACTAGGCAGAGCCGATCTTCATGCTATCATTATCTTTGACACTGCCTCGTTAGTGGTCTCCTTACTATCTGAGATTGCCTCGTTAGTGATCTCGCGCGCTGTGTTTTGGATCGCCTCGTTAGTGGTCCTACTATCTTTGAGACTGCCTCGTTAGTGGTCTCCCATTATTTGGACTGCCTCGTTAGTGGTCCTACGTTTGAGATTGCCTCGTTAGTGATCTCCTGGTATGGTGTCCTCTTCTTAGTTTGCGGGATAAAATATAAAAGACTTGTGTGAGTGTTTAATTATGCTTAAATCTTATTTACCATGTTTTTAAATTATGCTTCTAAATTACGTTCTTAAATTATGCCTTTAAATTACGCTTTTAAATTAAGTCCTTTAATTATGCATTTTCGTCTCGAATAAATTAATCATGTTTTTCCGCTGCGAATAAAATATGGATTTTTTTTTTAAATTAATGCATGAGAGGTGTAATCTTTAGTTTAAACGCATGTAACCCCTTAAATTGTTTAGTTAGGGATTAACCTACTCGGTATATTTTTATACTGATAAACCGTTGTCATTTTTCTTTTACAGAGTATGTCGAGTGACGCATGCATATGCACTTGGGGGAAACCATTTATGGACATTTTTAATTTCTGCATCGTACTACTGTTTTACCGGGTCTGTTAAACCCGAGGTTTGGCCGTGATTACTTTCCGCTGCATTTACTCTATTTCACGCATGATGATTTTTACTCCCGTAATTTGAATTAAGTATTATTAATTTCCGGACTCAATTGTTGAAATGTTTTTAAATCTTTTACGTACCCATAAGCCTTGCATTTCCTTAGTGAGCTCGGGAAGCCGTGTAATACCATAGAAATTGCCCGAAATATATATATGAATATATATTTTGGATCAATTTACTAAGTAGATTTTTAATCAAATCTATATATATTTATATGTTCAAATATGTGCTTAAAGATTAGTATATTATTTTCTACAAAACATACTTTGAAAAATTATATATATTTGTCTTTTCAAATAAATATATGGATTTCAATATCAAGTGTAATAAGTATATGGTTCATAGAATATTTTAAATCCATATACAAGTTTATATACACATATATATACCTTGGTCTTGAAATAATCTTTCCAAACATGTACACATGTATATACATGTATATATTTACATGTTTAAATTATAATGAGAATTATCTATTTTCTATATATCCTTGATTAATCATTCTACCCATATATTTTTTTTATTATGGGATTATTCTAGAATGCCATAATATAATTGGGAATAATTTGACTATGGTTTGAAATTGTAGGGTGGAATATTAATCATATCTTGTCATTTTCAAATAAAGAATATATTCCTTTTTGAAGCTATGTATGACTTACAAAATCACAAAAATTCCCTCATTATGATTTTTTTTAAGATAAGAATCTTAATATATATATATAAAAAAAAATTTAAAAAAAAAAAAAAAAAAGTTACTGTAGCATGCTACTGTAGCACGCTACTGTAGCATGCTACTGTAGCAGTCGGGCATTATGCGTTTTTGGCGACTTTTTGCCATTTTTTGGGTCCCAAAGGTGGGAATCTTGATCTATCACGGGGGAGGCATATTTTGGATGATTATAGAAGTCCCTAACACTCCATTGTCAGCCATTTTCATCAATCATTCACCCCAAAACTCTCCCAAAACTCTCCCAAAGCCAAACACTCTTCTGACGAACTTCCGGCGACTTTCCGACGAGTTTCCGGCAACCAAATCCAACCAAGGAAGTGTGTAGATCAAGGATTGCAGGCTTTGGATTGTTGGTAAGATGTTATTCAAGTTTCCTTATGATTTTAAGATCATAAACATCATCCTAACTTACGAATCTTCGTATTCAAACACAAATCGGAGCCAAGGGAAGAATAAATCGGGTGGAAGAGATTCGTTCGTGACATCCCGTGGATTCCGGACGACCCCGTGACTTCCTAGACATCATCCCCACTGTAAGTTAACCTTACTATGGTTTTAGGTGACTTAAAATGCAACCAAACATAGAGTCTTAGAAACTCTAAAATCTGTCAACAAGAGAAACCCTCAACGCAGCGTTTTCGTATGAATTTTTCGAACCTCTAAAGCTGCTCAAACAAAAAAACTCAAAACATGAAAAGTGTTGCTAAGACTTTGGTCTAGCTTCTGTAAAAATTTTAGAATTTTTCATGATGTTTTGAAACCTGAAACCGACCCAAAACCGAAGAGTATCAAATCTGGATCTTAGAATCCTTGACAGAATTTTCGTTCGAACTTGTTGGTTATTTTTACCTTAGATCTAGACCGATCTAGGATTGGAGTTGAACATAAGAATTGTAGATCTATGAGTTTGGAATATTACTGTAAGTTTTTAGAATTTTTCATTGAGATTTGAACCTCCAAACTCGAGCCGATCCGATCTGCGTTAGAACCGATGTCAAGAACCTTGACAGATTTCTTAACCGAACTTGATGAGCATATTTCTATTACTTCGAGTGTTCAAACCTGAAAACTCAAAACTAAGATTTTGATCCAAAGATCTTAAGCTATATTGTGTAAAAATTTCAGAAATTTTCATCAAGTTTTGATACCCCAAAACGTGTCGGACATATTCTGCGTTTTTAAGAATTGTCAAAGGATGACAGATTTCATAACCGATCTTGAGGAGCTTATTCCTATCATTTCTAGCCCGAACTAATCTTTGAGATCTAAACAAAAGTTGTTGGAAATCATGTCTAGTATGTCTCTGTAAAATTTCAGAATTTTTGGAGTCCATTTGATATGATAAAAAGTCGAATCTTTTAACGTTGTCAAACCTGAATCCTGACAGCTTTTTGATTCTGTAGAAGACTTGATTTTTGACATGCTTCCCATCGTTTTTCCGAAAAACTTAAAACACGAAAGTTGTTCATTGGGATGTTTTTGAGTTGCTGTACAAATTTCAGAACAATCGCCTAAGAAATGGATTTTTAAACCAAAAAGGCGCAAACTGTGACATCGATCGGTTTTAAACTTGTGAGATTTTGAAATTTCTAAACAAACGATCGAAATCTTGTTATATGATAAAGATATATTTTTGGAAATCCCGTTACACTAAAGTTGAAACGATATCGGTTACATTGGTTACATAAAATTAGGGGGTGAGTGCTCTGCAGGGTGCCCTCCTAATTATTCATTTTGTGCCAAAACGGCAATGATGACTACGCGCGAAAGATTGCCAAAATGGCATCTTATATTTTTGGGCCTATCCTCTCGGGTGTATCCGTATGGGTTACTCGAGGCCCGACGGAGCGGTACTGGATATGGCGTATTTGGTCACAAGAGACCAACGGCCTACCCTCTCGAGTGTATCCGTATGGGTTACTCGAGGCTCGACGGAGTGGTACTGGGTATGGCGAATCGGCTGCGGCCGCCGGACTACCGGCTAAATGAGATATGATACTTATGAAATTGGCTGAGGCCGCCGGATCACCGGCTAAATGATACTTTTGATATTGGCTGCGGCCGCCGGATCACCGGCTAAATGATATATTGTTGAGATGATGGCGTAACGGGAAAATAAAAGATTTAATATTTTTAAGTATTTATTTAGTTATGCCTTGCAAATCATTACCTACAAGAAATGTTTTTATTAAATTTAATTAAAGGCTTTGAAACCCCTAACCCATGCTATGTGTTAGCTTACTCAGCGCGTTTTTGCTGACCCAAACCATATATCCTCTTTTTCTTACAGAGTACGAAGAATATGCATCGTCATATGCATACATGGGAACATTAAGGGAAATCTTTATTTTAAATCCCTGCGTTTAATTACGACTTGCATGAACGGGAATGTTTAACCCGTGTTTTGGCCATGTTGGCCCTTGTACTTTATTTCCGCTGCACAATTTATATTTCCGCTGCAACTTTGATGTATTATCTTTAAATAATATATGAATGGGCTGTTTGAATATTTTAAATTCTGAAAAACCATAGCCTTGCATCTCTTTAGTGAGCTCGGAGAAACCGTGTCTTGCTAGGGAGGTGTGGCGGTGGCATCCCGGCCTGGGTTACCAAAACCGGGGTGTTACAGGATGGTATCAAGGCCAGGAATATTTTAAAGCTATTATTTTATATAGCCCGGAATATTTTTAAACTACTATTTTAAAGAGCCCAATTATTATTTTGAAATTAAAGCCCAAATTTTTAGCCCAAAAATTTTTAAGAAGCCCAAGAAATTATTTTTGGCCCAATAACCTTGTTTTTATTTAAAGCCCAAATAATTTATTTCTTTCGGCCCAATATAGTGGCCCAAACCTTTTATCCTTATTTTAACCTATCCATGGAATAAATTTATTTTTAAAACCCATGGATAAATAAATGCATGCATAAAATTTTTTTTTGGGGGGATCACATATCCATATGCATACATGAATACACTAACCCTTTTTATATGAATTATCGGTGATAAGAAACACTCATACCTTAGAACTCGACATGACCTTGAGTCTTGGCTTAGAAGCGCTAACTTAAGACTAACCTTGCCTTAGTCCTAAATCTTGATCACTTAGAAACTCATCTTCGCGTGCTTCTAGAATGACACCTAGAAGAATACTGAGGAAGGATCATATGCGATGATACCCGAACATGGTTGTGAATAATACATAGGCAGTTATGGGGACATAACTATAATCTTAAGGGAGGGAGGATGTAATACCCCGTAAGAATGCATAAGCATTTATTTCAAAACTCGAATATTTTGTATCCCAAATAAATTCTTTTTGAACTACGTAATGACTTGATCCCTTCACAGGGTACGTAGGCAACTTGGAAATTTCAATTCTGGGTTCAGTCGAATAATATCAAACAACAAAACACAATGATACAGTCACAATCAATCAATCGATCAATAAGTCGCGCAACTTCGGGGACGAAGTAGATTCTTAAGGAGGGTAGATTGTAATACCATAGAAATTGCCCGAAATATATATATGAATATATATTTTGGATCAATTCACTAAGTAGATTTTTAATCAAATCTATATATATTTATATGTTCAAATATGTGCTTAAAGATTAGTATATTATTTTCTACAAAACATACTTTGAAAAATTATATATATTTGTCTTTTCAAATAAATATATGGATTTCAATATCAAGTGTAATAAGTATATAGTTCATAGAATATTTTAAATCCATATACAAGTTTATATACACATATATATACCTTGGTCTTGAAATAATCTTTCCAAACATGTACACATGTATATACATGTATATATTTACATGTTTAAATTATAATGAGAATTATCTATTTTCTATATATCCTTGATTAATCATTCTACCCATATATTTTTTTTATTATGGGATTATTCTAGAATGCCATAATATAATTGGGAATAATTTGACTATGGTTTGAAATTGTAGGGTGGAATATTAATCATATCTTGTCATTTTCAAATAAAGAATATATTCCTTTTTGAAGCTATGTATGACTTACAAGATCACAAAAATTCCCTCATTATGATTTTTTTTTAAGATAAGAATCTTAATATATATATATAAAAAAAAAAATTTTAAAAAAAAAAAAAAAAAAAAGTTACTGTAGCATGCTACTGTAGCACGCTACTGTAGCATGCTACTGTAGCAGTCGGGCATTATGCGTTTTTGGCGACTTTTTGCCATTTTTTGGGTCCCAAAGGTGGGAATCTTGATCTATCACGGGGGAGGCATATTTTGGATGATTATAGAAGGTCCCTAACACTCCATTGTCAGCCATTTTCATCAATCATTCACCCCAAAACTCTCCCAAAACTCTCCCAAAGCCAAACACTCTTCTGACGAACTTCCGGCGACTTTCCGACGAGTTTCCGGCAACCAAATCCAACCAAGGAAGTGTGTAGATCAAGGATTGCAGGCTTTGGATTGTTGGTAAGATGTTATTCAAGTTTCCTTATGATTTTAAGATCATAAACATCATCCTAACTTACGAATCTTCGTATTCAAACACAAATCGGAGCCAAGGGAAGAATAAATCGGGTGGAAGAGATTCGTTCGTGACATCCCGTGGATTCCGGACGACCCCGTGACTTCCTAGACATCATCCCCACTGTAAGTTAACCTTACTATGGTTTTGGGTGACTTAAAATGCAACCAAACATAGAGTCTTAGAAACTCTAAAATCTGTCAACAAAGAAACCCTCAACGCAGCGTTTTTCGTATGAATTTTTCGAACCTCTAAAGCTGCTCAAACGAAAAAACTCAAAACATTAAAAGTGTTGCTAAGACTTTGGTCTAGCTTCTGTAAAAATTTTAGAATTTTTCATGATGTTTTGAAACCTGAAACCGACCCAAAACCGAAGAGTATCAAATCTGGATCTTAGAATCCTTGACAGAATTTTCGTTCGAACTTGTTGGTTATTTTTACCTTAGATCTAGACCGATCTAGGATTGGAGTTGAACATAAGAATTGTAGATCTATGAGTTTGGAATATTACTGTAAGTTTTTAGAATTTTTCATTGAGATTTGAACCTCCAAACTCGAGCCGATCCGATCTGCGTTAGAACCGATGTCAAGAACCTTGACAGATTTCTTAACCGAACTTGATGAGCATATTTCTATTACTTCGAGTGTTCAAACCTGAAAACTCAAAACTAAGATTTTGATCCAAAGATCTTAAGCTATATTGTGTAAAAATTTCAGAAATTTTCATCAAGTTTTGATACCCCAAAACGTGTCGGACATATTCTGCATTTTTAAGAATTGTCAAAGGATGACAGATTTCATAACCGATCTTGAGGAGCTTATTCCTATCATTTCTAGCCCGAACTAATCTTTGAGATCTAAACAAAAGTTGTTGGAAATCATGTCTAGTATGTCTCTGTAAAATTTCAGAATTTTTGGAGTCCATTTGATATGATAAAAAGTCGAATCTTTTAACGTTGTCAAACCTGAATCCTGACAGCTTTTTGATTCTGTAGAAGACTTGATTTTTGACATGCTTCCCATCGTTTTTCCGAAAAACTTAAAACACGAAAGTTGTTCATTGGGATGTTTTTGAGTTGCTGTACAAATTTCAGAACAATCGCCTAAGAAATGGATTTTTAAACCAAAAAGGCGCAAACTGTGACATCGATCGGTTTTAAACTTGTGAGATTTTGAAATTTCTAAACAAACGATCGAAATCTTGTTATATGATAAAGATATATTTTTGGAAATCCTGTTACACTAAAGTTGAAACGATATCGGTTACATTGGTTACATAAAATTAGGGGGTGAGTGCTCTGCAGGGTGCCCTCCTAATTATTCATTTTGTGCCAAAACGGCAATGATGACTACGCGCGAAAGATTGCCAAAATGGCATCTTATATTTTTGGGCCTATCCTCTCGGGTGTATCCGTATGGGTTACTCGAGGCCCGACGGAGCGGTACTGGATATGGCGTATTTGGTCACAAGAGACCAACGGCCTACCCTCTCGAGTGTATCCGTATGGGTTACTCGAGGCTCGACGGAGTGGTACTGGGTATGGCGAATCGGCTGCGGCCGCCGGACTACCGGCTAAATGAGATATGATACTTATGAAATTGGCTGAGGCCGCCGGATCACCGGCTAAATGATACTTTTGATATTGGCTGCGGCCGCCGGATCACCGGCTAAATGATATATTGTTGAGATGATGGCGTAACGGGAAAATAAAAGATTTAATATTTTTAAGTATTTATTTAGTTATGCCTTGCAAATCATTACCTACAAGAAATGTTTTTATTAAATTTAATTAAAGGCTTTGAAACCCCTAACTCATGCTATGTGTTAGCTTACTCAGCGCGTTTTTGCTGACCCAAACCATATATCCTCTTTTTCTTACAGAGTACGAAGAATATGCATCGTCATATGCATACATGGGAACATTAAGGGAAATCTTTATTTTAAATCCCTGCGTTTAATTACGACTTGCATGAACGGGAATGTTTAACCCGTGTTTTGGCCATGTTGGCCCTTATACTTTATTTCCGCTGCACAATTTATATTTCCGCTGCAACTTTGATGTATTATCTTTAAATAATATATGAATGGGCTGTTTGAATATTTTAAATTCTGAAAAACCATAGCCTTGCATCTCTTTAGTGAGCTCGGAGAAACCGTGTCTTGCTAGGGAGGTGTGGCGGTGGCATCCCGGCCTGGGTTACCAAAACCGGGGTGTTACAAGCCGTGTCTTGCTAGGGAGATGTGGCGGTGACATCCCGGCCTGGGTTATCAAATCCGGGGTGTTACAAGCCGAATGTGAAAAAATGGTAGAGAATGTATTTCCGAAATGGTTGGAGTCGTATTTGACTGACAATCCACCCGAAAACCCATGTCTCTTTCATGTCGCACAAGGGCCTCTTCCAATTGCAACCTCATATTCCATGTACTTTGTGAATGGAATGAAATTTCACACCGAGAGTCACGGTAATCGTAGATCCACCTACAATAGTGGAGTTTGCATCATTAGCCTTTCAGGAGATTACTACGGAATACCAGAGGAGGTTATTGTCGTAGAGTATCTTGCATTTCCAATCAAACAGGTTACTTTCTTCATAATGTAGATGGTTTGATCCTCGTGAGGGGATTGGGTCCCGAACCCATTCGAACTACAAAATAGTTGAGGTGAACAAAACAAAGTCATTACCAGTTTACGAACCCTTCATCTTTGCGAATCAAGCAGAGCAAGTGTGTTATGTCCCATTCCCGACAAGGAGATCCACATCTAGAGGGAGTGATTGAGTGGCTTTATGCAAAGTTAAACCTAGAGGTGTGATTACAGTGAAAATGGGGGAGGATGCCGAAGCATTCCGGGTTGACGTGGCAGATCAACTCAGACTTGAGATTTCTATGATTACATCAAGTTGAGAACGATTAACAGACGATGTGGTGCAATATGTAGACATACAAGAGGATGAGGACAGCGAGTCTAATATAAATGTTGATGATGAGTTGGAGGAAGATGATCTGGATGATCCTTCACAGGAGACTTCAGATGAAGATTTCCAAGTTCAAAATGTGAATTAATCTATGATATGTATTTCTCTTGTGGATTTACTTCTAGAACTGTAAATATTATTATAACAATTTATCAGTCAGTTGTATCATAATTTCCCTTCATCTTTGCAGATGGATGCTCAGGGGGTGGCTCGTCTTCTAGCACTCCACCCGGTAGCTCGTCCCAGACGGGCACGACACGACGACGGCTGAGTCATGCTGAAACTGTAGCACTCGTGAGAGAAAGGCGGGAGCGGACCCGTAGACAGGGAGCATGTATGTTTTTACTTAGTTTTGTATAACTCAATATCATATTAATCTTGATTTGTATTAAACTTTTAAATGGCAGTTGCTACTTCAGGCTCGGATGAGCCACCACCTGATGCCCCCGACGCTGACGAGCCTGTACCAGAGACACCGCCGCCACATGTCCCAGATATGCATATTATGAATTTATATCAACGTGATATAATGCAATGTGGCAAATCTTCTATGTTAGGGGCTGGAAATAATGCCATCAATGCGCCAGCACAACAGGCCCCGCTCAATACTCAATAGGATAGAGATTGGACTGAACAAGAGGGGAATGTAAGTGGATTATTATAATGTTTATCCATTTCTTAAATCTATTTCTAATAAACTAATATTACTACTTGCGCAGAATTGACTTCCCGAACAAAGTGGTTAAAAAGATTACGGAATGCTACAATTTGCGGACTGACAAGGAAGGGATAATGTAATACCCCAGATTTTTATCAACGTCCAAAGGAATTAAATTTATTCCGATCAATGTCGAAATATCTCCGAGAAGAAGAAAATAATTTATCACAATAAATTATTGCTCGGAAATGAAACGCCGATAGGTTCAAAATTCAAAATGGAATAAAAGAGGGAAAGGAAGCCCGAAGACATTCCATGAATTGAGTCAAAATAATTGTAATTAAATTCAAGAAGGAAAATAATTCTAATTCCAAGAACCCGTGAAGTCGGAAGAAATTTAATTACACAAGTTATTGCACGGGAGTCAAAAGACAACGAATTGGAAGCCGACGAACCCGAGACCGACGGACTTAAGATTTCAAACATGAAATTCATTTGAGTCGAGATAAATTTAAGATAAGAATTTATGATCCGAGAATGACCCGAAAAATCGAGCCCGAAAACGTAGGAGGACAGAAGTCCGAAAGAGAGGAGAAAAGGCCCGACGGGATCGCACGGCCCAGTCCGGACGCACGGCCCAGACCAGGCCGCACGCCCTCCACGCTGGTTTTGGCTAAAAACCGCGCCAACCCCGCGCCACCAAGACAGCAGCTGCCAATTGCGCGATTTCGGGGATTTCTTGCCATATTTCGACTTCCCGACTTAGGAAAGCCAATCCCAGACGGGGGAAAGGCTATTAGGACGATGGGGGATGATTTTCCACCCCCATAATCAGTCTCCCAAGTTTATCCACCACTCTCAAACTCTCCCAAAGCAAAACACCCACCCGACGACTTTCCGGCGACCTTCCGACGAGTTTCCGGCGACCGACGACGACCAAGGAAGAGTGTAGATCATCTATTACAGTCCTTGAATCATTGGTAAGTCGTCCATAGGGTTTTGTTTAAGATTTCGATGCCCGAAAATCCGATCTAACCTTAGACTTTTGCTTTCGGATTCGGATTGTGGACGTTGGAAGAGGAAATCGACTTGAGGAGATTCGTTCGTGACATCCCGTGGATTTCGGACGACCCCGTGGCCTCCTAGACATAGTCCCCACTGTAAGTTAATACTTACTTGGTTTTGGGTGACTTAAAATGCAACCAAACATATGGATTTAATAACTCTAAAATCTGTCAACACGAAAAACCCTCGGCGCAACAATTTTGTACGAATTTTTCGAACCCTTAAAACTGCTCAAACGGAAAAACTTAAAACATAAAAAACGTTCCTAAGACATAGATCTAGTTCGTGTCAAATTTTCATAATTTTTCATTGTGTTTTGATATCCGAAAAGGGCCGAGAACCAACCTGCCTTGAGATTCGAACTTGAAACTGTGATAGATTTGAAATCGGACCAAAAACCCTATTTCGAGAGTTCAAACCGAAAAACGCAAAACTAGACTTTTAATTCCAACACATTAATCTAGGGTTTGTAAAAATTTCAGACATTTTCGTCGATGTTTGCTATTTCAAATTGCATCGAACATGAACTATTTTGACAAAACATTTTTGAAATCTGCCTGTGAATATGTCCGAAATTGATGAACCTGTTTCTATATTTTCTATTCCGATTTGATCTTTGCAATATAAATGAAAGTTGTAGATAATCATGTCTAGTATGTGCATATAAAATTTCAGAATTTTTGGAGTCCATTTGATATGTTAAAATGTCGAATCTTTGCACTGTGCCAAACCTGAATTCGGACAGAACACTGCTTGCGAAACAAACTCGATTTTTGACATGTTTCCTCAACTTATTTCGAAAAAGTTAAAACACGAAAGTTGTTCGTTAGGGTGTTTTTGATATACTGTGAAAATATCAGAATTTTTGGACTTGAAATGAATTTTTGAATTAAAAAGGCGTAAACTGTGACGCCAAGTTATTTTTAAATCGAAGAGATTTTGAAATATCGAGACAAACGGTCGAGACCTTGAAATACGATATATCTATACTTTTGAAAAATCCCGTTACACTGAATTAAAACATATGAGATACTTGGCTATGTAGGGGGTGAGTGCTCAATAGAGTGCCCCTCTAGCTTTTCGCATCGTGCCTAGACGGACGAGTGTGACCTATGTAGGGGGTGAGTGCTCGATGGAGTGCCCCTCTAGCTTTTCGCTTCGTGCCAAAACGGCCGAGAGTGACCGACGTAGGGGGATAATGCTCAATAGAACGCCCCCTAGTTTTTCGCTTCGTGCCAAAACGGCCGAGGGTGAATGTTATGAGAAACTGTGCCAAAACGACCAATGAAATACTTGAAATACGACACGGCTGCGGCAGACGGATCACCGGCTATACAAGATACTTACGACACGGCTGCGGCTGCCGGATCACCGGCTATACAAAATATTGAGAAATGGTTACGTAACGGGGAAATAAAAGATTTAATGTTTTTAAGTATTTATTTATTTATGCCCGTCTTTAAATTATGCATTTAAAATTATGTCTTCAAATTTTCATATCTTATTAAATTGTTATTATGGATTAAATGCATGTTCAAGTACACAATTAACTTATTAATTTTAAATTGATAGATGAGTTGTTTGTATGCATGCCTCGGAGTAAAAATTTAATTATTTAATTAAACCTCTTTATACGTGTGTAAAATTATGATCTTGTGGAAATCCTTGTATTTTCAAATATGTAATTAAATTATTATTAGACGAATAAAATTTAAATCATGTCTTGTATGCACATGTTTTTCTTAAATCTAATTAAAGATTTTGAAACCCCTTGATCATAGTAGGTGTTAACTTACTCAGCACGTTTTGCTGACCAAACCATATTTTCTTTCCTTTTTCTTTCAGAGTATGAGGATTATGCATCATCATATGCATACATGGGAACATTCGGGAAAAACTCTATTTTTAAATTCCTGCATTTAATTACAACTTGCATGAACGGGCCTGTTTAACCCGTGTTTTGGCCATGTCGGCCCTATACTTAAATTCCGCTACATTATACATATATAAATATTACTTTCCGCTGCAACTTTGATATTATGATTTTTAAATTATATTATAATGGGCTGTTTGAATATTTTAAAATTCTGAAAAACCATAGCCTTGCATCTCTTTAGCAAGCTCGGAGAAATTGTGTTTTGCTAGGGAGGTGTGGCGGTGACATCCCGGCCTGGGTTATCAAATCCGGGGTGTTACAAAGTGGTATCAGAGCCCGGACTGTTTTTAAAACTAGTATTATTATTTTTAAACTATTACGAGTATTATTTTTAAACTAATATTATATTTAAAAATCCATTATTATTTTAAACTAACATTTTTTAGCCCAAATTTTTTTCTAAGCCCTAACTTTAGCCCAAATTTATTATTTTAAATCCCAAACCTTTTGAGCCCAAAATTTATTTTTCCTAGCCCAAAACTTTAGCCCAATATTTAATTACTATGTTGGCCCAATAACCTTATTTTTAATTAAAGCCCAAATAATTTATTTCCTTCGGCCCATTATAGTGGCCCAAACCTTTTATCCTTATTTTAATCTATCCATGGAATAAATTTATTTTTAAAACCCATGGATAAATAAATGCATGCATTAAATTTTTATTGGGGGGATCACATATGCATATGCATACATAAATGTCTGTACTAACCTCTTATGTGAATCATATGTGATACCTAAACTTCTCACTCCAGTGTTCGACATGACCTTGAGACTTGACTTAGAAGCATTAACTTGAGACTAACTTTGCCTTAGTCCTAGATCTTGATCACTTAGAAACTCATCTTCGCGTGCTTAATAACAGAAAATGGCACCTAGGAGAAAGCCGAGGAAAGTAAGTCCAAACGGCACTGACACTGACCTCCCAAGCGCACCTAACAACAATGAGATTCCTCCGAACATAGGAGATCGAGCGCCTCATCTTCCCAACAACATGGATGAACGTTTAAGGATGGTAGAAGAAGTACTCGTAGTATTAGGAAACGCCGAGGTGCATAGGGCACAAGCGGCAATACCTCCGCCAGTAGCTCGAAATAACTATCTAGATTTAGTAAATCCTTATCAACCGCCACACTATGATGGGGAGGAAGATCCCGCCAAACTAGAGGAGTGGATCCATACGTTCGATAAACTCTTAAACGCTATCAAATGCCCTAATGAGGAAAAGATACATGTAGCGACTTACTACTTAGGAGGTGAAGCCGATGAGTGGTGGCAAAACCTCCAGAGGAAATTAGTGGAAGATGAGAAAGCCTACACTTGGGAAGAGTTTAAGGAAGCTCTGAGGGAGAGGTTCTACCCATTAAGCACCAAAGCGATGAAGTATGAGGAATTCATTAACCTAAGGCAAGGCACACAGACAGTGCAAGAGTACTACACCAAATTCAAGGAGCTAGTACGATTTGCTACGAGGCTAGTACCAACTGACTCCGACAAGGCTCAGAAATTTGAGATGGGGTTAAACCTAGCCATTAGGGAAGTAATCACGGGGGTGCACTACTCTGACCTACAAGCTGTTTATGATCGTGCGGTAGCGGTTGCACGAGTTCAAGGACTGAAGCGGAAGGCAATAGGTGAGACTAGCCAAGGTCTCCAAGGGCAAGACAAGAGAGGTAAGGTCCGCGGAGCTGATAATGACTCAGGTAGGAATAACCTTCGCGAAGGCCCAAATGGACCAACCCAAGGCAACGATGGAGGCAATAATAGAAGAATTTTCACCCGTAAAGGCTACGTGCCCCGGTGCCTAAGCTGTAACTAACCTCATCTCGTGAGGGGATGCCCTCAACCCGACATATGCTTCCGATGTGGTCGACGTGGACATCGGATGAAAGAATGTCGAACCCAGATTAAGAATATAACCAAAAGAGATGATCTGGTCGCTGGACCTAACTAGCCACAAATAACCAAGGGGGACTCATGGGACGTTAAATGTGGTAAAAGAAGCGGACATACATGTGCTAGACAACGATACTCGAACCTTCGTGGGAATAATGTGCAGGCAGTTATGGGGACATAACTGTAATCTTAAGGGGGAGAGGATGTAATACCCCGTAATAATGCATAAGCATTTATTTTTGGAACCCGAATATTTTGTATCCCGAATAAACAAATTCAAAATTGTTTTGAACTACGTCATGGCTTGATCCCTTCACATGGTACGTAGGCAACTTGGAAATTTCAATTCTGGGTTCAGTCAAACAATAATCAAACAACAAACAATCAACAATCGAACAATAATTCAATAACACAATATCGCAAAATAATAAAATAAACAAAAGGACCCTAACTCTTAGCGCGAGAAAAGCCGAAACACAACTTCGAGGACGAAGTTGATTCTTAAGGGGGGTAGACTGTAATACCCCAGATTTTAATCAACGTCCAAAAGAATTAAATTTATTCCGATCAATGTCGAAATATCTCCGAGAAGAAGAAAATAATTTATCACAATAAATTATTGCTCGGAAATGAAACGCCGATAGGTTCAAAATTCAAAATGGAATAAAAGAGGGAAAGGAAGCCCGAAGACATTCCATGAATTGAGTCAAAATAATTGTAATTAAATTCAAGAAGGAAAATAATTCTAATTCCAAGAACCCGTGAAGTCGGAAGAAATTTAATTACACAAGTTATTGCACGGGAGTCAAAAGACAACGAATTGGAAGCCGACGAACCCGAGACCGACGGACTTAAGATTTCAAACATGAAATTCATTTGAGTCGAGATAAATTTAAGATAAGAATTTATGATCCGAGAATGACCCGAAAAATCGAGCCCGAAAACGTAGGAGGACAGAAGTCCGAAAGAGAGGAGAAAAGGCCCGACGGGATCGCACGGCCCAGTCCGGACGCACGGCCCAGACCAGGCCGCACGCCCTCCACGCTGGTTTTGGCTAAAAACCGCGCCAACCCCGCGCCACCAAGACAGCAGCTGCCAATTGCGCGATTTCGGGGATTTCTTGCCATATTTCGACTTCCCGACTTAGGAAAGCCAATCCCAGACGGGGGAAAGGCTATTAGGACGATGGGGGATGATTTTCCACCCCCATAATCAGTCTCCCAAGTTTATCCACCACTCTCAAACTCTCCCAAAGCAAAACACCCACCCGACGACTTTCCGGCGACCTTCCGACGAGTTTCCGGCGACCGACGACGACCAAGGAAGAGTGTTGATCATCTATTACAGTCCTTGAATCATTGGTAAGTCGTCCATAGGTTTTTGTTTAAGATTTCGATGCCCGAAAATCCGATCTAACCTTAGACTTTTGCTTTCGGATTCGGATTGTGGACGTTGGAAGAGGAAATCGACTTGAGGAGATTCGTTCGTGACATCCCGTGGATTTCGGACGACCCCGTGGCCTCCTAGACATCATCCCCACTGTAAGTTAATACTTACTTGGTTTTGGGTGACTTAAAATGCAACCAAACATATGGATTTAATAACTCTAAAATCTATCAACACGAAAAACCCTCGGCGCAACAATTTTGTACGAATTTTTCGAACCCTTAAAACTCAAACGGAAAAACTTAAAACATGAAAAATGTTCCTAAGACATAGATCTAGTTCGTGTCAAATTTTCATAATTTTTCATTGTGTTTTGATATCCGAAAATGGCCAAGAACCAACCTGCCTTGAGATTCGAACTTGAAACTGTGATAGATTTGAAATCGGACCAAAAACCCTATTTCGAGAGTTCAAACCGAAAAACTCAAAACTAGACTTTTAATTCCAACACATTAATCTAGGTTTTGTAAAAATTTCAGACATTTTCGTCGATGTTTGCTATTTCAAATTGCATCGAACATGAACTGTTTTGACAAAACATTTTCGAAATCTGCCTGTGAATATGTCCGAAATTGATGAACCTGTTTCTATATTTTCTATTCCGATTTGATCTTTGCAATATAAATGAAAGTTGTAGATAATCATGTCTAGTATGTGCATATAAAATTTCAGAATTTTTGGAGTCCATTTGATATGTTAAAATGTCGAATCTTTGCACTGTGCCAAACCTGAATCCGGACAGAACACTGCTTGCGAAACAAACTCGATTTTTGACATGTTTCCTCAACTTATTTCGAAAAAGTTAAAACACGAAAGTTGTTCGTTAGGTGTTTTTGATATACTGTGAAAATATCAGAATTTTTGGACTTGAAATGAATTTTTGAATTAAAAAGGCGTAAACTGTGACGCCAAGTTATTTTTAAATCGAAGAGATTTTGAAATATCGAGACAAACGGTCGAGACCTTGAAATACGATATATCTATACTTTTGAAAAATCCCGTTACACTGAATTAAAACATATGAGATACTTGGCTATGTAGGGGGTGAGTGCTCGATAGAGTGCCCCTCTAGCTTTTCGCATCGTGCCTAGACGGACGAGTGTGACCTATGTAGGGGGTGAGTGCTCGATGGAGTGCCCCTCTAGCTTTTCGCTTCGTGCCAAAACGGCCGAGAGTGACCGACGTAGGGGGATAATGCTCAATAGAACGCCCCCTAGTTTTTCGCTTCGTGCCAAAACGGCCGAGGGTGAATGTTATGAGAAACTGTGCCAAAACGACCAATGAAATACTTGAAATACGACACGGCTGCGGCCGCCGGATCACCGGCTATACAAGATACTTACGACACGGCTGCGGCCGCCGGATCACCGGCTATACAAAATATTGAGAAATGGTTACGTAACGGGGAAATAAAAGATTTAATGTTTTTAAGTATTTATTTATTTATGCCCGTCTTTAAATTATGCATTTAAAATTATGTCTTTAAATTTTCATATCTTATTAAATTGTTATTATGGATTAAATGCATGTTCAAGTACACAATTAACTTATTAAATTTAAATTGATAGATGAGTTGTTTGTATGCATGCATCGGAGTAAAAATTTAATTATTTAATTAAACCTCTTTATACGTGTGTAAAATTATGATCTTGTGGAAATCCTTGTCTTTTCAAATATGTAATTAAATTATTATTAGACGAATAAAATTTAAATCATGTCTTGTATGCACATGTTTTTCTTAAATCTAATTAAAGATTTTGAAACCCCTTGATCATAGTAGGTGTTAACTTACTCAGCACGTTTTGCTGACCAAACCATATTTTCTTTCCTTTTTCTTTCAGAGTATGAGGATTATGCATCATCATATGCATACATGGGAACATTCTGAAAAAACTCTATTTTTAAATTCCTGCATTTAATTACAACTTGCATGAACGGGCCTGTTTAACCCGTGTTTTGGCCATGTCGGCCCTATACTTAAATTCCGCTGCATTATACATATGTAAATATTACTTTCCCCTGCAACTTTGATATTATGATTTTTAAATTATATTATAATGGGCTGTTTGAATATTTTAAAATTCTGAAAAACCATAGCCTTGCATCTCTTTAGCAAGCTCGGAGAAACCGTGTCTTGCTAGAGAGGTGTGGCGGTGACATCCCGGCCTGGGTTATCAAATCCGGGGTGTTACAGATAAGTTGGGGGAAAGTATCACAAGCAACAAAAGATTTCTATTGGGGTGAATTTCTGGTTCGTTCGAATCTTCTAATTAAATTAGCTCATTCAATGTACGACAACTGACGGTAAATTGTGGATGCATTGCAGAAGTTTGCTCGTTGGGAACCCCGACACGATTTAATGGTGAAGAAGGAGTGGGAGAAAAAGAACATAGCAAGGTATGTCTTTGTATTCGGAGTTCTCTTGATGGTTTGTGTCTAATTTTATACCGTGTTTAGGAAAATATATTAATATTTGGTCATTCGTGAACTTGTAGATACAAAGATTACACTCTGGACATTAGAAAGTATAAAAGACCAATGCCGTCGGATGTTGCAGTTGCTGCCAGAAGCAAGAAATTTGGGATTCTGAAGATTTTAAAAAGAAACAAGCCAGAGGTAGATTGAAAAGTCGATGGGGTGACGAAAATTCACCTGCCCTCCCCACTCACACAGCTGGTTTAAGAACACATCTTGCTACACATGAGGCACTGGTATTAACCTTCTATATTTTATTTCTAACATAAGCTACTCAATTAAATAGTTTATTACGTGTTAACCTAAACAAGAAATTATTTATTGTATAGGAAGCTGAACATGACAGGCCGTTCTATTATCCGGAAGTACACGAATACACCCATACGAGGAAGCACGAAAAGGAGTAGTGGATTACAACTCGTGATCAGGAGGTTCAGGTACAATATTAGAAATTCATAGTTTTGTCAAATATTGATTGTATTGCTTATGAGTAGTTTTCACTGCCATTAAAAACTTGGTACAAGTTTGGTATTGAATATATGAATTGTTTGTTAACTTCAAATCCAGGAGGACTACAATGCCATTATGGATACATTAATCAAAGATCCGGGAACTCAGGTAGATTTTGATCCGAACCATCTCTTCGTCGAGGTAGCAGGGGGTCGTGATAAACGCAAGTCGATTTATGGTTTAGGTAAGGGTGTAATTCTTTTTCTGTTGCCCATACGACATTACATAAATTTTACGGTACCTCATCATGTTTGACATTTCGATATTTCTTTACGAATACATATAGGTTCACTTGCCAAGGCTATTCTGATCACCTACGGGGGTGAGACCACTGACGAGTCGAGCATGTACAATGTTCAAAGGGACGAGAGTGATGCTTTGAAGACAACAATGGAGGAATGGTCCCAAAGGTCCAAGACGATTCAGGGGGATGAGGAGATGTTGAAAGGATGCAGACCTCGCTCCCCTGACGATGGTGATGATGATTTAGGGGGTGGATTTGGCACGGTAGGTGATATCACTGCTCATTGAGGGCATTTACGTTTCTGGACTTGGTTGAATGTTAGTTGGTGACTGATGACGATTTGTGGTTGGATGTTTCTAAGGGATGTGGCTCTTAGATTGTCTTTTGGAGTTTGTGTTACAGTTTCATTTACCTAGATTTCATGTGATCCCTTCATGATTTATGATTTTATGTTGTTTTTTAGATTATGAAGACATGTAGCTTATGCATAATTATGTAAGATCATCGAATGTAACCTTTGTGCGTGTTTTCAGATTACTTGTTATATAAGTGTGTTTTGATGATGTCTTCAAGTAAGAAATTGTATATTTGGTGAATGCAGTAGGTTGTTTGGATGTTTGCAGGTTGGGTGCCTCTGAAACAGACTGGCCTGTTGGCCAGAGTAGAGATTACCGACCGCAGTTGCGGTCGGCAGTTGCGGTCGGTAAGGATGGTCGGTAGGATCCCGCCAAATTTTTTTTACCTCGGCACTCCCAACCGCACAAATGGTCGACCATGCGGTCGACTGAGTTTCCCGACCATAACATCGGTTGGGAACTGGGTCGGCAACGTCGCCGATGGCCGAGATTTCGGTCGACGGCGAGTTATCAACGTACTCGCTCCCGACCAACATCTGCGGTCGGGAGTGCGGTCGGTAACGCCGCGACCCGCGTCCGGGGGTGTATTTACATTTTTTCAATTTAGATGCATTTTCAATTTAGATGCATTTTTCTCTTAATAATGGTTTTTTTTAGTAAATATTGACACTCATGTGTCGGCAAATTAAAGGTGTGTGGGAGCTTAAGCCACACAAATTACATTCTCTTAATAAATTTGTATTGCTAATATTAATTTAAATTAAACGGGTTTTATTTAAGGATAGAAAATGAAATTTACAAGAAAATACATGAATAAGGAAAACAACGGGTGAAAAATAAGGACCCTTTGGTGTTATAAAATCTAGATTAATGTTTTGGACTGACCATATTACGCAAACAATTTGTAACCATAGGATGAAAATGGGTGGTCTGGATTAATTATAATTATGTGCTGCCACAATAGGCATCAATGTAAATCTGTAGCACATAGTAAAATAAGAAAAAATGTATTGAAGTAGTACTTATCTAGTAACAATGCTAAGAAAGTAAGATATAAATTTAAGGAGGACAAACCCTTTTTCCTACTCATTTTAGTATTCATTTATAACACAAGAAACTATGTATAATAAAATACCAGGTAACCATGCTTTACTATAGTTTGCCCTTTGCAAACCCATTTCTATTTACAGCCATGTGTATATGCAATCCAGCACGTCGACCATTTCACTTATTATTTTGTCCATATCCATATTAAACTTTTCGAAAATTTCTAACATCAATTGCACATTTGCATGTTGCCGACAAGTGATCCAGATTTATGTTTCTAGATCTACAGTCTATACTAAGGATAAGATTTTTGGGGTTTAGCTAATTGCTAGCTAGATAGCTGCCCCAATAATCCAAGTCAAGGTTTTCATATAATTATTCACGCAAAGATCCTGCACCCTTTTTTGTCCCTCAGCCAAACGCAGTCACAATCTTGTTAATTTAAAATTTGAAGAAATGAAGAAGATAAAGTCCAGGGAAATGTCATATGGGAGTATTTTAAAAAAAGCAAGGCCTCAAAACGCAATTTTAGGACAATCACGGGCGAAACAGTTCAAAAAAAACCAAAAACCAGTCTGTATCAAAACGCGGTTTTAAGCTTTTCGTTATCAACCATACTTTGAAAACCGAGACTGTAAAAAGCCATCGCTATTTGATGGCCCACTCTTTTTGGAGCTTAATATAAAGTGACTGGAAATTTTAATAGATAATAAAGAAATCTTCTATGAAAATTACTCCCTTTTTACCACAAAAAAGGACCTCAATCACTTTTCTTTTCATAACTTTTTTATTAGTCAATTTTTTTTTCTTTTACTGAAAAGTTTATACAGGTTAGAAAATGATATTTATTAGTAAATTTTCACTCAATTATTAGAAGTATAAGAAAAAAAAATTAGTATAGTAAGATTTTGTTAGAATAGTTGATTGTGTAGTTTTAATATGGAGTATATTCCTTACCGCACCAATATTTGTCTTATTTATGGAAGGACAACTGTCAGATCTTCAAGATACACTCCAATGCTGTCTAAATGTTTCCAGTGGATTGAGACAAAGAATTATGGAAAGAATTTAGTTAATCCTGGAAACCCTCACTAAGGAAGGTTTGCTTGTATGGAAGGAATACAACCTTAGTGAGGCGAGCTTGCACTTCAATGATGAATCCTAACGTTGGCTGGCGATTCACTTCGACAGGCACAATTCTTCTAGCAATCATTTTTCTCTTTACTATTCGAAGTGAATTTGGACTCTTCATCCGTGTTCTAGAAATCATTCAACAAGTGAAGAGTTTGACGATCCACACTGTGTATTAGTGATTCATTCACCTTTGTGTAACCGAGCCTTGGTTGGGGCCGGTACCCAGGGGCGGCTACAAGTGCAATTGTCTAAATTGCATTATTAAAAGGAGCCTATATTTCATTTTTAAATTTTAATAATAATTTTTTTTCTATGATACTACTCCCTCCGTCCCAATATAAGTGGCCACTTTCTTTTGGGCACGGTAATTTAGATAGTGGGATTTAGTAGTTAAAGTGGTATGAGTAAATTTGACTAATTCAACCATCTAATGGTTACATTTGACTTTTAACCATATTTATTATTTAACTTTGACTTAATGTTATCGTAATGATGTAGAAAGACAAAAATAGTCAAGTGTGATCTTGTTGGAATCGTCTTATCGTATAGTTTTAGAATATATATTTTATATAATTTTTATTTATACCCATTTTGAGATATTAATGGTTAAACATATATAGGGACTTTGTGCAGAAAATACAATTGTCATTATTGTGGGGTTTTTAACCATGTTTATGTTAATCTAATTTACTTAAAAGGGAAAGTGGCCACTTTTAATGGGACATCCCAAAAAGGAATAGTGGCCACTTTTATTGGGACGGAGGGAGTATTATACTAAGGAGGTATACTGTTTTGATGTTGAGTATTTATTTGGTATTTTCCCATTAATTTTTCACTTAATTCTTTATGTTCTCTTCTTTTATTAGAGCAAGAACTAGTCATTAATTTTTCATTTAGCTAGGTTTTTTTCTTTTCCAAAGAATTACGAAATTTTATTAACACAAGAGCAAATCATTTATATCGACAAGCTTTTATTTTTTTAAACAATATTTCAGTTTTGTATTTATTTAGATTCAATTTAGACCTACTACATTTGTGTGGCATTAGCTCCCATCATCAATTTTCAAGCCTGTAGAGGTTGTCCAGCAAAAACAATTTAGACCTACTCTATTACTCTATTTTGCATAGGGTCCCAAAAATGACAAGATCAAACATGGGGTAAACTTTGGATCGAAAGGTTTACTCACCCTTTGCTCGAATGTGATGACAGAAAGTCAAGGGGTCTATCCAAGGCATTTGTCATTGTTACCTGCACTTAATTGAAACATCTTGAAGAGGAGGGTCTGTGTACAGGTTTCATCCAAGGGAAACTCGAGGGAGGAGGCTTTAAGAAATTGGACCAAAAAAAAATCAGGGAAGATATTCAACCAAAACTAAGGGGAGTTTTGGTTCAAACAATTCATCTACTTGGAGATTGGAGTACGACAGATTTCAATTAAGTTATGTTTGGGCCGAGGACCTGTGTTTGGACATATAGTGAAGACTCCTGGATTGGTATCCCCATACGTCTGCGGCCGAACTGTGTCAACAAATCCATGTGTTTGTTCTCTTTACGTTTTCAGCATTTTAAGTCTTTCGCTTGCAATTTAACTTAAACTAAATAATGATGTTCAAAGTTTGTGGTTGAACTCTTAAGCAGAACAAATAGGTTTCACTGGGTATATCTCGTCACGTGGACCTAACATAAGTTTTTGCAATTGAAGTATTATGCGTTATTTGGTTTCAAAGACATATATGGATATCGCTATAGCATTAGTTACGTTTTGATGCTGCAAGTGTGCATAGTAAGGTAAATACTAATAACTCTGTTTTCATAAAAGTTAAAATTTATTTATTATTATTATTATTTTTTTTGAATCTTATTACAACATAAAATAGTGATGTTAAACATTTGTGAAAAATGATATAATGGCCATGTTCATTCGGATAGTGAACTCCCAACACGTTCTTAGTGATGGGAATGGAAGTCAAGCAAAGTACATGAGGCAACTTAAATTCTATTCACAATTAGTGAAGACGTTTAGACTCATATATATTAGGAGAAACCCCACCCATTTTTCGACGCATGATATGTATTTTCGACGCATGATATGTAACACGCATCCCTCGAGATGATATCTAATCTCAAACCAAATCGTATTAAGGATTGGTAAGATACATCGTACGCGTACCATAGCTCAAGTTAAATAATTCAATTCTTTTGTAGTGTCCTACATTGATAAATTGGTGGGATGCACAATTGTTTATATTAATTGTTAAAGACTATCCATCCATTGATAATTGATTTTGGGTTGAAACCTCCTAACCATCGTTGAACATGGTATCAAAATTTAGAGCCATGGTACGCGATTGTTTTTGAAGCGGATTCTTTATTACAAAGGAGCTGAGGATTTCTTAGCCAAATAAGATGCCAATAGCTGTGGTGTATATGGTCGTTGATCATGTGGTCCTCTCCATATCAATATATTGATGCTGTTATTAACGGCCGACATCTTTTTTTTCTTTTTCCCTTTTCTTTTCCATAGGAAAATTAAAACCAGCTAAAAAGAAAAAGGAGAAGTAAACAATAGAAGAACGAGGGAACAACATCACCACAACATACACAAAAAGAAGATCAGATATATCCTCCGGGGCAGAAGTCTAATCCAAGGAGCAACGGATTTAGCTATCCAGTAGTCCACAACAACATTCCCTTCAGGATGCATGTGAAGAATAACGAATTCAGTATTTTATGCCAGAGAAGCCTCGATTACAGAAATAACGACAACAACATTACAGGAAGCGAAGAGCTTTGATAAAGTCCGAATAAATAAAAATACAAAGAATACCATCGAGTACAGTAACCATTTTCTTGCTTCTTTTTTTCTTTTTTCTCTAATTGCTTTATGTTTGTTTTCTTCATAGTAAAAAATAAAATTGATATAACTCAAATTTATTTATTTTTTTGAACTTTTTCAACGACATTTTTCTAAATTTTTAAAACTTTGACATGTAATTTTCTAAATTACTTCACATAGGTGCTAAAAAATAGAGGAATTTATTTATTTAAATATATACATAAATTATTATTATTATTATTATTATTATTATTATTATTATTATTATTTAAAAAATCCTAGATCCCTTTTTATAACATGATTCTATGTTTATGGGATATTATTCCTCGAGGCAGCTGGGTCTTCTCTGCTCCTTGCAACGATGGAGTGGATGAGGGGCCGATTTTTGGTGTTTTTTCTGTGACAAGTCAAGCATTCACGACAAAACCAATTAATATTTGATTTTGATAGGACATTGAGGTTTTTAGCACATACTTGGCTGTAACGATTCCCACTATTTTGAAGAGCTTGTTTGGTTGAAAGGAGGCTCACATTATCAATATGAATGTGATTATCAAGAATTTCTGATTTATGAGAATATAAGATGAAATTTTATTTTTTGGAGATAAAAACTAAAATAGGCCACCAGAATGAGTCATTTCCACTTTTGAGCCACCATATTTTGATTTAGGGAAATGAGCCATTAGAAGGATTTCGGGCCTGAATTTATGCAATTGGGCTGGAATTCTGGCCGCGATGGCCTAAAAGTTGAAATGACTCATTCTGGTGGTCTATTTTGGTTTTTTTTTTTCAATTATTTTTATTTTATTTTATGTGATTGAAATAAATAATACTCATTCTGTTATATTATTTATGTTCTACTTTTTTTCTTGTTCCAACATTTTCATTTCGTTTTTATTTTAAAAAATAATTAAATATTAATCGTCAAACTTACCCATCACATCACATTAATAAATAAATAGATTAAATTATCAAACCCACTACCATTAATAATTTCAATCCATCCTACAACCACATATCATTAAATCACATATAAATAAATAAATTAATTTAAATTGTAAACTCAATACAATCATATTATATAAATTAGTAAATTACCTTTTATTAGTAACATAATAATTTATATAATGTGATTGTAATGAATTTATAATTTTCATTTATTTATTTATGTGTGATTTACTGATATATTATTGTAGGTTGGATTGAAATATTAATAGTAATGAGTTTGAAAGTTTAATATATATTTATTTATTAACGCTATATGATTGGTAGGTTTGACAATTAATATTTAATTATTTTTAAAATAGAAATAAAATAAAAATATTGGAACAAGAAAAAAAAAGAAAGTATGACATAAATAATGGCACGGAATGAGTATTGTTTATTTTAATTACTTAAAATAAAAAATAATTCAGAAAAACTAAAATAGGCCACCAGAAGGAGTCATTTTTATTTTTAAGCCATCGCGGCCCGAATTCCAGCCCAATGGCCTAAATTCAGGCCCAAAATCCTTTTAATGGTCTATTTCCCTAAATCAAATTATGGTGGGCCAAAAATGAAAATGACTCATTCTGGTGGCATATTTCAGTTATTACCTCAATTTTTTGATATTTTAAGATTTTTGCATTTGGTGGAGCTAAGAATCTTATATATCCAAGTCAAACCAATTTTCAATAATACTCTTAAATTTCATTTGCAAAAATTTTATAATATATTGTTATATTACACAATGAAGAATATTTCAATATAGATATTTATAAAAATAAAAGTTATTTTAATAATTTTTATTGTATGATGATTATTATTTTAGTATTTATAACTTTTTTTTAGCGAGTGCCAAGCTAATCTCGTGAGAGTTGCCCCACATTCGTAATACCTGAATTCGGCCTTCCTTTAGGCCATCTCCAGTAATAAACTCTATTTCCCAGTCAACTCTACTTTATTTCCCAGTCCAGTTTACAGTTTTTCTATTTTCATCTCCAACAATCAACTCTAAATTTTCTTTTATTTAAGAATATTCCATTTTGATTCCTTATATTATTCATTTAAAAACATACATTTTTATTTTTTATTGCAATTTTTTAATATTTCAATTTTTCTTTAATATAAGCAAATATAATCTAAATTAATATTCAAGAAATTATCATGCAAACAAATAAATACACACGTATATTTAGCTATTTCATTTTTTTGCGGAACAACCTATACAGGCTAGGAAATGAGTGATGGAAGCCAATGAAATGGGTTATGAGAGCCAATGCCACACAAATTACAAAGAATAAAAGGGAGATATATGGGTCGGATGGAGAATTGAATCTCCAATCTAAAGATTGGAAGTCGGAGACTAATCAATTGGCCAAGCCCACATCCACAGTTATTTCATTAATTCTTTTGCATAACAGATTTTATTATTGAACCTAATGTATAATAGTATAAATAAAATATAGAAGTAATAGTGAAAGAAGTAGTGTTAAAGAAGAAAAGGAAAAAGGGAAAAAAAAAACAAGGAAAAGAAAAAAGAGAAATATTTGGCGTCGGCTACAGTGCCCGCTACAAACAGCGGGCACTATTCATCAACCGCAAAAGTAGTGGCCCGTCTAGTGTTTGGAGTTTCTTATTGGAGCAAGTTTGGACTGGAAAGTGGAGTTTTCCACTAAAATACAGGAGCCCTTGGAGATGCTCTTACTATCCTAAGGAGCGTAATAAACTTTTATATATTTTTATTATATGTACAAAAATAGATTGAAATATGAATATAAATACTAAATAAACATCTGTACATTAAAGATAACCATTTGTACACGTATTTTGCAATTTAATTTTATCAAAATTTATGAAGTAAAATTAAAATGTAAAATACGTGTATAAAAGACATTTTACTCCCTCCGTCCCGCGAATTGGGCTTGTTTTTTTTTGGCACGGTAATTTATGTGGTGGGGTGTGATGGGGTTTAGTGGTTAAAATGATGTGGGTATTTGTGTTTAAAATTTTAATGAATTTTAACTTTATTTATTGTTTAATTTTGACAAAATATTATTGTAATGATTTAATTAGAGAAAAATATTCAAATGTTGTCTTGCTAGAATCGTCTAGACGTCTAGATTTAGAATATATATTTTATATTTTTTTTTTATTTGTATCAATTTTAAAATATGAAGAATTAAACAAATGCAAGGGACTTTGTTTAGAAAAATAAAAGTGTATTGGGAGTTGTGAAGAATAGTAAAATTGCTTATTTTAATGGGATTTAGAAACCATTAAGATTCTAATCATATTTATATTAATTAAATTTATCTAAAAGGGGAAAGTGGCCACAATTCGTGGGACAGTCCAAAGAGAAATACAAGCCATAATTCGTGGGACGGGGAGTAATATAAAAGACATTTGTACACGTATTTTGCATTCTAAGATTACATGTCATTTTCCACCCAATACTTCTGGAAATATCTTACACGGAAATCGTTTGGGTGCTGGCGGCCTGTAGGTGCTGGCACATTCAATAGTGATGGGTATGTGTATATGAAATGATGTGTGAATATAAAAAAGTGATGGATGGAGGTTATGGACAAAAAATTACAAAAAACAAACTACCGTCTATACATTACTTTATAAGGCTTATACTTCCTCCGTTCTCAAATCTTTTTTACATACCCACTGCGCACGCAGTTCAATGCACATTTTGAATCAATAATAACTCAAGTTCGGTATATATAAAAATTCTAAAAGTTCGATATTTAAAAACTACACGACGAGACAAATCTAACAAGATCCCTCTTGACTATATTTTAATTTGTATAACTATGATAAAACTTTAAATTAAAGTGCATGTGTGAATAGTGCCCAAAACCAAATGTGTCAAACATTTGGGAACGGAGGAAGTACATCACTTTACAAAGGGCTACATATCATTTTTAGCGTTGTATGTACCTGCTGGTAATTGTAATGTCATTACAGAAACTGGATGGATCTTATACCTACATAAAACATGTCCTTAACCAAGCATGTATCTTTCCTTTCATATCCATAATTTCATTAGGAAACTTGGATTACCAAACCTAATTAAACACCCCTACTCTCAATTGCATTTAGAGCCTGCTTGAAATGATTTTTTTCAAGTGATTTTGGTTTTTGTTTCTGCCAAAAGTACGTTTGAAGAAAAAATAGTGTTTGTTTTGGTTTTTTAGAAAATAGCAAAAGCACCTCGAAAAGCTGCAAAGTTACTTCTGGGAGAAGCATCTCAGGGGTGCTTCTCCGAAAAGTAGAAGTCAAAAGCACCTAGTAATGTGTGCAGAGTCATAAATGCCCCTATTATTTTATTTAAATTACACTATCAATATATACTATCATATATAAATAGCATATCCTTTTTGTTGATTTACACATTTCAAAAGTACTTTTCACTTTTACACATTCAAACACACTTTTAAAAAAAAAACTGCTTTTTAAACATTCCATCCAAACACAAAAGTTACTTGCTTCTTCTTTTGGGTTTTACTTCTGCTTCTAGTTTTGGCTTCTGTTTTTTTAAAAGCCAATCCAAACGGGCCTTAGAAATAAAGTAGGTTCAAAACGAACAACAATTAAGTCAAAATTAATAAGTTGTTCATGAATTAAACAGATTAGCAGAATAACTTAGTGTGGCACATCAAATCAGCCTCATCTTTCTTATCCCGCCTCGGCTTTTTTTTTTTTTAAAAAAAAAAAAGAAAGAAAAAATCAGCCTCATCAGAAAACAAAACATGTACAAAACATGCTTAATGAAAGGTATTCCTCTTTAAATGATTGGATTAATTAATGTGACATGATTGATATACTTTCTATCACGTTATCCTAACATATTCATTAATTAAAAAAATAAAATTAAAATAGTGTGAATTCAACTTAGTCAAAAGGAATTTGAATTGAGAAAAAAAGAACATTAACAGCACAAAAATCCAAGCATCTTTAGCTGGCTTCCAAATTACTTCTCACTGTCCTGTTTCCAGATACAAGTATATCACATCCATACATTATACATACTCTTGTTTGCCTATAAAAATGTAATAAAGTCCCACACAAAAAAACCAGCATAAGACCCCTTCTTACAAAAATGGGCAACCTTAACCTTGCTCAAGTGCTAATCCTCCTCCTCAACTTGGGATCCCTTCTTACAACCTTAGCATGCCCCTATTGCCCAAACCCAACCCCTCCCACCATACCCCCAACTCCTAGACACCCCCCACAACTTCCCCCCAAACACCCCCCCAAGGTTACACCCCCCTACACCCTCGCACCCGCCCGTCGTAAAGCCACCCCCGACACCAACACCCACCCCACCCGTGGTTAAGCCACCCCCGACACCAACACCCACCCCACCTGTGGTTAAACCACCCCCGACACCAACACCCACACCCACGGTGCCATACGTTCCCACACCACCCGTTAAGCCCCCAACCGTACCTGTGCCCGAACCCCCAGTGGTGCACCCCCCGGTCATTCCCAAGCCCCCTATTGTCTACCCACCCGTTATTCCCCAGCCTCCCGTTATTGTCCACCCCCCAATCATATACCCTCCCGTTATACCCAAACCACCCGTTATCGTCCACCCCCCAATCATCTACCCTCCCGTCATCCCTAAGCCTCCCGTTGTTTATCCACCGGTCATCCCCACGCCTCCCGTTGTGCCTACGCTACCGCCACCTTCTGAAACGCCGTGCCCGCCACCGCCATCCCCGAAGGCATCCGGAACATGCCCCATCGATGCCCTCAAGCTCGGCGCATGTGTCGACGTATTGGGCGGCCTAATCCACATTGGGATCGGTAGCAGCGCCAAGGAACAGTGTTGCCCGTTGCTGCAAGGAGTGGCGGACTTGGACGCCGCCATCTGCCTCTGCACAACCATCAAAGCTAAGCTCCTCAACATCAACATTATCATCCCCATTGCCCTGCAAGTCCTTGTGGACTGTGGGAAAACACCTCCATCTGGCTTCCAGTGCCCTGCCTGATCACCTGCCTGCATAAATTACTTCATTATATATATGTGCCTTTTCCATTACAACGGTTTTTGATTTTGTGGGACTTTTATGCTTTAATAACTTTGAGTGAATCTTGGTTAACAAGTGCAAAACCAGGAAGAATAAAGGTCACACTTAACTGTTTTCAAATTGGTCTTTATAAAGGTTATACGGGCTTGTTATATTTCTTTGCGTTGTAATTTATTTCTCTCCATTGACATGTACTATCGTTTAAAACCTTTTTGTTCAATTATACGTATTTATCAGTTTTCTCACATTTATCAAAGGTCACAACCACATGTTCATGGGACAATGGGGCAATGTTTCATTTGGATTTACTGTCAGTGGAGTGTGAATTGAAGTTGAGCTGAGCAGTGAGCAGTGTCCAGTGGTGAAATTATACTAAATGATTTGGATTATTCATACTCTCTCTCTGCTTTTTAGTTTATTAATGACAATAATTTCCTAATTGTTGTGAAATTAAAGCCTATTAGCTGAATGAATTTTATTCATATAATATAATGTGTATATATTAGTAGAAAGATACATGTGTATAACACAAGTATACATAGGATATAAATGTGTATAGAATATAAGTGATAGTGAGAATGACGAGATGCAGTGTAATGGAGTAATAATTCATCTCATTCATTATTTTTTTCAAAGTCAGTTTACAGCCTTGTGATACCCTTTTATAGGGTTACATGATGTGCTTAGTCACTTAATGATAATTTAGTACAAGGACAAGTGTTTATACACTTGGCATTTATTAGCTAATATGTGGACATGCATTAAGATGCATATTGCCACGTAACACTCCCCTTGCATGTCCACATCACAAAGAATATGCCTCGTTAAAACCTTACTAGGAAAAAACCCAGTGGGAAAAAAAATCCTAGTGAAGGAAAAAGAGTACAATATTCTTGTGTTGAATTCTCCCCCTGATTTCGACTTCATTTGAGATCTTTGGGTGTTTCTCCCCCTGACTTGAATTTCATGTGAGATCTTCCTTCAGGCTGATGCATGTCGATTTATTTTTGTAATTTCACAAAAGTTGCTATAGGCAATGCCTTTGTAATAAATCCGCTAAGATATAGTCCTTTTGGACAAAATATTTCTTTATTTTCTTATTTTGATTTAAATGGATCCTTTATCGATTCATGAGCTCGGCCGAGCATTAAGCATTTAGCGGATATCCCTTTTTCATTGGGAATTGTTTAACACCTTTTCAGGTAGTGGATGCACCCATTTTGCAAACCAAGGCAAAATTTGGTTTTATCAAATCATAGATCTCAAATTCATTTTTCCCCTTTCAGTAGTGCATATTAACTTCATAACGGATAATTTGGGGGATATTTATCTTCCGGACGATACTGTAATTTATTTTTCTATCATATGAAGAATTGTATATAATAAATCCAAGTCTATCGTCCTTTTGAAGATAGTAAATTATATCTTTCAATCTCAATGCCATTTATGTAGCCTTCTTTTGTTAGGCTTTCACTGAGACTAGTAAATAACATGCATTCAAATTGCACATAGAGCCAAGATTTTATTTTTCCGACATTCATCAACCGATTTAGGTTTGCAATATGGGTTCCAAATATCTTTTCTTGTGACGATTGATTGAGATCTCATTATTTTTAAGGTATGGGCCCTGCTCTTTTGGAGCAATTTGCTCTTTTGTAGAGCTTGTTTCAACAATTCGTCACTTTCTAAAATTTATAAACCTCGAGGATTTTTGTAGTTGGAACCAGATGATTTACCGTAATTCAAGCGTGCAAAATATTCATTTTTCACGTTTGTAATTGGTCCATTCAGGACATAATCGGAACCAAGTGATTATCTTGTGCCACAATTATTTTGCTAGGGCAACAAGTTTTCCTTGGGTAATGCCGATATGCGGGATTTAGTAACTCTTTTAGAGTTATATGATACGCTTGCTTTGCAATTTATGCAATATAGTTTTTTTTTTTTTCAGTCACAATAATATATTTTTGGTTGATCAATAATATATTTTCGGTTGATCCATATCTCCCCCTAATGTCGGAAAATAATAATCTGCAAACCATATATAAAATCACCATACTTTGGTACCAAATATAATTTATTAATGGTGATTTATATCCGACATATGTCTACCCAATCGTCATTGGGATCCCAATTAGGGTGGCATAATGGGGGACGTATATCGCACACCCAGATATACTTTAATTTACTAAACATTGGGCTTATGTCAATGTTAGTGAAAGAGAATTAATGACAATCGGTCGGCTTTATTTTCATAAGCGTTGCTACATAGCATGTCCCCAAAATAATGTAGGTAACTTTGACCTTATCGTGCAATTTAATTATTACTTATTTTGGTATATATTTTGGCCAGGTCTGGCTTGCACGCGATTAAAATCCAATGACACTATCCAATCTTATTTTCTTTATTGGATGTCATTGTGCTCACAATTTAATTATAAACAACGCATATAGATTCATTTGAATTTGAATTTCCAATAATTCACCCCAGCATGATGCACTTAGGAGGATGCCCAAGCTGATTGTGCCAAGTAAGAAAATTATGAGTAGACTTCAGGTCTACCACATGATATATTTCAACGGTACTCAGCTTTAATTTGTATGGTATATGCCAGAGGATATTGATGCAATTTTCTTTTAATTTCTTTGCATCATAATCTGAGTAATCAAGAAATAATGTTATTGCCTCATTCTGTATTTCATAATGATATGAATTTTTCTGAATATCACTGAAGCTTAGTAAGCTCTTTCGAGATTTTCTCGAGAATAGTGCATATTCAAGCACAATTTTTCTTCTCCTTCAGGAGATGTACAATGACTCTTCCAGAGTTCTTTTGAACTTCCACTGATTTTATTAGCAGTAAGCTTTTCCTTTTTCAGTTGGGATAATAGCTTTTGCTTTTCAATACAACGTGCATAGCTGCACCGTGGATGAGGCAGACATCATCCTCGGCTTCATTTTATTTTGGCATCCATTTATCTTTCCAAGAAGGCAGGCACGAGTGTGTAATTTATATACACAAAATATTCAAATTGCAAGGGGGTTATAATGGGGAGTAAAAACATGAATTTTCATTTCATTTGGCACCAATATGTGTGCAATGAATTTATTTAAGTCCACACACGTGATACATACTTCACTTTATTATCACATAAATAATTGTGATCAATAAGATTTGTTTCAACCTTAAGGCCTTTCATTTAAACAAGCCACATGATGTCATTTAAATGTTCAATGGCTTTTGATATCACAATGATATGATTCTATCATGATATGTACTTTCTGGTACAATGGTATTAAACCACTAATGGGATTTATAAGGCCTTTTGTGGTTATACCATATATTTAATTAATTCCGGGGAATTCGTATTTTCATTTTGCCAATGTATCTAACCCGGTTCAATTTTCGATTACGATTTCAATAATATATTGCCTTTTGGCACATCATAATCACGCTCTGATATTTATATTTTGTCATATTCTCCTTTAGAGAGGGCAAGCATTTGTCGGCTTGAATTCGGAATATTTCAGCAATATTTCATTGCTTTGTCCAATTAAGAAACCCAACATTCATTATTGACTATATAATTTTTCTCACAATTTATTGGACTTTCAATAGCCCTTTTCATATATAGGTGTAATAGCCATTTTATACCACTTTGGTATTTCAAAGGTCATCCGGTTTAACCGGCACATATATTCTCTCTTGTTTCCCTTGTTTTGGGATTTTGACAAAATTTTGTCTTTATACAATGACTTGATTCGTGCCACAATTCCTTTGATTCTGGGCAATAACTCAAATATCTTCCTCAAGCCAAGTGTGATATATTTCTATCACAACAGTACCACTTTCCAAGGCTCATTTAGGCCAAATGCATTTGTGCATTACTCGTCCAATACATGGACACCAAATTCAATTCTGCAAAGTTAGTCGTAATAATAAAATTGAAATTAATAAATTCATAAGTATACCTCCGATAATTTTGGTAGATTTAAATCTTCCTCCAACAGCACCTCGACAGAGCTACTCGTGCTGATAACGTGTTGTGAAATTAAAGCCTATTAGCTGAATGAATTTTATTCATATAATATAATGCGTATATATTAGTAGAAAGATACATGTGTATAACACAAGTATACATAGGATATAAATGTGTATAGAATATAAGTGATAGTGAGAATGACGAGATGCAGTGTAATGGAGTAATAATTCATCTCATTCATTATTTTTTTCAAAGTCAGTTTACAGCCTTGTGATACCCTTTTATAGGGTTACATGATGTGCTTAGTCACTTAATGATAATTTAGTACAAGGACAAGTGTTTATACACTTGGCATTTATTAGCTAATATGTGGACATGCATTAAGATGCATATTGCCACGTAACACTCATGCTGTTATTGACTTATTGGCATGCATTTGCCAAAAATAAACTATTTTTATGATTATTCACTAAAACATTAGCGTGCTTTAATTAGTCCTCAGGAATCTTCAGTACCCAGAAAATTAGGGTTTTAGGGTGTTTGTATAAGCTATATGAAAATAAATTATTTGAATGTTATCTTTTAAAAATACAAATAATCATTTTAATCTTCTAAAAATAAGCTGCAGAAAATAATTATTTGTATTTATTAAAAACGCATTAGTTGAATTTATATCACTTAATTATCCAAATATCTTCAAACTTTTACAAATTATTGTACTACTGTTATGGCGTGGATGAGTTATGGGTGTTCGGGTGAAAACGCTCGGCTTGGCTCGATTAAGTAAAAATTCGGCTCGGCTCAAGCTCGAAGCTCGACGAGCTTTACAAAATTGAGCTCAGCTCGAGCTCGACGTAAAAAAGCCGAATCCGAGCTCGGCTCGAGGCTCGTATAAAGCTCGAGTTTTTTGTTTTGTTTGTTTTTTATTTTTTTTTTGTTTCCTTTTTAGCGTTGACACTCATATGTTAATAAATATGTGTAGAGGCTCAAATCACACAAGCTACAAAGATGGATAAAGGGGACATTACCACTGGACCAAATTTCCATTCTCAAACTAAGCTCGATATAAAATTAGGAATAATTGTCAAATTATTAAATAATAAGCTTAAAAACTTGAAGGATTGAAGTTTAATAGATTTAACATAGTATTATACTATTCCTAGTTCCTACTTCTAACAAAAAAAAAGAAAAAATAGGAAAGAAAATTTATAGGAGTATTAAATATTATACATTTACAATGTATAATTGATATATATATATATTTGAGCCTATTATCGAGCTTCCGAGCCGAGTATTGGTTAGCTCGGCTTGGGCTCATTAACATTCCGAGCCGATCTTGAATTCGAGTCGAGCTTTAGTCGAGTTTCAATCGAGTCGAGCCCGAATATTTTATGAGTCTATCAGTCTCATTTACACCCGTAGGTGTTCCACTGCCATGAGATGCATTTTCAATTGTTGGATTATACTTTGTCTACTCAATTTTATATTCACTGTAATATTATTTTTGCCTATATATAAATTAAATTCATAATTTGTACTTTAATTAACAAAATAATTACTACAAGAAAAAGATGAGTTCCCAACCGCAGAAATCCGGGTCGAGGCTACCGAACGCACTACCGACCGCAGGTGCGGTCGGTAGCCTAGGGCATTTATCTTCTCCAGTGGGCTGTAATTCTCGAATTACAGGCGCCGCACCCCCCCCCCCCCCTTCCCCCATTTCACTCCCGATTAACCCACCCTTTCCGACAACCTCCACTCCCGACCACCTCCAGCCTCTCCCGCAAGTCAGCCATCCCGATTGAGTCTCCCTCACGCGACCAGGACGAGCCTCCCTACACGGAGTTGGGCACGCGCCGGCCCAAGAAGCTGCTAGCCACCCCCACCGGCGAGCCATCTTCAAACCTCCGCCGCCTCCACTGCAATCGAGTCGAGCCACCGCCGGACGGAGTCGCCTCCGCTGCCTTGCTGGAGTAACCGGACCACCACCGCGGGAGGGCCCCTACCACTCGACCTTCTGCCCTGCCTCCGGACCGCCACTGTCGTCCGACCGCCGGTCGCCGGACCGCCACTGCCGTGGATCTCGTCGTCTCCCACAGCCCTTGATTTACAGGTTTGTACATTCTATCTATTTTCGATTGTTGGTTGCAATTTCACAATTGTTCGATTGATTGGATGCAATTGAAGTTCTTGTTATGTTGAAACTTATGGTTTGATGAATTAAGTATTGGGAGGAGTATTGGTTTGATGAACATTATGCATGTTATTACGAAATTTGTCTTGGAAGGATTGTGAGAATTGTGATTTATTTTCTTGTGAAATGAAACTGGATTTTTAGTTGTTTTGGTTTGATGCAAAATCATGAAAGAGGGCGGTTGGATGAATTGAAAAATGCTAGTTGAATTGCTTGTTGAAAATTGATGAGTTTTAAAATGAAAGTAAGCATTTTAATTGTATTTACAAATTGGGATATGCTCTTAACCAAGTTGCTAGTTGTGTGTGTTTATTGTTATGTGGTAATGGAGTACTTGTTAGAAGTGTTGAGAACTTGTTGCTGCCTTTTGAAGTAATTGGGGTCGCCAAATACTGTGAATTTAAAATACTCGAAGGCTCTTGGAAGTTGAATTTTTGTAGTGACTGTAGATTATATTGTCTATGTTGTATTGGCACTGTAGAATTGTTATAGAGTTAGCTAATTCTATGTTGAATAATTTTAGAGTTAGAAATATTCTCTATGTTGCTTAGAAGTACAAATTTTAGCAAAATATAGTTACCAAATGCAAATGAGATCTATATAATAACAAATACTAGTATAGGTAACGGTCGTAATAAACTATTTAAATACAAAACAATTTAATTCCAAATACAAATCTCAAATGCCATTCACTTAATTAAACCTAATTTCATAAATAAAAACACTTACAAATACAGAAAGATAAAGGGAGACGTTATAATAATATTATTAACTATTTATGGAATTGTAGGACACTTTTAGCAAATATGGATAAAAGTTGGATGTACCTGCCTAGCGGTACCTTGCTTGCACCAGAATTTAAAGCAGTTGTTGAATACTTCATACGGGCTTCTCATGAAAACCCAGATACTGACGAGAATGCAAAAGGAGAGATAAGGTGTCCGTGTAAAAAATGCAAGAATAGATTTTACCTACCCGATCGAGACATAATTGGACATCTTTATCGGGATGGATTTGTCCCAAATTATGAACAGTGGACGTGCCATGGAGAACCACACACCTTCCGCCCATACCGCGATGATATAGATGTAGGGGGTTCATCTGGATGTAGGATACAATCGGGTAGAACTGAAGCATCAGACCGTTACCGAGAAATGGTGTGTGATAGAATGAGGTTTGGTATCCCTGATACCACATCGGCTGGTATGGATGATGATGAGCCTACAACGACTGAGGAGCCTAATCCGCAAGAGAAACTGTTCTACCGTATGTTGGAAGCAGCTGACAAGGATTTGTGGCCTGGCTGTGAGAAAATGACATTATTGTCAACAGTTGCTAGGTTATTAAATATTAAATCCGAACATAACCTATCGGAGAGATGTATTGATACGTTATGCCAACTCATAATTGAAACACTCTGTAACACCCGAGGAAAAACAAATTCAAATTATTTTGAACTACGTCCTGACTTGATCCCTTCACAGGGTACGTAGGCAGCTTAGAACTAATTTCTAAGTTCAGTCACGAAATAAATCACAAAATACATCACGAATTAGATCACAAGGACGATAGGAGGTGTTGGAACCAATTTAGACTAGGTTAAGTAGGACACGAAAATGTTGCGAGCGATAAGCCGGACTCGTAACCAGATTAAGGAGAAGATTCCGAAACAAAGACGACCCAGGGAATCGATTTAACACGTAGAAAACCGATAGGGGAAAGCGAGGGAAGACCTGACGGAACACGCGGACCGCCGAACCGGCCGGTCCGGCTGGCCCGCGCTGTCCGCGCGCCGCCGCCCGGCCAAGGGCGTCGCGACTCCAGGCTGGTCGCGCGTGCTCCGCGCGTACAAAAGCTTGAGTGCGCGCCACCAGCGCGCCAGAGGTGCTGAAAGTGTAAACTTTCCTTCCATGGCGATTTTCTTGCCAAAAACCACACCCCTAACCATGGCAATCGAATCTCAGCCTTCGGGAAGGCTTAAGAATACCCTAGGGGCGCCCCAAACCCTAGGTTTTCAGTAAACATTCAGCCTCCACCCTCAATTCCCTCTCCAAGTTCAAAACTCCTTCGACACCACTTTCCGGCAAGTATTCCGGCGACGACGGGACGACCGGGACAAGCCCCTGCCCTCTAGACTCTTGGTAAGCTATTGTACAAAGTTTCAATTCGTCCATAGATCTCAGAAACTCATATTCTAACCCTTTTTCCTTACTACGATTTCCCGTCGGAAAACGAACAAAAAGCGATCGGAGAAGTTGGCCGTTCGTCGTGACCCTAGGACGTCCGGAAACCCAATCCAGCGACCCTATCATCATTCTAGGTAAGTTAAAACCTTACTCACAAATTTTCGTGGTTGTTTGTTGTTTAAATCTCGAGATATAGGCTTGTAACAAAAATCGGTTTTCAAAAACCCTATTTTCGTCCAATTTTAAAGACTCGCCAAAAACTCGACCTTCGGGAATTCAAACCGAAAACTTTTCAACATAAAAGTTGTTCCTAACACCTTTATCTATCTTTTGTCCAAATTTCAGCCGTTTTTTTTTTTTGAGGGAAAATTTTCCAATAGATAACCGCAATGTTGCAATCCAAATTACAATATTAGTAGCCAGAGAACATAATACCATAAAACCAGATATTCATAAGTACATCACAGTGACTATCCTTCAGACCAACCAACCAATATGAGACTGATCCTCTCTTTTCCATCAGCAGCTTAGGAAGCATCCAGTTTCAGTGTCATCCAGGGTCAAATCCGAAGGATTGAAAAGTTTCATTCAACCTTCCATTTCTAGTATGGTGATCGTGCCTCTACTGTCCGCCGTCTTCGTAGCGAACCCTTGGTGCACAGCCACTCCAAATCAACAACATCAATGTATGTAATGGATCAAGAGACAATCCCAAATCCCACCGTAAACTTTCTGTGACAACCCGAACGTTTTAAAACTGTGACAGATTCCCTCATTCAACTTGATGCATGTTTTTCACCCATTTTTCGAATGATTTAACTTTGCATTTCTAAACAGAAGTTGTAGATAATTGTGTCTAGATTATGCATATAAAATTTCACGGATTTTGGTTTTCATTTGATATGTCAAACGGCCGAGTTTTTAAAACTGTTTTGAAATCGTTTTAAGGGCCATGAGTATGCAGTGAGTTGCACTCGATTTTTGAGTACCAAGAATTCATTATTTCCAAACTCTTAAAACATAAAAGTTGTTCCTTAACGTGTTGTGTAGTTACTGTAAAAATTTCACCTCGATTGGTTTTGAAATGAATTTTTAATCGGCGTTGCACGAACCTGTGACGAAAACAGTTTAAGACATAAATTATTCTTTGCAATAAACTCGAATTTCAACTCACTTCGGAACCTTATTTCCCAAAACTTAAAACATGAAAGTTGTTCGTGTGTGTGTTTTTGAATTACTGTACAAATTTCAGAATTTTTGGAGAAAAGACGAATTTTTAATTAAGAAAGGCGTAAACTGCCTCGAATAGGATTTTTCGAACTTGAGAAAACTCGAACTATGAAAACGCGATATCGACCATTTGATGACTTTGAAATACGAACTTTCGAAAAATCCCGTTCACTAGGCTGAGCCGATCTTCATACTACCATTATCTTTGAGACTGCCTCGTTAGTGGTCTCCTTACTATCTGAGATTGCCTCGTTAGTGATCTCGCGCGCTGTATTTGTGAATCGCCTCGTTAGTGGTCCTACTATCTTTTTGGATCGCCTCGTTAGTGGTCCTACTATCTTTGAGACTGCCTCGTTAGTGGTCTCCCATTGTTTGGACTGCCTCGTTAGTGGTCCTATGTTGAGATTGCCTCGTTAGTGATCTCCCGGTATGGTGTCCTCTTCTTAGTCTACGGGATGAAAAGTAAAAGACTTGTGTGAGTGTTTCATTATGCTTATATCGTATTTATCATGTCTTTAATTATGTATTTAAAGTTCATGCATCTTAAATTATGCTTTAAATTAAGATTAAGCCCTTTAATCATGTTTTTTTCCGCTGCTAATAAATTATGTATTTTTAATTCTCGTACGGTAAGCGAAATCTTTAGTTTAAACACTTGTAACCCCTTTTATTTGTTAGTTAGGGATTAACTTACTCAGTATATTTTTATACTGACAACCGTTGTCATTTTCCTTTTTTTTTCAGAGTATGTCGAGTGACACATTGCATATGCACTTGGGGGAAAATCATAACGGACATTTTAAATTCTGCATCGCACTTTTTTACCGGGTCTGTTAAACCCGAGGATTTGACCATGTTGGCCGTGATTTACTTTCCGTTGCACTTTCTCTATTTATTTTTCGCGCATGATGATTACTACTATCGTATTAAGTATTATAAATTTCCGGACTAAATCTTGAAATGTTTTAAATCTTTTACATACCCACAAGCCTTGCACTTCCTTAGCGAGCTCGGGAAGCCGTGTCTTGCTAGGGAGATGCGGCGGTGACATCCCGGCCTGGGTTATCAAATCCGGGGTGTTACAAGTTGGTATCAAAGCCCGGAAAATTTTTAAAGCTACTACTATTATTTTAAAACATTATTTTTAAACCCAAGTGCTATTTCTTTTAAAGCTATTTATTTTGATTACTAGTATTATTTTTAGCCCAAAAGTCTATAATCCTTTTTACATAGCCCAAAATCTTAGCCCAAGAAATATTAAATTTTGGCCCGCTATAGAGGCCCAACCTTTAGCAATTTATTTTGAACTAAATTTTTATGGGGGAGGGACTTGCACTTGCATGTTGCATATAGATTTAAATTTATGCATATCTTAACCTTGCCTGAAAAATGTCTAACTCTAACCTCCCTTGTTGACATTAGATGGCTGAACCGAACGCGAACATGACCAACCTGATGATGAAACTGACCAACGCATATCTCGAGTCCCAACAGCATGTCAATCACTTCAAAGCTCGAGTGGGGCATCTAGAGAGTAACGTGGACTATCTGAGAAATCTTAGGGAAGCTGACCATCATGAAATAACCCAACTCAAGGCCCAAGTCGCCGAACTCCAAACACTAGTGGTTGCACTCCAAAACAAGGATAACGAACTGATGATGCAAATAGGACACTTAGCAGCTGAGCTGCTGGGCCTAGAGGCTGACATCTTCCCTCCGAGCCCGAGCCCGGTGGGGACACCCATTCCCATTGACATATCCAGCGACGAGGACGATCCCATCGAGGATATACCTGCCTAGTCACCCTAGATTTAGGGATCCATACTGATGCACCATTGCTATTTCTATTTCGAATGCTTGTAAACCAAATTTAATTCTTGAGTAATAAAAATACAAGCCTATTTAGATTTATTCCATACATTTTATTTAATTCTTTAACTACCATAATCAAAGAGGGGAACCTACAACCCTAGACCAAAAAAAAAAAAAACAGATTACTGAACAAAAAAATAATAATAATAATAATAATAATAAAATATATATACATATACGTAAATATGTACATATAAGAATAAATAAATAAATTCCAACAACCTTTACAAGAAAACCCTGATAAATGGATACCTATTAAAAGACTAATCTTCATTCAATAAAAATTTTCCCCTTAAGAGCAACTATATATACTCTACATATAAACTCTAATCCCGTGTATCTGATCACGCTAATTTATCCAAGCGGTTTAGTCAAGCAACGGCGTAGGTATTGTTGGGCAATCCACACACATGCAGACACGATAGGAAGGTAATAGTAAATTCAGAACATCTCAAACCATAAAATGGACAGAACAATTAAACCATGGTTCTAAAACAGCAGTAAACAACCAACACATGTCAAACACCTAACTAAGCAATAACATAACGAAAATATAAATCACAAACACTAGGCAACAGCAACGTCCTCATAAGGAGGAAACTAAACAAAGTACGTCTAAATGCAAAACCTAAACGAAAACACGAAACCAAAAGGAGACATCACTGATCGGGAGGCGGGAACTGCCGGCGCATGTAGTCGTCCATCTGCCGCACATAGGCGTACATGTCGGACATGGTGGCCTGCTGCTGAGCCTGCCTCGTAGCAAACGAGTCCATACGGGTCTGATAGAAGTCCAACCTAGCGTCGAGGGCGTCATAACGAGCATGCCCAGCTGCAAACCCGGCGTCCATACTGACCCGCATCTCCTGCATCATCTGCAACATCCGAGTCATCTCCTGCCCCTGAGGTGCCACAGCAGGAGGTGCCCCAGCAGGAGGTGGAACTACTGGAGGAGGGGGTGGCTGCTCCGGTGGTACAACAAGGATCAGGCCGCCGTCATCAGGCTGCGGGCGAAGTACAGCACGGGGAGCCCCACGACGTAAGGCGCTACGCCGCTCAGCATAAGTCGGGATACGGTAGCAACGGCCAGGTGCTAGGTCGTACGGGTCTGTCTCCGGTGTAGTGCGAATCCCCTGCGCCGCGCACAACCCACAGATGAGGTGAACATGGGTAATCACCCTACTCCCTCGTCCTCTTCGCATACCCCGCAAGTTGTCCTCGATGCAAGCTCCTACATTCACCCTACCGTCTCGCGCGATGAAGCAAATGGTCTCGTAGACGTGATCCAAGACAATGTGGCTCCGGGACATCGGCCGGACACGCCCGAACCACAGCTGAGCAAGCTCTCGCCAAGGGGAGTCCATCGACGTCAAACGAAGCTCATGACTGTGCTCGAACTGAGGAGGCACTATGGTGCATAAGGTGTTCCACGCAGGAGCAAGAACGCATCCCTCAGGCTGGGGCCGGAATACGCCATCGTCGGGCAAGCCAAAATAGACATTGATCGCCCGAGCACTGAAGTCGAGATAGCGACCACGGACCCATACCCGGGATAGATCGTCACCCTCCCCGAGACCGCCAATGTTGGCAATAACCTCCATAGCCAAATAACCGGAGGCGACGCCCTCGGGGTGACGTGCCAGACCAGTCCACTGCAAATACTCCAAGACTGCACTGACCCTGTCATCGCCCATATGAAGAGGATATATGCCTCTCTCAGGGACGTAAGCCCTGTTTCGACGAAGCTCGTCGAAATAAAAGTCCTGGGCAGCCTTCGTCCTGAACCGGAACCTATCGTGCCGGTGAGGACGCACCTCGTCCGGAAGACCCCTGAGTCGCGGACCCCGCTGCTCCTCGTCCTCCTCTGACTCGCTCTCGTCGAAATCAGGCATCGCCGGAGCGGCATGACTGGGGCCAGCCTCATCAGCAACTCGTCTCCTAGTCCTCGGAGGACACATGAGAGACGCCAAAACGACCCACAAAAAGAGCATCATCCTGCAAGTTACCAAATACCAATTATAAGACTAAGTCCCATACAAAAGTCAAGCGGAAACACGTAAAGGGCATCAATATACGCTTCTAACGCGAATGTACCGTAAGAACAACAAATCCTACCGTTTACTAGGACCAACCAGGAGGTAATCTAGACAAAGGATATTCTCAAACTAGTGCCTAAACCCTTTGTGCCATTTCGTCGAACACGTTATGTGCGCAATAAACCAAAACCTAAGTTACTAACAACACACGGAAATTGCCCACCGAATGAAACAATCATTCTAATGACAACACAGCGCGTCCTACCGCACCAAACAGGGGAACGAACCAATAACCATACCCCAATAACACCCAAACATCATAGCCTATCTAAGGACTCGAATTCAACAAGAATTTGCCAAAAACATAAACACATTATAACATAAACATAGGTAAGGCAACAAGAATAACGATAATTGCCACATACACTTGCCAATTTGCACAAATCAAGCCTAAAGGTCATAAACCCCCAATTTTTGTACACGAACCCTAATTTCCTAAATCTCTACACAAATCAAGTCATTCAAAACATAAAAGTTGAAATTAGTAAGTGGGTTTAGTAGAATCGTACCTAGATGGGTGAAATTGAAGTCGAAATCAAGCAAACAGGAAGGTGACTCGCCGGATTTAGAGAGAATTGGGGGTGTGTTCTCGAATGGAAAATGGGGGAAGTGGCTCGCGCGGAGCGCGAGCACTATTTTCTCGAACAGAGGGTGCCGCGCGCTCTCCGCGCGCCACCGCGCGGCCACCGCGCGGGACCCGGATGTAGTTTTATCTTTCCTGTTCTGCTCAATCTCTTTTGCTATACGCTCCTCACTGAACCCGGGCATACATTGACAGAGAAATACGACGACATGGAGCATCACCTGGCATTATTCCGGGCAAGGACAGCGGAATTGCCTCACGCCCTCCTTTCGCAGGACTACAGGAAACCCCCGGGACGTAAATACCTAGGGACCATAAGAAATTCCGTAGGGAATAGAGAACAGCGTGTTAACTAACGTCCCCACCACCGTTTGCTCGTAACCATAACGTGTTCCACGACCCCCAACTAAAGAAGTATGTGCCGACACGTCGCATGTACTCCAACCGGGCGTAATCGAATTGGATGATGACTTGACCTATGAAGAAACCCCGGAGCAAATACTCGACTACAAGGAAAGGGTGACAAGGAATAAAACTGTAAAGATGGTCAAGGTCCTGTGGTCCAACCACGAGACGGAAACGGCGACCTGGGAATTGGAAGCCGACATGAGGCAACGTTACCCTACCCTATTCCAAGACGACCCGACCACAGTTATGGGGACATAACTGTATTCTTAAGGGGGGGAGGATGTAACACCCGAGGAAAAACAAATTCAAATTGTTTTGAACTACGTCCTGACTTGATCCCTTCACAGGGTACGTAGGCAGCTTAGAACTAATTTCTAAGTTCAGTCACGAAATAAATCACAAAATACATCACGAATTAGATCACAAGGACGATAGGAGGTGTTGGAACCAATTTAGACTAGGCTAAGTAGGACACGGAAATGTTGCGAGCGATAAGCCGGACTCGTAACCAGATTAAGGAGAAGATTCCGAAACGAAGACGACCCAGGGAATCGAGCTAACACGTAGAAAACCGATAGGGGAAAGCGAGGGAAGACCCGACGGAACACGCGGACCGCCGAACCGGCCAGTCCGGCCGGCCCGCGCTGTCCGCGCGCCGCCGCGCGGCCACCGCGCGGCCAAGGGCGTCGCGACTCCAGGCTGGTCGCGCGTGCTCCGCGCGTACAAAAGCTTGGGTGCGCGCCACCAGCGCGCCAGAGGTGCTGAAAGTGTAAACTTTCCTTCCATGGCGATTTTCTTGCCAAAAACCACACCCCCTAACCATGGCAATCGAATCTCAGCCTTGGGGAAGGCTTAAGAATACCCTAGGGGCGCCCCAAACCCTAGGTTTTCAGTAAACATTCAGCCTCCACCCTCAATTCCCTCTCCAAGTTCAAAACTCCTTCGACACCACTTTCCGGCAAGTATTCCGGCGACGACGGGACGACCGGGACAAGCCCCTGCCCTCTAGACTCTTGGTAAGCTATTGTACAAAGTTTCAATTCGTCCATAGATCTCAGAAACTCATATTCTAACCCTTTTTCCTTACTACGATTTCCCGTTGGAAAACGAACAAAAAGCGATCGGAGAAGTTGGCCGTTCGTCGTGACCCTAGGACGTCCGGAAACCCAATCCAGCGACCCTATCATCATTCTAGATAAGTTAAAACCTTACTCACAAATTTTCGTGGTTGTTTGTTGTTTAAATCTCGAGATATAGGCTTGTAACAAAAATCGGTTTTCAAAAACCCTATTTTCGTCCAATTTTAAAGACTCGCCAAAAACTCAACCTTCGGGAATTCAAACCGAAAACTTTTCAACATAAAAGTTGTTCCTAACACCTTTATCTATCTTGTGTCCAAATTTCACCCGTTGAAATTAAGTTTTGCTATCCCAAATCCCGCCGTAAACTTTCTGTGACAACCCGAACGTTTTAAAACTTTGACAGATTCCCTCATTCAACTTGATGCATGTTTTTCACCCATTTTTTGAATGATTTAGCTTTGCATTTCTAAACAGAAGTTGTAGATAATTGTGTCTAGATTATGCATATAAAATTTCACGGATTTTGGTTTTCATTTGATATGTCAAACGGCCGAGTTTTTAAAAGTGTTTTGAAATCGTTTTAAGGGCCATGAGTATGCAGTGAGTTGCACTCGATTTTTGAGTACCAAGAATTCATTATTTCCAAATTCTTAAAACATAAAAGTTGTTCCTTAACGTGTTGTGTAGTTACTGTAAAAATTTCACCTCGATTGGTTTTGAAATGAATTTTTAATCGGCGTTGCACGAACCTGTGACGAAAACAGTTTAAGACATAAATTATTCTTTGCAATAAACTCGAATTTCAAATCACTTCGGAACCTTATTTCCAAAAACTTAAAACATGAAAGTTGTTCGTGTGTGTGTTTTTGAATTACTGTACAAATTTCAGAATTTTTGGAGAAAAGACGAATTTTTAATTAAGAAAGGCGTAAACTGCCTCGAATAGGATTTTTCGAACATGAGAAAACTCGAACTATGAAAACGCGATATCGACCATTTGATGACTTTGAAATACGAACTTTCAAAAAATCCCGTTCACTAGGCTGAGCCGATCTTCATACTACCATTATCTTTGAGACTGCCTCGTTAGTGGTCTCCTTACTATCTGAGATTGCCTCGTTAGTGATCTCGCGGCTGTATTTGTGGATCGCCTCGTTAGTGGTCCTACTATCTTTTTGGATCGCCTCGTTAGTGGTCCTACTATCTTTGAGACTGCCTCGTTAGTGGTCTCCCATTGTTTGGACTGCCTCGTTAGTGGTCCTATGTTGAGATTGCCTCGTTAGTGATCTCCCGGTATGGTGTCCTCTTCTTAGTCTACGGGATGAAAAGTAAAAGACTTGTGTGAGTGTTTCATTATGCTTAAATCGTATTTATCATGTCTTTAATTATGTATTTAAAGTTCATGCATCTTAAATTATGCTTTAAATTACGCTTTTAAGAATAAGCCCTTTAATCATGTTTTTTTCCGCTGCTAATAAATTATGTATTTTTAATTCTCGTACGGTAAGCGAAATCTTTAGTTTAAACACTTGTAACCCCTTTTATTTGTTAGTTAGGGATTAACTTACTCAGTATATTTTTATACTGACAACCGTTGTCATTTTCCTTTTTTTTTCAGAGTATGTCGAGTGACACATTGCATATGCACTTGGGGGAAAATCATAACGGACATTTTAAATTCTGCATCGCACTGTTTTTACCGGGTCTGTTAAACCCGAGGATTTGGCCATGTTGGCCGTGATTTACTTTCCGTTGCACTTTCTCTATTTATTTTTCGCGCATGATGATTACTACTATCGTATTAAGTATTATAAATTTCCGGACTAAATCTTGAAATGTTTTAAATCTTTTACATACCCACAAGCCTTGCATTTCCTTAGCGAGCTCGGGAAGCCGTGTCTTGCTAGGGAGATGCGGCGGTGACATCCCGGCCTGGGTTATCAAATCCGGGGTGTTACACACTCCCAGAACAAAACTCTATGGTGAAAAATTTCTACGAGGCAAAGAAACTTCTAGAGGGGTTGGGATTACCAGTAGAGAAAATTGATTGTTGTGAAAGGGGATGTATGTTATATTGGCGTGATGATGCGACACTGGAGAACTGTAAGTTTTGTGCCAGGCCTCGATTTAAAGAATCCAACAACAATTCACGTTTGGCACATAAGTATATATTCTATTTTCCACTGAAAAATCGATTGAAACGGTTGTACGCATCAGAAGTGACTGCAAAACACATGACATGGCATGTAGGACATGACCACGGGGTGTCCGGCGAGATGTGTCATCCGTGCGACTCCAAGGCATGGAAGCACTTTGACACAATTCATCCAGACTTTGGAGCAGAGGGACGAAATGTTCGTTTGGGGTTATTTACTGATGGTTTCCAACCATTTGGCCAGTCGGGCTCTCAGTACTCATGTTGGCCAGTGATATTGACACCATATAACCTACCTCCTGGAATGTGTACGAAGGATAGTACATGTTCTTGACTTGCATAATCCCAGGGAAATCCAGCCCAAAACAAAGGATAGATGTGTATTTACAACCCCTGATTGATGAGCTTTTGGAGCTATGGGATGTGGGTATCACGACCTGGGACACATTTACGAGACATAATTTTCAGATGAAAGCGGCATTGATGTGGACCATAGGAGATTTCCCAGCTTATGCAATGATGTCTGGTTGGAGTACATATGGGAAGACTGCATGTCCGGTCTGTATGGAAGGTGTAGAATCTATGAGGTTAAAAGAGGGTAGGAAACAATCATGGTTTGACTGTCACCGTAGGTTCCTTGAGTCGGATCACCCGTTTAGGCGTGATAAGCCAAAATTCTCAAAGGACCGCGAAGAGCATGGTAATCCACCATTATATAAAAGCGGGAAGAAGTCTTATCTGAACTAGAATTCCTTGGTCTCCGTCGTGTAATTGATGTGGGTGGTGAGGAGGCAAATACAACAATCAGTAAGGCTTGTGGATGGAAAAAAAAGAGCATCTTTTGGGACTTACCGTATTGGAAAACACATTTGGTTCGCCACAATCTAGACGTCATGCACATTCAGAAGAATGTATTTGAAAATTTGTTCAATACTGTAATGGATGTACAAGGGAAGACAAAGGACAATGCTAAAGCCCGAGAGGACATCCGCATCTTATGTAACAGACCAGAATTGCATAAGGATCCTCGAACGGGCAAATACCCGAAGGCCGTGTACACAATGGATAAGGACAAGAGGGATGTATTCTTGAATTGGGTTGCAAGTTTAAAGTTTCCGGACGGTTGTGTGTCGAACCTTGGGAGATGCATTGATATGAACAAACATAGAATGTTTGGGATGAAAAGTCACGATTGTCATGTTTTCATGCAACGTCTTCTGCCCATTGGATGGAGGTAACTGCTTCCGAAGCATGTTTGGGAGACCGTAAGGGAGTTGAGCAATGTATTCCGTGCATTAACCTCGAAGACAATTACTTTGCAGGATATGGAGAGATTGGAAAAAGATGTTCCAATCGTGCTATGTAAACTGGAAACAATATTTCCACCTGCTTTCTTCGACTGTATGGAACATCTACCTGTCCACCTACCTCGAGAGGCTAGTGTGGCTGGTCCTGTACAATTTAGGTGGATGTACCCATTCGAGAGGTAAGTTTAACAATGCTTTTGTGTTAGACATACTCAAAATTTTGTTGGTGACTATGTGAAATATTATTTGTGTTACATTTCAGGTATCTAAATCGCTTGAAACGTACAGTACGAAACAAGGCACACGTTGAGGGTTCTATATGCAATGCATACATGGTCCGTGAGGCATCGATATTTTTCCCTCACTATTTTGAGAAGCATGTATTCACACGCGAGAGGAATGTGCCGAGAAACGATGACGGTGGTCTACCAGAAATGGAGGATGGCCTTATTAGTGTTTTCAGATATGCAGGTCCTAGTCAAGGTAGAACTAAAAAATGGCGGTTGTCCCAACTCCCAAGAAGAATTGGAAGCCATCCACAAGTACCTACTATTAAATTGCACAGAGTTTGAGGAGTATATTGAGTTAGTATCATAATTCATTATCTTAATAATTTTGCGAATGAGCCAAATTCATATCATTTTATATGTTCGTGATCGCTTTACTTTTGACAGGGTGTTCCAAGAACAACTGTACAATGACAATCCTCCAATAACCGAAAAAGAATGTGATGAAGCGATAGAGAATGTATTTCCGAAATGGTTGGAGTCGTATTTGACTGATAATCCACCCGAAATCCCATGTCTCTTTCATGTCGCACAAGGGCCTCTTCTAATTGCAACCTCATATTCCATGTACTTTGTGAATGGAATGAAATTTCACACAGAGTCACAGTAATCATAGATCGACATACAATAGTGGAGTTTGCATTACTAGTCTGTCAGGAGATTACTACGGAATACTAGAGGAGGTTATTGTCGTAGAATATCCTGCATTGCCAATCAAACAGGTTACTTTCTTCAAATGTAAATGGTTTGATCCTCGTGAGGGGATTGGGTCCCGAGCCCACAAGAACTACAAAATAGTTGAAGTGAACAAAACAAAGTCATTACCCGTTTACGAACCCTTCATCTTTGCGAATCAAGCAGAGCAAGTGTGTTATGTCCCATTCCCGACAACGAGGTCCACCTCTAGAGGGAGTGATTGGGTGGCTGTATGCAAAGTGAAACCTAGGGGTGTGATTACTGTGAAAACGGAGGAACAGACCGAAGCATTCCAGGTTGATGTGGCAGATCAACTTAGACTTGAGACTTCCATGATTACATCAACCCGACAACGATTAACAGACGATGTGGTGAAATATGTAGACTTACAGCAACATGAGGACAACGAGTCTTCATCATCATTGGATATGAGTGTTAGTGATGCGTTGGAGGATGATGATCTGGATGATCCTTCACAGGAGACTTAAGATGAAGATTTCCAAGTTTAAAATGTGAATCTATATAATCATATGTATTTCTCATAACAATTTAATTCTAGCACAGATTTCATATTATTATAACAATTTACGAGTAAGTTGTATCATAATTTGCCTTCATATTTGCAGATGGATGCTCAGGGGGGTGGCTCGTTTTCTAGAAATCTACATGGTAGATCTTCCCAGACGGGGACGCCACGAAGACGACTTACTCGTGCTGAAACTCTAGCACTCGTGCGAGAAAGGCGGGAGCGGAACCGTCGACAGGGAGGATGTATGTTTTTACTCGGTTTTGTACAACATAATATCATATTAATCTTGGTGTGTTTTAAACTTTTGCATGTAGTTGCTGCTTCAGGCTCGGAAGAGCCACCACATGATGCCCCCGACCAGGACGAGCCTGTACCAGAGACACCGCCGCCACATGTACCGGGTATGCATGTTATTACTTTATGTTTTAGCTATATAATGTAATGTCAAAATCTTCTTTGTTAGGAGCTGGAAATATTGCCATCAACGCGCCAACACAACAGGGGCCAGCTAACAGGATAGAGATTGGACTGAACAAGAAGGGAGTGTAAGTTAATTATTGCAATGTTTAACCATATCTTCAATAATTTTTTACTAAATTGGAATTACTACTTGCTGCAGAATCGACTTCCCCAACAAAGTCGTTAAGAAAATTACGGAGTGTTACAATTTGAAGACTGACAAGGAAGTGATAAGTTGGGGGAAGGTCTCACAAGGAACGAAGGATTTCTATTGGGGTGAATTTCAGGTTCGTTGAAATCGTCCAATTAAATTAGCTTATTAACCCGTATACGGCGCGCCAAGCCCGTGCAATCGGGCAGTAACAACCCGTGCGAGATTTTCTCGCCCGAATCCGGATTTTTCGACTTCGGTTGCTCACCTTGCGGCTCAAGGCTCACCAGGGCAGACTTTGGACGCCCTTAGAGTCCTTCACATCTATAAATAACAATCTTAAGTAACCCCGAACACTTTTGAAACCCTACAAAAAATCTCTACACGATAAACCCTAATTCCGGAGTCGTCGGAGGCACGAAACCGAGCAAAGGATTGTCTTGGATGAAAATTGAAAGGCCTCTAACGTTGTGGTAAGTGCTGATCCGATCTCTTCCCATTCTTTTTTCGAAAACGAATCCTAACTTCATCCTTTTCTTTTCTACACCCCGAACCAGATCTAGAACGAAGAACCCGACGAACTGAGGAGATAAACGGTGGACTAGAAGCCACGCCTTCGAATCGACGAGCCGGGATGACCACAAATCAGTACGTTAATACTTACTATGGTTTTGGGCGAATTAAAATATACCTAACGTAACGATCTAATCAAGAAACCTAAAATCTGTCAACACGAAGATCTCTACGGCGCAACGTTTTTGCACGATTTTTCCGAACCCTTAAACCTGTTCAAACGAGAAAACTTAAAACAAGAAAAACGTTCCTAAGACATAGAAATATCTAATGTAAAAATTTCATAATTTTTCATTAATTTTTGTTATCTGAAATCGATCCCAAACCGAACTGTTCTAAATTTACATTTTGAAATCTTGACAGAACTTTAGTCCGATCTTGTAGACGTTTTTCAAAAAAGATCTAGACCGATTCAGAACTTTAGTCGAACATGAAAGTTGTAGATATATGTCTTAAGTATCTCTCTATAAAATTTCATCAAATTTAGAGATAGTTTGCTATGGTAGATCTCGAAATTTTGGAACTGCTGTGTAGAAAATTCGGACAGATTATTATCCTGATGGAAATCTATGTTTTTCACTTATTTTCGTAACTCGGATCGAAAAACTTAAAACATGAAACTTGTTCGTCTCTGTGTTTCTAAGTCACTGGTCAAATTTTAGAATTTTCGGACTTAAATCTAATTTTTAGTTAATTTTGGAGTAAACAGTAGTTTTGACCAAGTCAAATCTCGAAATCTTGTTGAAACGATAAATTAGTCTTTAAGGTTTAAACGAGTAGAAAACTCTTTTGAAATAAATATATGAAAACAGAATTTTAGAAAATCCCCTTACAAACTTGATCAATTAAAATTAGGAGGTGAGTGCTCTGCATGGTGCCCTCCTAACGATCCACTTCGTGCCTTTATTAACGATGGTGACCCGCGCGAAATTTGAGATATGTTGCCAAAACGGCATGAGATATATGGCCTACACTCTCGAGAATATCTATATGGGTTTCCCGAGGCTCCGGAGTGGTACTGGGTATGGCAGATACGGCTGCGGCCGCCGGGCTACCGGCTAAACTTGACGAGATTGCGATGCAATCGTGAAATACTTGAAATAAAAAATCTTGGGTGTAATAGGGATACTTAAAATATTTCTTTATTGTCCATTTAAATTTATTTAATGCTTTATTTAAATTAATTATGGCTTTTGTTTAAATTATGCTAAATGTATTATTGATTAGCGCCATGAGTAATTATGCAAATTGGTTAAATAATTAAATTAAATTATTTATGATTTATTATCATGCTTTTATTTAAATGTTAATTAATGGCTTTGAAACCCCACGATCATGTATGTGTTAACTTACCCAGCAAGTTGTGCTGACCAAACCATTTATTTCCTTTTTCTTACAGAGTATGTGGAATGAGCATGAGCACGTTTATGCATGGGGAATTTTTGGGAAACTTTATATTTTAAATTTTTGCATTAGACTATAATATGAACGGGTCTGTTTAACCCGTGTTTTGGCCATGTTGGCCCTATTTAGATTTTCCGCTGCAAAACTTATACTTAGATACTATTATTCCGCTGCATTATAATAATTATTTTGAATTTATATTGTATGGGTTTTTTTAATTTTTTTAAATATTTTAAACACTGCAATACCTAGCCTTGCATCTCCTTAGTAAGCTCGGAGAAACCGTGTCTTACTAGGGAGGTGTGGCGGTGACATCCCGACCTGGGTGACCAAAAACCGGGGTGTTACAAGTTGGTATCAGAGCCCGGCTTATTTATTTTTAAATTAGTATTATTATTTTTAAACTATTAGATTATTATTTTTAGACTATTATTTTTAAACCATTATTATTTTTAAATTATTATTATTATAGAAACCCAAATTATTATTTCCTAGCCCAAATTATTTCTGAGCCCAAATTATAATTATTTTTGACCCAATATCTGGTCCAAGGATTTTAACTATTATTTTAAATTTTTAAGGCATTAATTCCATGGAAATGAATTTTCTTACTTTTAAAACCCATGGAAGTTCGAAAAAAATATATATATACATAGTGCATGAATTATTTTTGGGGGGGAATCATCATTTGCATGTGCATACTGCATTACCTAAACTTAGAGAACTTAGAAGTGTGATACGTTCTAACTTAGATCTTTTCCTTGCGCTAGATGGCTAGTCAGTATATGATGAACTTGATGATCAAAATGATGAACGCTCACTTTGACTCCCAACAAACCATAGAACAAATGAAACATCACATAGCTCAATTGGAGGCAAATCTGCACCACGTGGGCAACTTAAGAGAGGCGGACCACCACCGCATAAACCAACTCGAACGCCAAGTCGAAAGCCTCACTACGCAAAACCTAATGCTGAAGGAACACGTCGATGCTCATGGAGAGGACTTGAACACCATCTTTGACGACCTACTGCCGCCAAGTTCGGAGGAGGAAGACCCGGAGAAGGATCCCGCTACCCTGCCGGAGGACGCCTAGAGACGATAGGATTTCTATTTTTAGTAGATACTATTTTTGCTAAGAAAACATTGCTATTTTTGTACATCCTCCTACTTGTATTAAAAGCTTCTTTTAAGAGAATAAAATACAAGATTTATTCATTTAAACAAAATAAAAAACAAAACTTTGCGTTACTTTTAAGCCCAATCGAGCATTATGTGTGAAAATACAAGAACATTCATAGTAACTTGCCTAGATAATATATTGCGTTCTAATTTACACCGTTTGTAACAGAATGACACCAAGAGGTAGATCAAGAACCCAACCTGCTCCCCAAACTACTACTGAAGTGCCACCAAATGACACAGAACCTGCTCAACCTGTAGGAGAACAACCCCAAGGTGCGCAGGACGCCCCCGCACGAACAATGTGGGCGATCGTCTTCGGACGATAGAGGAGGTCTTGATTGCGCTAGAGAACGCGCATGTCAATCAGGGTCAAGCTGCGGCGGTACCTCCGCCCCAAGCTCGCCCCAACTATCTGGCAATGGTGAATCCCTACCAGCCACCCCACTACGCTGGTGAGGAAGATCCAGCAAAACTGGAGGAATGGATCCGGACCTTTGACAAGCTGCTGGGTGCGGTCAAGTGTCCGGAAGGAGAGAGAGAGTGCACGTCGCTTCGTACTACTTGGGAGGCGAAGCGAACGACTGGTGGCAGGCGACTCAAGCAAAACTGACTGAAGACGACGAGCCCTACTCTTGGGCGGAAATGATGGAGCTGCTCAGGGATAGATTCTATCCCCTGAGTACTAAAGCAGCGATGTACGAAGAATTTCTGTCGCTAAAGAAAAGAGGCCAGACCGTACAAGAGTACTATACTCGGTTCAAGGAGCTGGTGAGGTTCGCACCAAGATTAGTACCCACGGATGTGGAGAAAGCTCAAAAATTCGAAATGGGACTGAACCTGGCAGTGCGCGAGGTGATCGCAGGGGTACACTACCCCGACCTGCAAGCTGTGTACGATCGCGCTGTGGCAGTGGCGCGAGTACAACAACTGAAAAGGAGAGTGAGTGGGGAGTCCAGCCGGGGTCCCCAAGACAAGAGGAACCGGGACGCGAGAGGCGAGAACAATGCGGGAAGGAACGAGCAGCGAGGAGAGCCGAATAGGCCACAACAATCTAACAATGGAAGACGATTTAACCAGGAGGGTCCGGCACCGCCTTGCCCCAGATGTGGACGACCCCATCTGGCGAGGGGATGCCTTCAGCAAGGCGCCTGCTTTCAGTGTGGTCGAATGGGCCACATATGTCGAGAGTGTCGAACGAGGATGGAGAACATAACAAAGAGGGAAGATTTGGTTACGGAGCCGGAACAACCTCAGAACCAAAACGGACGGAACGGCAACAACCAGGGGTATAGACCCCCTCAAAATCAGTATAGGCCGCCAAATCAGAACCAGAACCAACGTCCTCCACCACCTCAGAACCAAAATCAACAGCCAAACCAGCAGCCGAATCAGAATCAGCAGGGCAACCAAGGACGTCCTATGGGGAGACTTAACGTGGTTAATCAAGCGGACGTGCCCGCATAAGGGGAAGTGATGGCAGGTACATTTCACGTCTTGAATACACCCCTTAGAGTATTATTTGATTCTGGAGCTAGTTGCTCAATCATAGCATCAAGAATAATGCCTAAGTTAGATCTACCTAAGTGCGAGATAATTAGCTTAGGAATTCAATTGCCTTCAGGAGAAGTAGTAGCTTGCTCTAAACGATACAACGGAATTCCTATAGTGATCAAGAATGTAGAATTCTTCGCAAACTTAGTAGAATTTAACTTAAGGAACTTTGACATTATACTGGGGATGGACTGGTTGTCCCAGTATAAAGCGCTGATCGAATGCCAGAAACAAAAGATCACCCTGTCGAAAGGTTGGGGAAAGAGAGTTATCTTTTACTCTCAGCCCCCTAAGAGGAGCAACAAAATCGTTAGTGCCCTCAAACTAAGTATCTTGATGCGTAGGGGTATGACTTATACGCGTGCTACGTTCACAAACTTGAGGCGGAAGAGAACAAGGTTGACAGCATACCAATGGTAAGAGAATACCCGGATGTGTTTCCCCAAGAGATTCCAGGCATGCTACCTGAGCGAGATCTTGAATTCACGATAGATCTCATTCCGGGAACCGAGCCTGTCTCAAAAGCTTCGTACCGGATGGCACCACTGGAAATGAAGGAGTTAAAGGAACAACTCGAGGAGTTACTGCAGAAAGGATACATAAGACCGAGTACTTCCCCCTTGAGAGCACCGGTTTTATTTGTTAAGAAGAAAGACGGAGGATTACGTCTTTGTATAGATTATCGGGGGTTAAACCAAGTGACCATCAAGATTAACTACCCTCTGCCGAGAATTGAGGATCTGTTTGATCAACTGAAGGGAGCTTCAGTATTCTCGAAGATCGACTTACGATCTGGGTATCACCAGTTGAGAATCGCCGAGAAAGACATTCCGAAGACGGCGTTTCGAACTCGATATGGCCACTACGAGTTCACAGTGTTATCCTTTGGGTTAACAAATTCTCCAGCAATGTTCATGAACCTCATGAACAATGTGTTTCGAGCGTTGTTAGATCAGTGTGTAGTGGTGTTCATTGATGACATCCTGATATACTCGAAGAGCGAGGAAGAGCATGCCCAACACTTGCACCAAGCGTTAGGGACCTTGCGGAAGAATCAACTATACGGCAAACTGTCCAAATGCGATTTTTGGTTGAAGGAGGTAGCATTTCTTGGACACATAGTATCCGCTGATGGAGTTTCAGTGGATCCGGCAAATATTTCTGCCGTGACAGAGTGGGCAGCGCCAAAGAGCCCAACTGAGATAAGGAGTTTCCTTGGATTGGCCGGGTACTATAGACTGTTCGTGAAGGATTTTTCGAAAATCGCACGACCTTTAACCCAGCTACTGAAGAAGGGAGTAAAATACGTGTGGACAGAGGCTTGTGAGACTGCGTTTCAAGAGCTGAAGAAACGACTCACAACCACACCCGTATTGACACTACCATCAAAGAATGGCGACTTCGAAGTTTACAGCGATGCTTCGAAGGAAGGTTTAGGTTGTGTCTTGATGCAAGACTCAAGGGTGGTTGCATATGTGTCACGCCAACTGAAGCCTCATGAGGAAAATTATCCGACACACGACCTGGAGTTGGCAGCGGTCGTTTTCGCTCTAAAGATATGGAGACATTATCTTTATGGGCGAAAGTGTCGAATGTTCACCGACCACAAGAGCTTGAAGTATATATTCACTCAGAAGGAGTTGAATCTGAGACAGCGAAGGTGGTTGGAACTTATTAAGGATTATGATTCGGAGATATCCTACCACGAGGGGAAAGCGAATGTGGTAGCCGATGCCCTAAGCCGGAAAACCCAACACGTGACAAACTCGTTGGTAATTCCGCCGGCATTGTACATGGATTTGGCAAGATTGGATGTGGAACTTGTGCATCCGGGCACAGTGAGTGAAACGATCAACGCGATGGTTGTAGAAACTCCAATATTGGACGAGATTAGACTCGCCCAACCGGGCGACGCGAAATTGGAGAGGATAAAGGAGTATATTGTCGAGGGTAAGGCAATAGGATTTGCTATCCATGAGGATGGAAGCATTCGCTTCAAAGGGAGATGGTGTGTGCCTCAGAAGTGTGCCGAGTTGAAGCAAAGGTTGATGAATGAAGGGCACAACACACCATATTCAGTGCATCCCGGAGGTGACAAACTCTATAAGGATCTGAAGAAGATCTACTGGTGGCCGGGAATGAAGAAGGAAGTGGCAAACTTCGGGACAAAATGCCTCACCTGCCAAAGGGTTAAGGCAGTGAGACATAAACCCTTAGGACTGATGCAACCACTGGAGATTCCAAGTTGGAAGTGGGATAGCATCTCGATGGACTTTGTCTCGAGATTACCCCGATCACCTAAAGGCATGAACAAGATTTGGGTGATTGTGGATAGGCTAACGAAGACAGCCATATTTATCCCGATGAAGGACATGTGGACTATGGACCAATTGGCCCGAGCCTACATTGATAATGTGGTACGACGACATGGAGTACCACATGACCATTTCTGACAGAGACAATAGATTTGTCTCTCATTTTTGGACGGAGTTACAAAAAGCTCTTGGTACTCAAATCAAAATGAGCACCGCATTCCACCCAATGACGGATGGACAAACCGAGAGAACGATCCAAACACTGGAAGACATGCTTAGAGCATATGTATTGGAGTTTAAGGGAAATTGGGAAGCTCATTTACCCTTAATTGAGTTTTCCTATAACAATAGCTACGATGCTAGCATTGGCATGGCACCTTTCGAGGCGTTGTATGGACGAAAGTGCCGAAGCCCGTTGAGCTGGGTAGAAAACGATAAGTCTGTGGTAGTGGGACCACAACTTGTCGAAGATATGGCTCAACAGATAAAGGTGATTCAAGGGAAAATGAAAGCCGCTCAAGACCGCCAGAAGGGTTATGCTGACGTGAGACGACGAGACCTAGAATTTCAAGTGGGAGATAAGGTCATGCTAAAAATATCACCCATGAAGGGGGTGATGCGCTTTGGCAAACGAGGAAAGTTGAGTCCTCGATACATAGGACCTTACGAGATTCTAGAACGAATCGGAAATTTGGCCTACCAACTGGCTTTACCGCCACAACTAGATCGAGTTCATAACGTCTTCCATGTCTCACAACTAAAGAAATATGTGCCAGACCCGACACATGTACTTCAACCGGAAGTAATCGAACTCGATGAGGATCTGACTTATGAAGAAGTCCCAGTGCGAATTCTAGACGTTAAGGAGCGAGTAACGATGAATAAAACCGTCAAGATGATCAAGGTTCTTTGGTCGAACCATGAAAGCGAAATAGCAACATGGGAGTTAGAATCAGACATAAGCGAAAGTTACCCGACATTGTTCTAAACCGACACCGACACAGTTATGGGGACATAATTGCAATCTTAAGGGGGAGAGGATGTCACACCGCGTATTTTCCCATGTACTTTTGTAAGCAACTAAACAAATTCAAATTGTTTTGAACTACGTTATGGCTTGATCCCTTCACAGGGTACGTAGGCAGCTTAGAAGTTTTAATTCTAAGTTCAGTCACAAAATAATAAAATAAGCAAAAGGATTCGTTCTTAACACGAGAAAAATCGAAACACAACTTCGAGGACGAAGTTGATTCTTAAGGAGGGTAGACTGTAATTTCCGAGAATTTTGCAACATAAAATAAATAAATAAAATAAATAAATAAATAAATAAACAATAAATAAAACAATAATAATAAATAAATATAATAAATAAATAAACATAATACATAGCTAAGGAAATGAAAAATGGAATTTAATTTAAGAAGAAATTAAATTTTCAATACCCATAAAGCCAAAGATAATTTAATCAAATAAATTATACACGGGAACCCGACACCAATGAACTCGAGAATTCGAGGCCAATATTAAATCTAGACCCGAGTAAAAGTTTAGATAGGAAATCGGAGTTCGGAAATAGCCCGGAAATCGGAATCCGAGAACATAGAGGGATAGAAGTCCGAAAGAGAGGAGGAAATGCCCGATGGATCGCACGACCCACCCGGACCGAAGTCCAGGCGGAGACCGCGCGGTGGCCGCACGGGGTTTCCCCTATACGGCGCGCCAAGCCCGCGCCATCGGGCAGTAACAACCCGTGCGAGATTTTCTCGCCCGAATCCGGATTTTTCGACTTCGGTTGCTCACCTTGCGGCTCAAGGCTCACCAGGGCAGACTTTGGACGCCCTTAGAGTCCTTCACATCTATAAATAACCCTCTTAAGTAACCTGAACACTTTTCAAACCCTACGAAAAATCTCTACACGATAAACCCTAATTCCGGAGTCGTCGGAGGCACGAAACCGAGCAAAGGGACTGTCTTGGATGAAAATTGGAACGTTGTGGTAAGTGCTGATCCGATCTCTTCCCATTCTTGATTCGAAAATGAGTCCTAACTTCATCCTTTTCTTTTCTACACCCCGAACCGTATCTAGAACGAAGAACCCGACGAACCGAGGAGATAAACGGTGGACTGGAAGCCACGCCTCCGAATCGACGAGCCGGGACGACCACAAATCAGTAAGTTAATACTTACTATGGTTTTGGGCGAATTAAAATACACCCAACGTAACGATCTAATCAAGAAACCTAAAATCTGTCAACACGAAGATCTCTACGGCGCAGCGTTTTTGCACGATTTTTCCGAACCCTTAAACCTATTCAAACGAGAAAACTTAAAACACGAAAAACATTCCTAAGACATAGATCTATCTACTGTAAAAATTTCATAATTTTTCATAAGTTTTGATATCTGAAATCAATCCCAAACTGAACTATTCTAAATTTAGATCATGAAATCTTGACAGAACTTTAGTCCGATCTTGTAGATGTTTTTGACAATAGATCTAGACAGATTCAGAACTTGAGTTGAACATGAAAGTTGTAGATATATGTCTTAAGTATCTCCCTGTAAAATTTCATCAAATTTGGAGTTAGTTTGCTATGGTTGATCTCGAAATTTTGGAACTGCTGTGTAGAAAATTCGGACAGATTATTATCCTGATGGAAATCTACGTTTTTCACTTATTTCCGTAACTCGGATCGAAAAACTTAAAACACAACACTTGTTCTGTGTTTCCGAGTCACTGGTCAAATTTCAGAATTTTCGGACTTAAACCTGATTTTTAGTTAATTTTGGAGTAAACAGTGGTTTTGACCAAGTCAAATCTTGAAATCTTGTTGAAATGGTGAAATTAGCCTTTAAGGTTTAAACGAATAGAAAACTCTTTTGAAATAAATATATAAAATCAGAATATTAGAAAATCCCCTTACAAACTTGATCAATTTAAATTAGGGGGTGAGTGCTCTGCAGGGTGCCCTCCTAACGATTCACTTCGTGCCTTTATGGACGATGGTGACCCGCGCGAAATTTGAGATATGTTGCCAAAACGACATGAGATATATGACCTACACTCTCGAGAATATCCATATGGGTTTCCTGAGGCTCCGGAGTGGTATTGGGTATGGCAGATACGGCTACGGCCGCCGGGCTACTGGCTAAATTTGACGAGATTGCGATGCAATCGTGAAATACTTGAAATACAAAATTTTGGGTGTAATAGGGATAGTTAAAATATTTATTTATTGTCCATTTAAATTTATTTAATGCTTTATTTAAATTAATTATGGCTTTTGTTTAAATTATGCTAAATGTATTATTGATTAGCGCCATGAGTAAATATGCAAATTGGTTAGATAATTAAATTAAATTATTTATGATTTATTATTATCATGTTTTTATTTAAATGTTAATTAATGGCTTTGAAACCCCACGATCATGTATGTGTTAACTTACTCAGCAAGTTGTGCTGACCAAACCATTTATTTCCTTTTTCTTACAGAGTATGTGGAATGAGCATGAGCAGGTTTATGCATGGGGAATTTTTGGGAAACTTTATATTTTAAATTCTTGCATTAGACTATAGTATGAACGGGCCTGTTTAATCCGTGTTTTGGCCATGTTGGCCCTATTTACATTTTCCGCTGCAAAACTTATACTTACTATTATTCCGCTGCATTATAATAATTATTTTGAATTTATATTGTATGGGCTATTTTAATTGTTTTAAATATTTTAAACACTGCAATACCTAGCCTTGCATCTCCTTAGTAAGCTCGGAGAAACCGTGTATTACTAGGGAGGTGTGGCGGTGACATCCCGACCTGGGTGACCAACAACCGGGGTGTTACAGGTTCACTTGCCAAGGCTATTCCGACCACGTACGGGGATGACACCACTGATGAGTCAAGCATGTACAATGTCAGAAGGGATGAATTTGATGCTTTAAAGACAACTATGGAGGAATGGTCCCAGAGGCAGCAGACGATTAAGGAGGACGTGGAGAGATTGAAAGGAAGCATACCTCCTTCCCCGGACGATGGTGATGATGATGATCTCGGGGGTGGCTTTGCCATGGAAGGTGATATTACTGCACATTGAGGACGTTTGCATATTTGGAGTTGTTGGATATTGGATGTTGAGTGATGTTGATTTGTAGATGGATGTAGAGTGATTTGTATTGTGGATTCACTTGTTTTTTTTGAGTGATGTGTATTGTGGATACACACTTAGTGATATGGATTGTGGACTCATATTCCATATACTTTTCGGAGTATGAAAACATGTAGCTTTTTATTAAATTATGTTGTTTTGAGGTTATATTTGGATTACTTGTTTTTTATGTCGTTTTGAGGATGTTTTCTAGTGTTATGGTATTGTTTTCAGGATGTTTTCTAGTGTTAGTGTTTTTGGATTTGGTATTGTTGATTACAGGTTGGTTTCCTGAAAAACAGGATGGCATGTTGGCCATATGGGGGGTTGCCGACCGCATATGCGGTCGGCATGTGGGTCGAAGTCTCTGTTTTTTTTTTACCCGAACTTGCCGACCGCGGCTTCGGTCTGCAAGATGGTCGGCGATCCTACCGACCGCAACTGCGGTCGGTAGGTGAGTCGGTAACGTTACCGACGACGAATTTTGCGGTCGACGGCAAGTTGTCGACGAATTCACTGCCGACCGACGGATGCGGTCGGGAACCCCTTCAGCCGATGTAATACCCGAGAATTTTCCAACATAAAATAAAACAATAATTAAATAAATAAATAATAAATAAAATAAATATTATAAATAAATAAATAAATCCAGCAAATGAAAGAAATAAATAAAGATAAGGAAATGAGAAATGAGATTTTTACTTAAAAATGAATTAAAGGAATTTAATTAAATAAAAGGATGGATAAATGGTACACCAAAACCCGACACTAATGAACTCGAGTATTCGAGTCCACAACATCCAATTAGACCCGAGAATAAATTTAGAGAGAAAGTAGAAACCCGAATATACCCCGGAAATCGGAATTCGGGAGCATAGAGGGATAGAAACCCGAAAGAGAGGCGGAAAAGCACAACGGATCGCACGACCCGCCCGGACCGAAGTCCAGGCGAAGTCGGCGCGGTGGCCGCACGGTGGAGGGCGATTAGCGCGCCACGACCGCGCCACTTGACAGATTTGGTTGTTGCGTGAATCTCTCGCCCGAACGCGGATTTTTCGACTTTCGGTTGAATATCTCTCGACCCAAGACCTCTAGGTCAGATGTTGGACGCCCTAGGGAATGAGAATTCTATAAATAAGCCCCTTGGGAGCCCCAAACAAGTTTACAAAACCCTACAACCTTCTATACGTTCGAAACCCTAAATTCGGAGTCGACGGAAAACACCAAACGGAGGCAGCAGCTTTGGACGAAAATCCAAGGATCTCCAAACGTTGTGGTAAGCTCTAGTCCGACAAATCTTTTCACGTTTCAATCCGAAAACGGATTCTAACTTCGGTTCTTTTCTTTCTACACCCCGTATCGAATCTAGATCGTAGAACCCGACGAACGGAGAGGAGAAACGGTGATCTGGAAGCCACGCCTCCGAATTAGACATCCCCGACGTTCATAAACTCAGTGAGTTAACTCTTACATGGTTTTGGGATGAATTAAAACGTTCAAAACTAAAAGATTAACAAGAAATCGAAAATCTGTCAATTCTTACTTTCTACCGACGCAACAGATTTGTTGAATTTTTCCAACCCTTAAAACGAACTCAAACGGGAAAACTTAAAACACGAAAAACGTTCCTAAGACTTAGATCTAGCTACTGTAAATTTTTGAGAATTTTTGAAGTTGATTTGATATGTGAAAACCCGCTGAAACCGAACTGTTGGAAACTAGATCTTGAAATCTTGGACAGAACTTAGGAATGATCTTGATTACGTTTTTGACATAGGATCTAGGCTGTTTTAGATCTTTGGCCGAACATGAAAGTTGTAGATAAATGTCTTAAGATGATCTCAGTCAAATTTCATTAAATTTGGAGTTGAATTGCTATGGTAGAATGTGAAATCTTTAAACTGTGACATATTAAACTCGGACAGAATTCTTCTTATGCGAAAATTGGTGATTTTGACCTACTTAGGTATCTCGGATTGAAAACGTTAAAACACGAAAGTTGTAGATCTTGATGTTTCCGAGTCAGATGTGAAATTTTGGAATTTTTAGAATTAAATCAGATTTTAGACGAATTTTGGAGTAAACTGTGATTTACCGAAACGAAATCTTGAAATCTTGTTGAAACATGGAATTAACCTTTAGGGTTGAAATGAGTTGAGATATTATTTTTAAATAATTACAAATGAAGTCAGATTTTAAAAACTAAATCCCCTTACAAACTTGATAAATTAAAATTAGGGGTGAGTGCTCTGCAGGGTGCCCCCTAACGATTCACTTCGTGCCGTAATGGACGATGGTGACCCCGCGCGCTAAATTTGAGATATGGATTGCCTAAACGGCGAAACTTAGAGCCTACACTCTCGTGAATATCCGCATGGGTTTCCCGAGGCTCCGGAGTGGTACTGGGTATGGTTGATACGGTTGCGGCCGCCGGGCTACCGGCTAAACTTGTTGACATCGCGATGCTATCATGAAACTTTGAAATACCAAATCGGGAATGTAATGGGGATTCTAAATTAAATTAAATTAGATTAAATTATGTTGTTGTCCAATTAAATTATTTAAATGCTTTATTTAAATTATGGCTATTATCTTGAACCATGTGATATGTGTTATTAAAGAGAGCCAGAGATAAATTATGCTATTGAATATTGATTAGATGAAATTAAATATTATGTTATTATCATGCTTTGTTAAATTATTAAATTTATGGCTTTTAAACCCTACGATCATGCATGTGTTAGCTTACTCAGCAATTTTGCTGACCAAAATCATTTTTATTCCTTTCCTTACAGAATATGTGGAATGAGCATGTGTGAGCACGAATCATGCATGGGATTTTGGGGATTGTTATTTTGCTTTTAAATTTCGTACCTAGACTATATTATGAACGGGCCTGTTTAACCCGTGTTTTGGCCATGTCGGCCCTTTTTATATTTTCCGCTGCGATACTGTATTAAACTAAATATTTCCGTTGCGCTATGCCATTGTTATTTTCGAATTATATTGTATGGGCTATTTTGAATGCTTTAAATGTTTTTAAATACTGCAATACCTAGCCTTGCATCTCTTTAGTAAGCTCGGAGAAACCGTGTCTTACTAGGGAGATGTGGCGGTGACATCCCGACCTGGGTGACAAAAAACCGGGGTGTTACAAGTTGGTATCAGAGCCCGGCTATTTTTAAAACTACTATTTTTAAGCCATTATTATTTTTAAACTATTATTAATATTTTGACTATTATTTTAAATTTTAAAGTATTATTTCTATGGGAAAATTTTTATTTTAAAAACCCATGGAAAAATATATATATGTGGTGCTTTAAATTATTATTGGGGGGAAATATCATTTGCATTTGCATGTTGCATCTTTGCTATGAACTTAGAATCTTGGAACCTTGAACTTAGAATCTTGGCGAAACTTGAACTTAGCATCTTGGCGAAACTTGAACTTAGCATCTTGGCGAAACTTGAACTTAGAATCTTGGCGAAACTTGAACTTAGAATCTTGGCGAATATTAACTTAGATCTCTTGCTTGCGTTAGATGGCTAGTCAAGACATCATGCAGTTGATGGTCAGGATGATGAGTGTTCATCTCGATTCCCACCAAACCTTAGAGCAGATGAAGTACCGTATGGCTCAATTGGAGGCCAATTTACATCACATGGGCAACTTGAGAGAGGCGGATCATCACCGCATAAACCAACTCGAGCGCCAAGTCCAAACCCTCACTACACAAAACTTAATACTAAAGGAATACATTGATGCCCACGGGCAAGACTTAAACACTATCTTTGACGAGCTACAGCCGCCGAGTTCGGATGAGGAAGATCCAGAGGAAGATCCTGCTACGTCCTCCAGTGATGTCATGAGACACTAGAGCTTCTATTATTAGATACTATTTTGCTAGGAAAAATATCGCTGCTTTTGTATTAAAATTTCTTTTGAGGAAATAAAATGTCCGAGTTATTTTTTTTAAATCAAAACAAAACAAAACAAAATAAAATAAAACCCCGAAGCATGCGATGCTTCTTAATTCGAACAAAGCGCCACGTGCTAAATTGCAATACACATATACAGTTATATAGATCGCTTAGACTATATACTAAATTCACAAGGTCCTAATCTATCCTATTTGTACCAGAATGGCACCCAGAGGAAGAGGAAGAGGCAGAGCCCAACCCGCTCCCCAAACCACTACTGAAACACCTACTGAAACACCTACTGAAACACCACCAAACGTCACTGAACCAAACCAACCTGATGAGGAACAACCCTAAGGTGCGCAGGACGCCCCCGCACCGAACAATGTGGGCGATCGTCTTAGGACGATAGAGGAAGTGTTGATTGCGCTCGGGAACGCGCAAGTCAACCAGGGTCAAGCTGCGGCGGTACCTCCGCCCCAAGCTCGCCCTAACTACCTGGCGATGGTGAATCCTTACCAGCCACCCCACTACGCTGGTGAGGAGGATCCAACTAAACTGGAGGAATGGATCCGGACTTTTGACAAGCTGCTGGGAGCGGTCAAATGTCCGGAAGGAGAGAGGGTACATGTCGCTTCATACTACTTGGGAGGCGAAGCTGACGACTGGTGGCAAGCAACGCAAGCCAAACTAACTGAAGACGACGAGCCTTACTCGTGGATGGAGATGATGGAACTACTCAGGGATCGATTCTATCCCTTGAGTACCAAAGCTTCCATGTACGAAGAGTTCCTGTCGTTGAAGCAAGGAGGCCAAACGGTGCAAGAATACTACACACGCTTCAAGGAGCTGGTGAGGTTCGCACCAAGGCTAGTGCCCACTGATGCGGAAAACGCACAGAAGTTCGAGATGGGACTGAACCTGTCTGTGCGCGAGGTGATCGCGGGGGTACACTACCCCGATTTGCAAGCCGTATATGATCGCGCTGTAGCGGTAGCACGCGTGCAGCAGCTGAAAAGAAGGGTGAGTGGGGAGTCCAGCAGGGGTCCTCAAGACAAGAGAAGTCGAGACTCAAGAAATGAGAACAACACTGGAAGGAACGAGCAGCGCAGAGGGTCGAATAGGCCCCAACAAAACAACACTGGGAGGAGGTTCAATCAAGAAGATCCGGTACCACCTTGCCCGCGATGTGGACGACCACATCTGGCAAGGGGATGCCCGCAACAAGGCGCTTGTTACCGATGCGGTCGAATGGGTCACGTTCGACGGGATTGCCGGACTAGGCTCGAGAATATAACGAAGAGGGACGATTTGGTCGCGGGGCAAGAACAGCCTCAAAACCAAAACGGGCGAAACGGGAATAACCAAGGGTACAGACCCCCTCAAAATAGACCGCAGAACCAGAACCAAAACCAACGACCTCCGCCCCCGCAGAATCAAAACCAACAGCAAAACCAGCAGCAGAACGCGAATCAGCAGGGCAATCAGGGACGCCCTGTGGGGAGGCTCAACGTGGTGAACCAAGCGGACGTGCCTGCGCAAGGAGAAGTGATGACAGGTACATTTTATGTGTTGAACACGCCCCGTAGAGTTCTATTTGATTCTGGAGCTAGTTGCTCAATTATAGCATCAAGGATAGTGCCTGAGTTAGATCTACCTAAGTGCGAGAGAATTAGCTTAGGAATTCAATTGCCTTCTGGAGAAGTAGTGTCTTGCTCTAAACGATTTAACGGAATTCCTATAGTAATAAAGAACGTAGAATTCTTCGCGAACTTAGTAGAATTTAACTTAAGAGACTTTGACATCATACTGGGGATGGATTGGCTATCCCAGTATAAAGCGGTGATCGAATGCCAAAAGCAAAAGATCACCTTGTCGAAAAGTAGGGGAAAGAGGGTTATCTTTTACTCTCAGCCCCCTAAGAAAAGTAACAAAATCGTTAGTGCACTTAAACTAAGTAACTTGATACGTAAGGGGTATGAACTATATGCGTGCTATGTGCACAACCTTGAGGCGGAAGGAAACAAGGTTGACAGCATACCAGTGGTAAGAGAATACCCGGACGTGTTCCCTGAAGACGTTCCGGGCATGCCACCTGAGAGAGATCTTGAATTCACTATAGATCTCATTCCGGGGACAGAGCCTGTCTCGAAAGCTCCGTACCGGATGGCACCACTGGAAATGAAGGAGTTAAAGGAACAACTCGAGGAACTATTGGGAAAAGGCTACATAAGACCGAGTACGTCCCCTTGGGGAGCACCGGTTCTATTTGTCAAGAAGAAAGACGGAGGACTACGTCTTTGCATAGATTACCGAGGACTGAACCAAGTGACTATTAAGAATAAATACCCCCTACCGAGAATAGAGGATCTGTTTGATCAACTGAAGGGAGCTTCAGTATTCTCGAAGATCGATTTGCGATCTGGGTATCATCAATTGAGGATTGCCGAGAAGGACATTCCGAAGACGGCATTTCGAACACGATATGGCCATTACGAGTTCACAGTGTTATCCTTCGGGTTAACAAACGCTCCGGCCATGTTCATGAATCTCATGAACAACGTGTTTCGAGAATTATTAGACCAGTGTGTCGTAGTGTTCATCGACGACATCCTGATCTACTCAAAGAGCGAGGAAGAGCATGCCAAACACCTACATCAAGTGTTAGAAATCTTGCGAAGAAATCAGCTATATGGCAAGCTGTCGAAATGTGACTTCTGGCTGAAAGAAGTGGCATTTCTCGGACACATAGTATCCGCTGATGGAGTATCAGTGGATCCGGCAAAAGTCTCTGCCGTAACTGAATGGGCAACTCCGAAGAGTCCAACGGAAATAAGGAGTTTCCTTGGATTAGCCGGATATTATAGACGATTTGTGAAGGACTTTTCAAGGATTGCACGTCCTTTGACCCAGCTACTTAAGAAAGGAGCAAAATACGAGTGGACCGAAGCGTGTGAGATTGCGTTTCAAGAGCTGAAGAAACGACTCACAACCACACCCGTATTAACATTACCATCAGAGAATGGTGACTTCGAAGTATATAGCGATGCTTCGAAGGAAGGTTTAGGTTGTGTCTTGATGCAAGACTCGAGAGTCGTAGCCTATGCATCACGCCAACTAAAACCTCACGAGGAAAATTATCCGACACATGACGTGGAGTTGGCAGCGGTCGTTTTCGCTCTAAAGATATGGAGACATTATCTTTATGGGCGGAAGTGTCGAATGTTCACCGACCACAAGAGCGTGAAATATATATTCACTCAAAAGGAGTTGAATTTGAGACAGCGAATGTGGTTGGAACTTATTAAAGACTACGATTTAGAGATAGCATACCACGAGGGGAAGGCGAACGTGGTAGCCGATGCCCTAAGTCGGAAAACCCAACACGTAACAAACTTGTTGGTAATTCCGCCAGCATTGTACATGGAATTGGCAAGATTGGAGTTAGAACTTGTGCATCCTGGCACAGTGAGAGAAACGGTCAATGCCATGGTCGTAGAAACTCCAATATTGGACGAGATTCGACTCGCTCAACCGGGCGACCCGAAACTCGAGAAGATAAAAGAGTATATTGCCGAAGGAAAGGCAATAGGATTTGCTGTCCACGAGGATGGAAGCATCCGTTTTAAAGGTAGATGGTGTGTGCCTCTTAAATGTGCCGAGTTGAAGCAAAGGTTGATGGAGGAAGGGCACAACACGCCATATTCCGTACATCCCGGAGGTGACAAGCTATACAAAGATCTGAAGAAGATCTATTGGTGGCCGGGAATGAAGAAGGAAGTGGCAAATTTCGTGGCAAGATGTCTCACCTGCCAAAAGGTTAAGGCAGTGCGACATAAACCCTTAGGATTGATGCAACCACTAGAGATTCCAAGTTGGAAGTGGGATAGCATCTCGATGGACTTTGTCTCGGGATTACCCCGATCACCTAAAGGCATGAACAAGATATGGGTGATTGTGGATAGGCTAACGAAGACAGCCATATTTATCCCAATGAAAGACACGTGGACTATGGACCAATTGGCCCGAGCCTACATTGATAATGTGGTACGACGACATGGAGTACCACATGATATCATTTCCGATAGAGACAGTAGATTTGTCTCTCATTTCTGGACGGAGTTACAAAAAGCTCTCGGTACTCAAATCAAAATGAGCACCGCATTCCACCCGATGACGGATGGTCAAACCGAGAGAACAATCCAAACACTAGAAGACATGCTGAGAGCATGTGTGTTGGAATTCAAAGGAAATTGGGAATCTCATTTACCCTTGATTGAGTTTTCCTATAATAATAGCTACCATGCTAGCATCGGCATGGCACCTTTCGAGGCGTTGTATGGACGAAAGTGCCGAAGCCCGTTAAGCTGGGAAGGAAACGATAAGTCCGTGGTAGTGGGACCGCAACTTATCGAAGACATGGCTCAACAAATCAAAGTGATCCAAGGGAAGATGAAAGCCGCACAAGACCGTCAAAAGAGTTATGCCGACGTAAGACGACGAGACCAAGAATTTCAAGTGGGAGATAGGGTCATGCTAAAAATATCACCCATGAAGGGGGTGATGCGTTTTGGCAAACGAGGGAAGTTAAGTCCTCGATACATAGGACCTTACGAAATTCTAGAACGAGTCGGAACTCTAGCCTACCGATTGGCTTTACCGCCACACTTAGATCGAGTTCTCGCAACTAAAGAAGTATGTGCCGGACCCGACACATGTACTTCAACCGGAGATAATTGAGCTCGACGAAGACTTGACTTACGAAGAAGTCCCAGTGCGTATTCTTGACACTAAGGAACGAGTAACAAGGAACAAAACCGTCAAAATGATCAAGGTTCTTTGGTCAAATCACGAAAGTGAGACGGCAACTTGGGAAGTAGAATCCGATATGAGGGAACAATACCCGACATTGTTCCAAACCGATACCGACACAGTTATGGGGACATAACTGCAATCTTAAGGGGGAGAGGATGTCATACCCCCTAATTTTTCGTGCATTTTTGTAAACTTTTGAACTACGTTATGGCTTGATCCCTTTACCGGGTACGTAGGCAGCTTAGAAGTTTTAATTCTAAGTTCAGTCACAACATAATAAAACAAACACAAGACCTTAGCACGAGAAAGCCGAAACACAACTTCGAGGACGAAGTTGATTCTTAAGGAGGGTAGACTGTAATACCCGAGAATTTTCCAACATAAAATAAAACAATAATTAAATAAATAAAGAATAAATAAAATAAATACTATAAATAAATAAATAAATCCAGCAAATGAAAGAAATAAATAAAGATAAGGAAATGAGAAATGAGATTTTTACTTAAAAAGGAATTAAAGGAATTTAATTAAATAAAAGGATGGATAAATGGTACACCAAAACCCGACACTAATGAACTCGAGTATTCGAGTCCACAACATCCAATTAGACCCGAGAATAAATTTAGAGAGAAAGTAGAAACCCGAATATACCCCGGAAATCGGAATTCGGGAGCATAGAGGGATAGAAACCCGAAAGAGAGGCGGAAAAGCACAACGGATCGCACGACCCGCCCGGACCGAAGTCTAGGCGAAGTCGGCGCAGTGGCCGCGCGGTGGAGGGCGATTAGCGCGCCACGACCGCGCCACTTGACAGATTTGGTTGTTGCGTGAATCTCTCGCCCGAACGCGGATTTTTCGACTTTCGGTTGAACATCTCTCGACCCAAGACCTCTAGGTCAGATGTTGGACGCCCTAGGGAATGAGAATTCTATAAATAAGCCCCTTGGGAGCCCCAAACAAGTTTACAAAACCCTAGAACCTTCTATACGTTCGAAACCCTAAATTCGGAGTCGACGGAAAGCACCAAACGGAGGCAGCAGCTTTGGACGAAAATCCAAGGATCTCCAAATGTTGTGGTAAGCTCTAGTCCGACAAATCTTTTCACGTTTCAATCCGAAAACGGATTCTAACTTCGGTTCTTTTCTTTCTACACCCCGTATCGAATCTAGATCGTAGAACCCGACGAACGGAGAGGAGAAACGGTGATCTGGAAGCCACGCCTCCGAATTAGACATCCCCGATGTTCATAAACTCAGTAAGTTAACTCTTACATGGTTTTGGGATGAATTAAAACGTTCAAAACTAAAAGATTAACAAGAAATCGAAAATCTGTCAATTCTTACTTTCTACCGACGCAACAGATTTGTTGAATTTTTCCGACCCTTAAAACGAACTCAAATGGGAAAACTTAAAACACGAAAAACGTTCCTAAAACTTAGATCTAGCTACTGTAAATTTTTGAGAATTTTTGAAGTTGATTTGATATGTGAAAACCCGCTGAAACCGAACTGTTGGAAACTAGATCTTGAAATCTTGGACAGAACTTAGGAATGATCTTGATCACGTTTTTGACATAGGATCTAGGCTGTTTTAGATCTTTGGCCGAACATGAAAGTTGTAGATAAATGTCTTAAGATAATCTCTGTCAAATTTCATTAAATTTGGAGTTGAATTGCTATGGTAGAATTTGAAATCTTTAAACTGTGACATATTAAACTCGGACAGAATTCTTCTTATGCGAAAATTGGTGATTTTGACCTACTTAGGTATCTCGGATTGAAAAAGTTAAAACACAAAAGTTGTAGATCTTGATGTTTCCGAGTCAGATGTGAAATTTTGGAATTTTTGGAATTAAATCTGAATTTAGACGAATTTTGGAGTAAACTGTGATTTACCGAAACGAAATCTTGAAATCTTGTTGAAACATGGAATTAACCTTTAGGGTTGAAACGAGTTGAGATATTATTTTTAAATAATTACAAATGAAGTCAGATTTTAAAAACTAAATCCCCTTACAAACTTGATAAATTAAAATTAGGGGTGAGTGCTCTGCAGGGTGCCCCCTAACGATTCACTTCGTGCCGTAATGGACGATGGTGACCCCGCGCGCTAAATTTGAGATATGGATTGCCTAAACGGCAAAACTTAGAGCCTACACTCTCGTGAATATCTGCATGGGTTTCCCGAGGCTCCGGAGTGGTACTGGGTATGGCTGATACGGTTGCGGCCGCTGGGCTACCGGCTAAACTTGTTGACATCGCGATGCTATCGTGAAACTTTGAAATACCAAATCGGGAATGTAATGGGGATTCTAAATTAAATTAAATTAGATTAAATTATGTTGTTGTCCAATTAAATTATTTAAATGCTTTATTTAAATTATGGCTATTATCTTGAACCATGTGATATGTGTTATTAAAGAGAGCCAGAGATAAATTATGCTATTGAATATTGATTAGATGAAATTAAATATTATGTTATTATCATGCTTTGTTAAATTATTAAATTTATGGCTTTTAAACCCTACGATCATGCATGTGTTAGCTTACTCAGCAATTTTGCTGACCAAAACCATTTTTATTCCTTTCCTTACAGAATATGTGGAATGAGCATGTGTGAGCACGAATCATGCATGGGATTTTGGGGATTGTTATTTTGCTTTTAAATTTCGTACCTAGACTATATTATGAACGGGCCTGTTTAACCCGTGTTTTGGCCATGTCGGCCCTTTTTATATTTTCCGCTGCGATACTGTATTAAACTAAATATTTCCGCTGCGCTATGCCATTGTTATTTTCGAATTATATTGTATGGGCTATTTTGAATGCTTTAAATGTTTTTAAATACTGCAATACCTAGCCTTGCATCTCTTTAGTAAGCTCGGAGAAACTGTGTCTTACTAGGGAGATGTGGCGGTGACATCCCGACCTGGGTGACAAAAAACCGGGGTGTTACAGCCGACCCGTATTATGGTGTTACAGACCGCAATGTGCGGTCGGTAACGACCGAAATGGTGATACTACGAGATCTTTCTCAAACAAGCAAAATAAATTCATAAATTCAAAATACATTTTCACTTCTTTGTAACCGTTAAACTTATTTTCCAAGTTTTAATGATATTTATAATTCGTAATGTATAAGAAATAAAAAATCCAATATTCTTTAGTAAGTAGCAAATTAATAAAAGAAGAATAATAACAATATTTGTTAATAAAGAAAAATATTGATATTCTCTTTCCTGATTTTCTTTCATTAGTAACACTTTCCTTCTTACAAAGTCTCATGATCATCTACATCCATAAGATCATCGTCATCATTAACATCAACGTTGGTCATTGCGGTTACATCTAACTTATTAAATATTTTTAGCCGAGTTATGTTCACGATAACTTTGTAATAGGCGTCTTCGATGTATTGTCTTGGAATGTGATGATTGATGACATTCACATATGTTCGAACACTATTTTAAATTCTACATGTACTAGACATACCACCCGCGGTACCCGCGGGATTTTTTAATAAATTGTAATTTATTTATATTTATATGCTAATGTTTAAAATAATATATGATTAATAGTATTATTTGGTCCTGTAGTTAAGATATAATTTATATGTTAGAGTAATAAAAATAAAACATAATTTTAATATTTCTTTGTGTAAACAACACATTGTCCTTATATTTGCTTCATTAATTTTACAAATTATCCGTTCAATGTAAAATTTATAGCAAAAAAAAAAAACAAATTTGATGGCAAAAAACATGGAATTCGTAAATAATATTATTTTTTATAGCATTTTTAACAACTTTGAATGGAAAATTACAACATTGGTCCTATAACAAATAACAATAGTGTATATAATATATTCAAAGTTGTATATTAAATGATATAATATGTAGGGGATTGAAGTGAGACCTGAATTGATAAATTATTGTAAGAGAACACTTAGATTGTATTCAATATAATAATATTTGTGAGGAATATTATTGTTGGTATAAATAATAGAGATATATTGACTTATATAACTTATTTATGCATAACATAAAAAAATAGAATATTGTTAACTAAAGAGAAAAATAAACTGTTGAATAATCTAAATAAATGATATTGCAAGAAAAATCCTGTAATTTGCATAGATACATTTCGCTTGTAATGAATAATATTATGATTATACGCACATGGATTCATGTCTGCTATTAATTTGGAATCAATGAATCTATACAAAAACAGTATTTGGGAGTAAAAAAGACTAAACCATTCATCTCATAAATTATTAAATCATCTCAAATAATTCTAAAAAACATTGTGTTCTTTTTATTATTACGTAAAAATAATTCGTTTATAAAATGTATAATTAAATTCAAATATATTTTAATTAGAATTACAATCCCAACGTCAAATATAATTAAATATTTATATGAATTGAAATTTGATTCATACATTAAACTAAAAAGAAAACTCATGAATGATGTATTGATAACTAAAGAAAAATAAATTGTTTAGAGATGGTAAATGATGAAATATAATATGCGCATTATGTCTATGTAGGGGAGTGAAGTGACATGAATTGATAAATTATTGTAAGACAACATTTATATTATATTCAATATAATAATGTTTGTGAGGAATATTATTGTCGGTATAAATAAAAGAGATATATTATTATATAATTTATTGATGCATAACATAAATAAATATTATATTATTTTTTTGGATAACAATGACGTAAAACGTCAGCAAGAAGAATAAATACTATATTGTTAACTGAAGAGAAAAATAAAATGTTGAATAATCTAAATAACTGATATTGCACGAAATGTCCTGTATATTAAATTTTCTATAAAGATGTATCAATAAAATCAGTGAATTAAATTTGCATAGATACATTTGACTTGTAATGAATAATATTCTGATTGTATGCACCATAGTTATAGCATAGCAAACAATTAGTGGAAACTAACGTCTTGAAAATTTAAACGGTATTCTATGCTCAGATGAGGTCAAACTCATTCGTGGAATGAGCACTCTATCACTGTTTTCGCAAGTCAATACTTCACCCCAGGACATTTTGCCCATTCTTGTCGGGGCCAATGTACTGCCAGTACTTCACCCCATAACATTTTTTCCATTCTTGCCAAAGCCAATGTACTGTCAGTCAATACTTCACCCTCCAGAATAATTTTTCCCACTCTTGTCGGAACCAATGTACTGCCAGTCAATACTTCACCCTCCAGGATATTTTTCCTATTTTTTGTGAGTCAATACTTCACCCTCCAGCACTCTATCATTAGACATGTACTGCCAACTTTTTTCCATGAATCACCAGGAGAAGTTATGAAACGCGACACAGGAATAGAAACAAAGAGATTTCTCAAAATAGGTGCATATGCCCAATGATATCTTATATAACACAATTCACCCTTTACCCTAACGCCTTAATACCGCGGGGATATATAATTGAGAGTAATATATTTATATGTTAATATAAAAAATACTATGTGATTAATATTATTATTAACTCGTACAGTGAAGATATAAATTATATGTTAGCTTTATAAATGAAAAATTCATAAGTCCGGATATTTGTTTGGGTAAACAACACATTATCCGTGGATTTGTTCCATCCGATGACTGTTAATTTTACACACAAAAAATATATTGTACTTTCCTCTCACACACATGACCGTCCTAAAGAAATTTATTTATTATTTCCATTTTTAACAATTTTAAATGGAATATGTTGCTTTGGCCCTCTAAGTAATAAAAGTATTTTATATTGAATATTCAAACGTCTATATTAAACAATATAATATGCGCATTATGTCTCTATACATACGTGAAATTTGACTTGAATAGATCAATAATTGTAAGAAAATATTTATGTTATATTCAATATAAAAACACAGTATTCTTGACTAATCATATAATCAAAATAAAATTTATTAAATTAAAGAATTAGTTATAAACAACAAATGAATGGTTGCGCAATTTAAATAAATGATATATTGTTAACTGAAAGCTAAAAAAATTAATTCAGACATAGTATATGATCAAACAAAAATGTTCAAATCTTTTGCAGAACTTCTCTATACACGACATTCAATGTGAGATTATTTTCATCAGGATTATCATTGTTCGGCAATAAAAATTTCAAACCGAAACGCCTTACGACACGGACGCAGCAACGTATAGTTGTCCATGAGTAAAAGTAGGATCCCTTCAAGAAGATTCCAACATGCTGTAGAGACTGACCTTGGCTCTTGCAAAAATAACGTATTGAAAATTTAAACGGTATTGTATGAGCAACCCCCCCTCCAATGATCTCACGTGGAATAAGCACTCTATCTCCACTACTTTTGCAAGTCAATACTTCACCCAGGGTATTTTTTCTCATTATGGCATTGAACCCCAATTCCATACACCAATTAATCAAAATGATCTGGTCGAATTGAATTGATAAAATGATCATCAGTCAAATACCCCCCTCCCATGATATCATTAATTTTAATTTCATTGAAGATGGTCGCCATTCGAACACACCCCCGACCCCCATGATTTCATTACTATATACATTGATTCAAAACAAAAATCCAACTATTTTCTTACATGAATGAACATTATTTTCAAAAGCATATTGCATATAAAAATAATGTTTACATTTTCCTTCTAATATAAAATTTCGAGAAGCCCAATTTTATTCACCAATTAATCAATATGATCTGGTCAAATTGCATTGATAAAATTATCCTAAGTTGGACACCCCTAATCTCATTACAATATTCATTGATTTAAAATGAAAAATCCAACTATTTGCTTACATGAATGAATAGTGCTTTTAAAAGCACGTCAATTATGAAATCAATTTTTTATGATTTCCTTCTAATATATAATTTTTAACTTGCTTTAATTATTTGTTAATATATGTAGGACCAATTATTATTTGTAACTACTTTTATTATTTTCTTCTAATATAAAATTCTGAGAAGCTCAATTGCATTGAAGCCCAATTTCATTAAACAATAATGCAAAAAACAAATCAAAATTAACTCAAAAACACTTTAAAAAAATATAAATACGAAATGCTTATTGAATAAAATGTAATACTAAAAAGTTAAAATATTTCAAAATTGAATTAAAATATTTGAAAATAAAACTGATTAGTATGATCATGTCCAATTGAATTAAACACCAATTTCATAAATATAATAAGGCCCAATTGCATTGAACAATTTACGAAATGATTTTAACATATCAATTTTATTTGGAGATGTATTTTTTAACAAAATAAATTTAGGTTAAACCAATCATATTTAACTAAAACGATGAAGAACTTTAATTTAAAGAATAAAATTACTATTACCATTTTTATTTTTCCACATATCATATTGGAATCAAAACTAAGCCGTCGAGGATTTGGTGGCATTCAGCGTTGTAGTAAAAAGTATCTTTGGTGAAATTATTAAATAAAAATAAGTATTTCTAATGAAACCACAATCTCCGAAACAAAAAAAAAATACTTTACTTTCAAAATTCCCGAAACTTTATTACTCCATTACTTATTCAAAATTGTTTTGAAGTAAGTGTAATGTTATCATTCACAATCCATTCATTGTATGCATTAAAATCCAGAAGATTAAAATTAAATAAAAAGCAAATTAATAATTTTTCGGAAGTAGAAAATCTAGAAAAACATCTATTTGTCTCACGATTAGACGATTAATTATTATCATTAGGGAAAATACAATTATTTATATGCATTAAGCAATATATAATATTCCAAGAAATATAGAATATTCATTTTACAGATTATTTTAATATTTGGAACACAAACTGAAAGATGTATTTTCATAAGAAATTAAAAAAAAAAAGTTGAAGAATATACGATGTATTTATGCTCGATAAAATATATTGGAATGCAAAAACATCATTTAACAAATATAGTCATTTAATATTGGAATATCTCTTTTTTATACATCAATAATATAATGCTTATTTAAGCAAGGTCTCGGGTTCGAGCCTTGTATATGCAAAAAACTGCTTGGGAGATGCGCCCTTAATTGTCATTGCAGATCCTCGAGGGATTAGTCATAGACCCAATGTGGCATGGGATACCCGATTTCACCCAAAAAATAATATAATGCTTATTTAAATTAGTTTAAGTGTAATACCCGAGAAATCGACATGGGAGTTGTAAAATCCGAAAGTTAAGAAATTTGATTTAATTATCGAAATCGAATTAATTCCGAGAGAGCGGAATTAAATATTTCGGACAGTCGCGACTCGGAATACATGCATCGAATTATCCCAAAAATCTCGGATAATTCATATTATGATTTTTAAGAGATTAAAAAAAAAATCATAATATTAAAAAAAAAAAAAAAAAAAAAGAGAAAAAAACGCAGGCAGGTGGCCGCGCGGTGGCCGCGCGGTGCGCGCCACCAACACGCCACCCTGCTGTTATGGCGAACTCATAACGCCATATGCGTTTCATGTCATGAATTCGGTTGTGGGCGATTCCTAACGACTCCAAATTGATTTCCAGACGTTGGAGGGTGTGTGGGGATGATTTTGGATAGATTTTGGGGTGTGTTAACCCTCCACAAACCTTGATTAAGGTGACTTCCAAGCTTGATGAGGCATTAGTTGGACCATGGTTGAGCAAGGTGGAGTAGTGGGGGTATGGGAGCTTTAACTTCGGGAGTTATCAGTCATCAAGCACTCACCACTCACCTAGGGTCTTAATGCCATCATTGGATGCCAATCATTTCAGATTCTCACTTCTATTTAACCTCACAACCCCTCTCCATTTCATTTGTTTGAAAAATCTGAGATCATTGGAGTGTTTGTGAGAGTTGAGAGTTGTTCATAGGAATTGCAGAGGTTTCTTTCGAAGTTGGCACTTCCACTCTATAATTACTTGGGTAAGTGAGGATTTCATTCATTTTCCTTAGTCCTAAACTCGGAATACAGGCCTCTAAGATAAGAATTTCTCCAACCGTTCGAATATAGGATCCATCGTAGGAGGAGGGGAGTGTTGAGGCCGATCCGGACGATTGAGGGAGTTCTACCAAGAGAAATTTCGATCCTAAACTCATCCCAAGTAAGTTAGTATTGTGCACGTCGATTTTTAGGAGTTTTGGTTGAGTATAACTCGAGATATTGGATCATCTCTCTTTCTTACAAAATCTGCCAAATAGGGTTTTCCAATGACCAATCTTATTGTTCTGTGAATTCGACCATGATCCGTACATTTTTAGGAGAACCTTCCAAAATGAAACTTGTTCCTATTGTCCTAAAGATGCTCTCTGTAAATTTTTATAATTTTTGGACATGTTTTGGTCACCCAAATTCGATCTGGTATTTTCTGCACATAAGTTGACAGATTTAATGTATGTATGTAGTCAGTTTTGTTGTTCGATTCACTCTTGCCTATGATCGTTTTTAGTGCTTGATGTCTTCATGAAACTTGTTCTAATATGTGTCTAGAACATCCCTGCAAAATTTCGTGATTTTTGGAGCATGTATGAAATTGTTATGAATTTTTGAACTCACTGTGGTCGAATTTACTGAAGCAAGAGAAATTGTAATTCAATAGCTTTCTGAAATGGGTTAAAATGACCTACTTAAAGTCCGAATTTTGAGATGGCTATTTCTATGAAAAATGCTTATTTTGATGTTTTCTAGCTACTGTGATTTTTCCAGAATTTTTAAAAATTGTTTACTGCATTTTTAAAGACGATTCCAGAAACTGCTACCATGCCATTTTTGGTCGGTAAATGCTATTTTGATTATTCGATGAACTACGAGTCGATTGTTACTCGGTTTTGGATATATATGAAATCTGAACATGTTGTGAATATTATGAAATGATAAAATGTGGTTTTAAAACTTTGTAAGTTTTGATCGAGTGGGATGCCCAATGTGGTGAAAATTATGTCGCCCCCTCTTTTGTAGCCAAAACGGCATTGATTATTGTGATGTATGAGTCTATACTCCTAGATGTATCCGTATGGGTTATCTAGGGCTCCGGAGTGTGTCTGTATAGGGTCCGCTGCATGCACTTACCTCGTGGGTACGAGTCCCAGAGGTTGATCCCAAGGGTTCGTCCCTAGGATATGTTTGAGTCCTTGTGGGTATAAAGTCCCAAAGGTTGGTCCTGTGGGTTCGTCCCTAGGATATATTAATGGGGTGTCCTCGATCATAACTAACACTGGTAAAATATTCGTGGAATATGTGTAAGAGATTTTAAATTAATTTATTTATTCGTCTTTTTAAAGAAGTATATTATTTTTACTCGTCCTCCTTTTAAATTAAAAATCCCACTTTTGTATACTCTCCTAAAAACTTTTAAAATTTGTTGTGCTATATATATTGACTTACTCAGTACCGTTGTACTGATAAGATACGTTGTCTCTATTTTTTTTCAGATGTGGAAGATTAGCGCATGGCATTTTACCATTTGGGATGGGAATTTCCGAAGACTTGTCGCACTTAATTTTTTTTAAATTCTTTTACGAATTCTGAACTCATGTTTGGCCCTTACTGAGCTTCCGCACTGTTTTTAAATGATACATGTTAGGCTTAACTCTGATTTAAACCTTCGGGCACTGTTTGAATGGTTTTAAATTATTTTTCTAAATTATTGATACAACTTAGCCTTAGCATCTTCTCAAGCGAGCTCGAAATGGTTCGCGTCTTGCTTGGGGAGGTGTGGCGGTGGCATCCCGGCCTGGGTTATCAAATCCGGGGTGTTACAGAGTGGTATCAGAGCCCGGAAATTTTTTAAAATATATATATATATTCTTATTTTTCGGCCCAATATAGAGGCCCAAAATATTAAATATTATTTTTAAATATTTTAAATATTATTTCCATGGGAATGAAATTTTATTTTAAAACTCATGGAAAAATATATCTCAAAAAAAAAAAAATTCGACAAGTCTCAAATTGTTACTATTATTTTAGGGGGGATGCATTTGCATACATGCATTATTTAAAATGTCCGCTGACTGTGTTAGATAACATTCTTATTCGGCTTGACCTTGACTTAGGAGCGATAGCTTGAGGCTAATTTATCCTTGGTCTTAGATCTTGATTGCATGTGCTTAGCGTACCTGTTAGTGTTTTGTTCGATTCGGGCGCAAGTTGCTCTTTAATTTCCACGGGGATTATATCTGCCTTAGATCTTCCAGCGTTAAATTAGAAATTCAATTACCATCGGGTAAGGTGATATCGTGTTCGAAACGATACGATGGAATCCCGATAGTAAACAAGAACCTAGAATTCTTCGCGAATCTGGTCGAGTTTGATCTTGGGGACTTCGACGTCATCTTAGGCATGGATTTTCTGACTCAATACAAAGCCGTTATTGAGTGCCAGAAGCAGAATATTTCCTTAGCCAAGAATCGAGGGAAGAAGGTGGTGTATTACATGCAGCCTCCAAAGAAAAGCACTAAGGTGGTGAATGCCTTGAGGTTCTGCAATCTCATACAAAAAGGCTATCACTTATATGCATGCTATGTGCATAACCTCAAAGACGAGGAAAAGAAAAAAAAAAGAGAGAGAAAGAACGACATAATTCCATTCGTAAATGGATGTTCCGACGTAATGTCGCCAAAGCGAGAAGTTGAATTAAAGATTGATCGGGTACCTAGAATAGAGCCGGTATCCAAGGTGCCGTTCGAAGCTCTCTACGGACGCAAGTGTCTCCGTTATGTGGGTTAAGGATGATAGTTCTGTGGTTGTAGGACTTCAGCTCATTGAGGACATGAGCCGACTAATTAAGGTAGTGCAACAAAAGATGGAAGCTGCACAAGATAGGCAAAAGGGTTATGCCGATTCAAGACGACAAGAATTGGAATTCCAAGTGGGAGGCAAGGTCTTGCTAAAGGTGTCACCGATGAAGGGGGTGATGCGATTTGGCAAATGAGGAAAGCTGAGTCCTCACTACATCGGTCCATACGAGATTTTAGACCGTGTAGGTACCTTGGCCTACCGATTGGCTCTTCCACCGGAATTATCACGGGTGCACAACGTGTTTCATGTTTCTCAGCTGAAGAAATATGTGCACGATCCAACTCACGTCTTGCAAACTGATGTGATTGAGCTGGACGATGATTTGACATATGAGGAGTATCCGATCGAGATACTTGATGTCAAAGAAAGGGTCACGAGAAACAAGACCGTGAGAATGGTAAAGGTGCTATGGTCTAATCATGGTACCGAAGAAGCGACGTGGGAGTTGGAAGCGGATATGAAGCAGAAGTATCCCAACCTTTTTCAACGCGACTCGTGAGCAGTTATGGGGACATAACTGTAGTTCTAAGGGGGGGAGGATGTGATACCCTGCAGAGAGTCGTCACGCGCCGAGGTAAGAATTTAATTTTCAAACCTCAAATATTTTATGCGTGTCAATTATTGCATGCATTACTATTAGTCCGAATGCGACCCAACTTCGAGGACGAAGTTGATTTCTAAGGAGGGTAGACTGTAATACCCGAGAAATCGACATGGGAGTTGTAAAATCCGAAAGTTAAGAAATTTGATTTAATTATCGAAATCGAATTAATTCCGAGAGAGCGGAATTAAATATTTCGGACAGTCGCGACTCGGAATACATGCATCGAATTATCCCAAAAATCTCGGATAATTCATATTATGATTTTTAAGAGATTAAAAAAAAAATCATAATATTAAAAAAAAAAAAAAAAAAAAGAGAAAAAAACGCAGGCAGGTGGCCGCGCGGTGGCCGCGCGGTGCGCGCCACCAACACGCCACCCTGCTGTTATGGCGAACTCATAACGCCATATGCGTTTCATGTCATGAATTCGGTTGTGGGCGATTCCTAACGACTCCAAATTGATTTCCAGACGTTGGAGGGTGTGTGGGGATGATTTTGGATAGATTTTGGGGTGTGTTAACCCTCCACAAACCTTGATTAAGGTGACTTCCAAGCTTGATGAGGCATTAGTTGGACCATGGTTGAGCAAGGTGGAGTAGTGGGGGTATGGGAGCTTTAACTTCGGGAGTTATCAGTCATCAAGCACTCACCACTCACCTAGGGTCTTAATGCCATCATTGGATGCCAATCATTTCAGATTCTCACTTCTATTTAACCTCACAACCCCTCTCCATTTCATTTGTTTGAAAAATCTGAGATCATTGGAGTGTTTGTGAGAGTTGAGAGTTGTTCATAGGAATTGCAGAGGTTTCTTTCGAAGTTGGCACTTCCACTCTATAATTACTTGGGTAAGTGAGGATTTCATTCATTTTCCTTAGTCCTAAACTCGGAATACAGGCCTCTAAGATAAGAATTTCTCCAACCGTTCGAATATAGGATCCATCGTAGGAGGAGGGGAGTGTTGAGGCCGATCCGGACGATTGAGGGAGTTCTACCAAGAGAAATTTCGATCCTAAACTCATCCCAAGTAAGTTAGTATTGTGCACGTCGATTTTTAGGAGTTTTGGTTGAGTATAACTCGAGATATTGGATCATCTCTCTTTCTTACAAAATCTGCCAAATAGGGTTTTCCAATGACCAATCTTATTGTTCTGTGAATTCGACCATGATCCGTACATTTTTAGGAGAACCTTCCAAAATGAAACTTGTTCCTATTGTCCTAAAGATGCTCTCTGTAAATTTTTATAATTTTTGGACATGTTTTGGTCACCCAAATTCGATCTGGTATTTTCTGCACATAAGTTGACAGATTTAATGTATGTATGTAGTCAGTTTTGTTGTTCGATTCACTCTTGCCTATGATCGTTTTTAGTGCTTGATGTCTTCATGAAACTTGTTCTAATATGTGTCTAGAACATCCCTGCAAAATTTCGTGATTTTTGGAGCATGTATGAAATTGTTATGAATTTTTGAACTCACTGTGGTCGAATTTACTGAAGCAAGAGAAATTGTAATTCAATAGCTTTCTGAAATGGGTTAAAATGACCTACTTAAAGTCCGAATTTTGAGATGGCTATTTCTATGAAAAATGCTTATTTTGATGTTTTCTAGCTACTGTGATTTTTCCAGAATTTTTAAAAATTGTTTACTGCATTTTTAAAGACGATTCCAGAAACTGCTACCATGCCATTTTTGGTCGGTAAATGCTATTTTGATTATTCGATGAACTACGAGTCGATTGTTACTCGGTTTTGGATATATATGAAATCTGAACATGTTGTGAATATTATGAAATGATAAAATGTGGTTTTAAAACTTTGTAAGTTTTGATCGAGTGGGATGCCCAATGTGGTGAAAATTATGTCGCCCCCTCTTTTGTAGCCAAAACGGCATTGATTATTGTGATGTATGAGTCTATACTCCTAGATGTATTCGTATGGGTTATCTAGGGCTCCGGAGTGTGTCTGTATAGGGTCCGCTGCATGCACTTACCTCGTGGGTACGAGTCCCAGAGGTTGATCCCAAGGGTTCGTCCCTAGGATATGTTTGAGTCCTTGTGGGTATAAAGTCCCAAAGGTTGGTCCTGTGGGTTCGTCCCTAGGATATATTAATGGGGTGTCCTCGATCATAACTAACACTGGTAAAATTATGTCGCCCCCTCTTTTGTAGCCAAAACGGCATTGATTATTGTGATGTATGAGTCTATACTCCTAGATGTATCCGTATGGGTTATCTAGGGCTCCGGAGTGTGTCTGTATAGGGTCCGCTGCATGCACTTACCTCGTGGGTACGAGTCCCAGAGGTTGATCCCAAGGGTTCGTCCCTAGGATATGTTTGAGTCCTTGTGGGTATAAAGTCCCAAAGGTTGGTCCTGTGGGTTCGTCCCTAGGATATATTAATGGGGTGTCCTCGATCATAACTAACACTGGTAAAATATTCGTGGAATATGTGTAAGAGATTTTAAATTAATTTATTTATTCGTCTTTTTAAAGAAGTATATTATTTTTACTCGTCCTCCTTTTAAATTAAAAATCCCACTTTTGTATACTCTCCTAAAAACTTTTAAAATTTGTTGTGCTATATATATTGACTTACTCAGTACCGTTGTACTGATAAGATACGTTGTCTCTATTTTTTTTCAGATGTGGAAGATTAGCGCATGGCATTTTACCATTTGGGATGGGAATTTCCGAAGACTTGTCGCACTTAATTTTTTTTAAATTCTTTTACGAATTCTGAACTCATGTTTGGCCCTTACTGAGCTTCCGCACTGTTTTTAAATGATACATGTTAGGCTTAACTCTGATTTAAACCTTCGGGCACTGTTTGAATGGTTTTAAATTATTTTTCTAAATTATTGATACAACTTAGCCTTAGCATCTTCTCAAGCGAGCTCGAAATGGTTCGCGTCTTGCTTGGGGAGGTGTGGCGGTGGCATCCCGGCCTGGGTTATCAAATCCGGGGTGTTACATTAAGTATATAAATAAAAATATTTAAAATAATAAAATAATAGAAAAGATAAACAAAATTGTAGAATTTAATGTTTTCGGGATAATCTAAAATAAATTTAAAAAATTTTGAATGTCATCCTCGCACAATTATCCAGAAATGAATCTATCATTACTCAATCACCACTTTTATGGAACTATAAAATAATAGTAATTTTTTACTTCAATATCTTTTTGCATATCTTTTTTTTTTCTTTTGCTGAACAGCCTATACAGGCTAGGAAAGTGGTGGGAGCTCATGCCACACAATTACAAAGGGGGAAAGGGTAGGGATAGGGGCCGGATGGGAATCGAACCCTCAACCTAAAGGTTGAGAGCCAGAGGCTTAACCACTTGGGCTAAGTCTCAATCCGAATATCTTTTTGGATATCTCTAATCACACACACACATATATTTTTATAATATTTCAATTATTAAATTTACAAAAAGATATATGTAATCTATTAATTGTGTACGCATATTATGGGAACGATACATTTTTGTTTGTTTTTTTAAAAAAAATTGAATATTTGATATTTTAAATATTATTTACTATAATGGAAAACGTTATAATAGATGTAAAAAATATTTACACCAATGAAGTATTTTTAAATAATGAAAAAATTAGTTTATTTGTTTCAGACCCAGATTGTTGCATTGGTAATTCATTAATAATATTATTACTATAATAATTATTTTATTTTATATTTATATTTTGAATTCACTTATATGACCATTTTCTTTTACGTCTGTTTTATTTGTTTTAAATTCTTAATCTATTTCTATCAATAATTTACAATTACTCTACTTTTTAAGATTTATTATCCTCTTTTCTTGGAAAGCGTATGAATTGAAAATATTTTCGAATAATATCCGGAGAGTTATTGAGAAATGTAATATCATAATTGAATATTAATTAAATTTGAAAACACTTGTATATCTTTTTAGATTTTAATATTTTATAAATTTAGGAAAAATAATACTACATTGAAACGAATCTAGTGGTCATGCCAATATTAGGAAACGAATCACATAAATCCAAGCTAAATAAATGACCCTGAATGGATTCTGCATCATCTACAATAACTGATTAATTGTGGATTTAATAATTCAGATTCCTATAAAGTGCTAAGTTAAACTCAGAGAAGGGCATTAAGAGAATATTTACTCATATAAAAACCAACTCGAGGAAATCAAAGACACGGATTTAAGAAGTCATTTTTCCTATAAAGTGCTATGTTAAACTCAGAGAAGGGTAATAGCAATATCTGCTAAGACAGATACGTAGCAGATATTGCTATTAAAGGGCATCAAGAGCATTTAGTCATATATGAATCAACTTGAGGAAATCAAAGACAGAGATCAAAATAGCAGCGATTGTCCAACAGGCAAGCACAATAGGTAATGAAATTGAAAGAAACTAATTGATATAAGGGCATTACATAGTAGTTGCTATTGCACTTGCCGTTACATGCTTCTTCTTCAGTAGTAATCTGTATCGTGTACAGGTACCCGAAGGAAGTCCCCTAACTCGAATCATTCAGGTGTTGGTAGCATCTTTCGGAAAATGGAATGTGAGAGTTCCAGAACATGCATCCATTCTTTATGAAACTGCTGATAACGAATCCAGCATTGAAGGAAGCCGCAAGCTCCAACACACAAACAAATTGAGGTTCTCAATTTCATTCTAAATCCCTTGTAGAACCTGGAGTCAAATAAAAAGCATTATCATTAACATATTAATATTTATAGGTAGTGCAATGCTAGAAGAAAATAATTAAATGCAAACTAATCGAGCAGATCGTCAACCTTATTATCGTTGTTGAGGCCTTGAGATTTAGGGTCGTCGAATACATAATGTTTCCGCTTTCTTCAGAATGACATTGGCTAGAAAACACAAAATAAAATAGTATAGTAAAACATTGTGGTGAGAAATACACTAACCTATATCAGAAAAAGACAGACGAACAGATATCAAAAGAAATAAGCATATGGACAAATGATTAATATTACCTAAAAACGGATAGGAAGGAAAACAAATACACCCAAAAAATAGTGAACACAACCAACAAACAGTTTGATTAAATAGGCTATTTTTACCTTAAGTTAGAATGCTAAATGGGAGAGAATGTTACATGAGAACACATAGTATATTTAACAGAAAAATGAGACTTTAACAGATGCATTATGGAACCTGATTATCTTCAAACGCTCCTCATTGCGGATACTATTCATGAATTCAAATATTACTTGGCTGAGTAAATTTGAATGGAAACTGAAAATGAAAACGAAATGGTGAATAGAATACTGCAAAATTCAGATCAACACGGATACTAATAATAAATTCAAAAAACATTAGCAACCTTTTATCTGTAATTATAATATCAAAATCATTTTCAAGCTTACCATGCGAACTGTTCCTCATATTATTTTTTTTCCCAATATTTCACCAGCGTCTTGAGGGAGCATGACAACAGGAATGCCAATATCAATTATCAGCATCAGTTTCATCAGGCTCAGAAACCATCTTGAAAAGTTCAGAAGAATTACACCATTATGAGGAAACCATGTAAATCATTTATGGGAAAAATCATAAAATACTGAAATCTGTTAAATTATTAATTTATGATAACATGAGGGTATCTTCAATCTTGCCTTCAGTTATGAATTTACTGACGATAGGCGAAATAAAAAAAGAGACAGGCATTAACCTAAAAACTAAAGAGATATAAAAGGGAAACAAAAGAGGAACAAAAGGTCAGTAAATGCATAAACATCAATGGAAAAGGCACAAAAGCTGTAACTATTTCTTATATGGAAAAACAAAAAAAACAAAACAAAAAACAAAAAGAAAATGTGTTCCCTTTGTGAGGATACCTGAAATCTGTCGACACATATTTGCCAACAAATCGATGAAGCAGCTCGATATCATTCAGCAACACAATATGAATAGAATGACATATACCTTAATATAAAAAACGGAAGTCAGATGCTTGGAAACCCCATGAAAAGCACCCATGGAGAATCTGAAAGAATAAGTAACATCAAATAAATGATTTATATAGCCAAATGGGATGGAATAATAGGGCATTAGGAAACAAAAAATGAAACCAATAAAAAAAATTTGATAAGGTGAGTGCACAAAGTATACAAAAGGACTGTGGCATATAGCACGGAGATGGAAAAGGACAGACTTTAAGTGCGAGTAGTCAGAGGGGGGAGGTTAGTACCTTGCACAATAAATAAATAAATAAATAAATAAGATGCTTCCATCAATATTCAATAGGAACAACACCAGTATTTGGTCTCATTATGGTTTAGGAGCCTTTCCAAACTTTGATTCCTAATATGTAAAATATGTAATTGGCGACAATTTCTTCAGCAGTAACAGAATAGAATTGATTCTTTAATGATGATGTATGAGCTAACAGCTTTTTCATTAAGGCAAGACCCAAAGGTTGTCCAAGAACTGAATGATGAGAAGTTATCTTCCACCTTTTTTTAGATCACAATACTCAAATGTAGATTCTGCCGATTGTTTACACAAATTAACACATATGCATCTAATGAAACTTGTGTCGAAATTCAAAAAGATGAAAAATACACTGAAAGGGCAGTAAAAATGTAGAAAAGAGGATTATCCAATCCCAACAAAATATAAGAAAGAGGAAGTCCAAAGCCAACTAATCTATGAAAGGGCAGATTAGTGTATTCCACTGTGTACTAACCTGGAAATCGACAGAATGTTAGATGAATCATACTGGCAACCAAAAAGGAAATGACGAATGTCATCTTGCGAAGCATTTTGAGTGATTCCAAATACTGATTTCTATGCCTGTATGGCAAAGGTTATTTTTAGTACCTTGCACAAAAAATAAATAAATAAATAAGATGCTTCCATCAACATTCAATAGGAACAACACCAGTATTTGGTCTCATTATGGTTTAGGAGCCTTTCCAAACTTTGATTCCTAATATGTAAAATATGTAATTGGCGATAATTTCTTCAGCAGTAACAGAATAGAATTGATTCTTTAATGATGATGTATGAGCTAACAGCTTTTTCATTAAGGCAAGACCCAAAGGTTGTCCAAGAACTGAATGATGAGAAGTTATCTTCCACCTTTTTTTAGATCACAATACTCAAATGTAGATTCTGCCAATTGTTTACACAAATTAACACATATGCATCTAATGAAACTTGTGTCGAAATTCAAAAAGATGAAAAATACACTGAAAGGGCAGTAAAAATGTAGAAAAGAGGATTATCCAATCCCAACAAAATATAAGAAAGAGGAAGTCCAAAGCCAACTAATTTATGAAAGGCCAGATTAGTGTATTCCACTGTGCCTAACTTGGAAATCGACAGAATGTTAGATGAATCATACTGGCAACCAAAAAGGAAATGGTGAATGTCATCCTGCGAAGCATTTTGAGTGATTCCAAGCATTAAAACCTGAAATGCGACAGTAGTACCAAAGGATTAACATACAGGCATAGAAATCAGCCAATCTAACCCAAAAATAAAATTAAAAAAACAAAAGAAAGAAGGGGTGCATTCTTAGTTATCCAATAGTCAAGAGAAAACAATGCAACTAATCATAAGTTAATTAACCATTATTTTATTTATATTTTTTTTAGAGATGATAGATTTTTATACTGCACAGAGTTTTCTGCAACAAATGGTACAAATTCTGTAACCATCTTTCAAACCAATCCAGCAACAGTCTATGAAAGTACACAATCAAGCACATTCTCACATACTTACGAACTTTCTATACCAATATATCCAATTGCACCAGCAGCAAGTGCGACAACACTTTCTTTTGGTTGTGTTGCCAACTTGCCATCATGATCTTAGCAGGAAATGAAATCATTTCTGAAGATGAGGGAAACAGGCATACACATCAGATTTGGGATTCTTTGCTTCGGCATGTTCCTCTCGCGAGCCATTTTAACATTTTGGCCATTACCACTACCCGTTTTTGTCTATAAACTATCCGATTTAATCAATGACCGGAAGATGCGTGAATTATGAAAGGAAGAAAAAAGCAATAAGAATGCTAACTGAGGCACCGCTGGAGCGTTCAGTAGAGCAGATGACCATATTTCCTAAACAGATTGCAAGAGGTTCCGCAAAGCCTGGGCATACATAAAACCAAAACAGAAAAAAGAAAAAACATAAATTAGTATCCAACAGACAATAAGAGAGATGTGAATACCCGAATAGCAAGAGCTCCTCCGGCCAATCTCCAAGGCGATGAGGTGGTCGTGCAAGCGAAAGCGGATGGTAATACAATGGAGGATCAAAGAGCATGGAGAAAATAGAAGCGGCGGCAGAGGTTTAGGCGGCGGCAGAGCGGCAGAGATGGAAATGGCGGAGGAGGAGAGCAGAAATGACGATGACGGCGGCGGCGATTACACGGTAGCGGCAGAAATGGAAGAAGAGTGAAGTGACGACGGTGATGGACAGGAGGGATTGCTTCAGGATTCGGAAGAACATGAGGTGGAGCGGCGACTGGTTAGGGTTTGGGCCGGGAGGGTTTCCATGGGTATTCATAGGGTTTCGGTTGGAGCTCCAGTCCATGGCAACTGTCGGAGGATGAAGGCGGCAACTGTTGGAGGATGGAGGCGGCGGCGTGGACAGCAAAACGGAAGGGAACAATCTCTAGTTCTCTATAGATCGAAACCAAAAGTAGAGGCATAATAATGTTTCGAGATTGAGACAAATTCAAAAAAAAAAGAATGCGGTGCACATGGGAAATGGAACGGCAATAATTTAATGAGAGAATGCGGTGCACATGGGAAATGGAACGGCAACAGTTATTAATGAGGAGTTTAATGAGAGGGGATGTACAGGTATTTAAAAAAAGGTGAAAATAATTTTTTTTTAAAAAAAAAATGGCATTATCGTAATTATATCAGTGTGTGAAAGAGGGTGTTTTAATTGTTGAATTGTGAGAGGGAGGATGAGTGGAGGGAAACTATGTGTGTATTAGGCTATTTTACTTTATTATATTACATGATAATACTATGCATTTATTTTTCACAATACATTAACACCAAGGAAATCACGAACGCTGAAGAAATCAAGTACAATTTTGCATATTGTCTTTATCATAGTTTGTTCATTTGAATTAGCACTATTTTTGTATAGTTTTTCAACAATAATCGGTTGTCAAATTTTGTGAATTTCATTGATTCTTACCCAGAGTTTGATATAAAATACCCTATCGAAGAACTTGCAAAAGCTGGAGTTAAGTTGTGGTGAGCCAAATAGTTGTGTGGGATTTCTACTCGTAGACCTGCATATTGGTATTGTGGTTTTCCCTTTGTTTGCTATAATGATTGTAAGTAGATTTTTACTCTTTGGATTGTGCCCATAATTATTTTGAGCTTTAGTGTGATTTACAATCCGGTTTTATCTATTTTTAGATCATGTTTATTGGTCTCAACATCTTTTGGATATTGGTATATTGTTTTAGTGTGTCTTATGATATATTGCAATTACCAAATAAATCCTATGGATTTTTATATTGTTACGTGGTTGGGACCGTGTAATGTGTGTTCTTGCCACCTCCACTGCCTTTGTAGTGCGAATTGATGGCACACGGTAGATATCCTGGAATTATCGGCACGACATCATTACATTTCCCTTGTAAGTCGAGAAAACATCCTACCTCCTCACGCCATTAAATGTACGTGTGACTTGGGACTACATTTTGGTAACCTCTCAGTACATGTTGACTAGATATTATTTCTCGGTAATAAATAATGTTTTATTCTTTGTTCCGGGGATTAGATATATATTGCATCTATGTATAACTTATAATTTGAGCATATAATTACCAATAATGATTGCTTAGAAAATTATTTCCGAAGCCCCATCTCCTCCGAGGGTAAGAGTCTACTTATTTAGCATGTTTGTTGAGTTTCTTTCCACATGTCTCCTTTAGGATTTGATATATGATGACCATTGTCCATGAGTTTGGCATAAGCACGGCTCGGGAAACTTATTTTAAAACTGTGTGTTTTGAACTCTTCTTGTTGGAGTAAAGACTTGGCATATGTCTGTATATTTTGGGCAAACTGTTGGGATTTTTACCCGCGTTTGAAAGAACATGTTTTACTGTTTAATCTATGCAGTCAACTTTTATACTCCCTCTGTCCCAACTAAGATGTTCTGGTTGACTTCTCCACATAATCCAATGCACATTTTTAATCGTTAATATCTCACACTACTAGAAAAATCTGGATTTGGTAGCTAAAACTGTGGTAGTTAACGAATTTCGGTCGCTAAAATGGTGGTCACTAACGAAATTCGGTCGCAAATTCAGTCGCTAACCTCTTTAGCGACCGAATTTTACCAATTTTGTTCGGTCGCTAAAACAGAAAATTTTTGTAGTGTCAAAATATATACAATTAAAAATTATGTAAAATATATATTCGAAAACTATACAATTAAACGAATCTAACAAGACCAAATTCGACAATTTTTTCCAAATATATACATACAATAATATTGAGTCAAAGTTGATCAATGAACAATGTCAAAAAGTCTAACAGGACATCTGAACTGGGACGGAGGGAGTAATAACTAATGTGATTGTGAGGAATATGTACTCTTTTATTTCGTTTGGGTATTATATCCCATGTATGTTATGAAGTTTTTGGGGGATGTCTCTCCCTTATGCAAAGTGTCTGAACCAACTTGCTCAATAGTAAAAGTCATGTGTGAATAGTAATACATTATGTGAAAATAATTTTGAGACGGAAGAAGTACTAATTGTGGTATTAGAAACTTTTATGTATATGCAGAATGGTTAGCATATACCATAACTCTATTTATCCATGAGCATACGAGTAAGTCTTATCGTGTTTTGGACGATCAGAAATACATAGCAGTAATATCTGGCCCATGTCAAAATAAGCAACAAACAATCTCCCTATATACTCCCTCAATAAATGATGCATATGTGAGGCTATGACATCACCAACTGATAATGATCAAAATTGTTCATTATTTCCAATCCATTTTCGTATCTAAGACGGACATTTTGATCGTATTCTCATCTTATTTCAATAAGAAAGCAGTTGAATTTTACAGATTTTAATGCGAGTTTGTAAAAATAATAAGCTGGTAATGAAAAACACAAAAATATGCAATTTTAATTTTATTTGTGTTAGAAAAATCCAAATAATGGAAAAAGGAAAAAGAAAAAAAAGGAAAGAAAATATGGGAAAAAGAATAAAAATCCCACAAAGCTAAAAATTTAGCTAAGTGTTGCATGCAGGTGCGGTCTATCATTTAGGTGCGGTTTAAACCGCACCCATAGAAGAGACCGCACCTCGAGAAGAAAAAGTCAAGAATTTGGTTAAGTGTTGGAATTTGGTGCGGTCTACTTGGTGCGGTTTAGACCGCACCTACCCAAAGAGACCGCACCACTGAAGGAAGAAGCCAAAAATTCGACTAAGTGTTGGAAGAGATGCAGTATTGCTTGATGCGATCTACTTGGTGCGGATTAAATTGCACCCATCCAAAAAGACCGCACCCGGTTGGAGCAACAAGAGACCAAACTCGGGAGAAGATGCAAAAATTGACCAAGTGTTGAAGACTGGTGCGGCCTACTTGGTACGGATTAAACCCCACCAACCACATTAGACCGCAGCAGGAACAGAAGATTAAGGAAGCGAAGACCGCAGCAGGTGCGGTATACCCAGATGCGGTCTAAACCGCATTACATTCAAAAGACCGCTCCTCAGAAGGATGGACCCAGACAAAGCTGTGCAACACGTGATAAATGCATGCTCCTGTTAATGGGCCCTGTTTGACCTAATGGGCCTAGGGTTTCGTGAAAAAGAGTATAAAAAGGTGTCTCCTCCATCACTTCAGTAATTTTATCTATCCAGAAACACCAAAAAGTTCAAAAAGAGAGAGCAATGACTGAAGGTTCTTACCCACTAAGGGTTAGATAGGTAGAGTAGTTTAGATTTATTTTTCTTATATTTCAGCTCAGTTTTAGTTTATTTTTAACCATAGAATAGTTTGTAAACACTTGTTCTTACCTTTTTAGAGTAGTAATTTCCATATATTTAAGAGCTTTTTAGTTAGAATAAACCCAACTTTCAAATAATGAGTGGTTTTGAGTTATTTATCATGCTTTCAAGTGTTTTAATGCAATGAAAATTCCATAAATGGGTTTTGTCTCATGTGTTTGGCACTATTTAATGCTTTCCTAGTAATAAATGTGTAGAATGTTTGTTTGCAACTAGGAGTCGTTTATTATGTTACTAGTTGACTTTCAGATTTAATAAATACAAGTGTGGTGGGTTTGTAGCATGTCTTTGCCTTAGAGCTTCAAATAGTGTTCTTAGAGTTTAGATAACTTTAGGGTTTGCTAGATCTAGGGTTTTAATGCTTTATTTTTATTTTCTTGCTCTAGATCTAAAATTTATGCTTCCTTAGATAATGTTGGTGTTTTTTTTTATTATGCATGTAGTTCTTAGTTTGTATGTTATTTTTGGTAGAATAGACCTTGGTTATTTTCTAAGGTAGGGTTGAGTATTCTTTCAACTGCTATCCTCTTCTGCCAAAACTTATTTTTGAGTCTCGAGTGAGTACATCCGGAGTGGATTCATCTATGGATCTGTTTCATTTAGTTTGTATCTCATAATTACTCAGATGTTATGAGCCCTGTGGCTTATTGATATTTGGGGAGTTCTTGATCTGCATCTGATCACCAAGACCAGGGGCTCTTTTATACTAACGGAATGAGAACTTTTGAAGCTTCCGAGTGATAGGATTTTAAATGCTTTCTTTAGAGCTTTCTTTTAAATACTTTTATAGAGGTCACTTGGAAGAATTAGAGGTTGGCCGCCGTATATAAGGTTTAAGAGTTATGGAATGGTTTGGGACTTGATTTGAAACTTTGGGCGTGACCAGGGGAATGATAGGAGTACTTGGCATTTCAACTACTGATGTGTCAGGTGTTGCTTATCCACCACAAATAGATAACATACATTGGCAGGGGCAGTTATAGATCTGTGGTATCTTAGGTTTTGAGGTCCTAAGAGCATGTAAATTCTTATTATTGGTACCTGTCTGTTAAAGGGAATATAGTATTGAAAGCATGAGAGTTAGCTAACTGATGGATTATCCCAAACAAATATCTATGTAATTAAAATGGAAGTTTAATTGTGCTTCATCTGAATCTTGTCCAATCTTTATTATTTTCTCCATGTCCCTTCTGTCATATTTTACATTCACTTTCTAGATAATGTAGAATAATTTTACATGCTTTTGTAGAGTAATTTTACATGCTTTCATAGAATAATTTTAACTGCTTACATAAAATATTGTTATTGCTTTCTTAGAATAGAGTTAATATGTTTTGTAGATAAATTTTATGGCGTTCATAGTTTAGTTTAAATTATGTCAAGTAATTTAAAACCAAACTCAAACTTGAATCGAGTAACCGAGTGGAAAATCTTATGAAACGGCGTGGAACCTGCTTCTATCGCATATCCTCCAGTGAACGATCCAGTCTTACTATAAATTACTGCAATTTTTGACACCATGCGCTTTCGGGCCACAGTTTCCTACACGAGTATATAAAAACGTGGCAACCTATAATCATATCCCTAACCCCAACTCCATCTTTATAAATTGGTTTCATTAAATAAAATTAAACCGGGATTATTTTCTTTTAAAAAATACTCGTATAGTGGGAAATTGTCAAAGTTTCACCAACCAATAGCTAGTTCAGCTCAAACTTTATTTTAAATGTTGTTTTCAATGTATTGCATAGTTCACCCACTTTGGGTGAGCATAGTTGTAAAAATGCTCACCTACGTTGGGTTCGGGAGAGTTTCTCTCCAATAGCTAGTTCACCCACTTTTAAGATTGATCTTGGTAAAAATGCTCACACAACCGAGTTCATCGGCATATCATCTATCCGTAGAATTGGTGGCGGTATTTAATAGTGATGGCATTGACTCCCTACAATCAACACACAATCGTCATGTTCCATTTTTCTTTTGCACTAATAAAACTAACACGGTAAATGGAGAGAAACTCTCCCGAACCCAACGTTTGTCCAACAATTCTTTGACTTTTTTTGAACCTCTTTTGTTTTATCAGGCTTCACCTTGTAAATTGGCCGATTTGGTATTGGCGCCCCAAGCGCATAGTCAATGCGGTGTTTAAATCCTCGGAAGTGGGAGTAATCCACTAGGGTAAACACCCATGCATCCATATTTTCCTCCATACATACTAGGAAAATTTTCAGGATAAAGTAGTGCAATATTATTATTCTCAAAAGTATCACTTGAAGGTTTTACTTGAAATATATTTTCAATCTCAGTCTTCACAAACATTGAACATTGACCCGCGTCTACGAAAATTTACCTTATTACACTTGTTCAATGCCAAAACATTATTCTTACCTTTTGAGTTTGATTTATGTTCTGCTTCAGCCTGCTTGATAATTTCATAGAACCTCTGTTGATCGGTTTTACTGCCCTCAATGATAGTGATTTCATCACAACTGTCTTTGTTGTGTCTAAAGAACAAAATCATTCTCGGTTCCACGATAGATAATCTGCTTATCTTACATTCACGGTTGTCCTAACAACACATGACAAGCCGTCATAGGCTTATGCCACAAATTTCATTTCATTTTATTTTTTTCTCATAGCACCCACTGTTAATTGGTATAGGTTGGTGTACGACGTTTGAGATGCCTCTTTTATTCATCAATAGAGCGTCTACAGCTTTCAATGTGGAATGATTGGCACTATACACACTAACAACATGAACACAACTTCCATTATCAATTATTAAAGTTGCATTATTGCCATTAATGTTGCAGTGATAATGAAATATGTTCTCCCATTACTCAATTGGTGTACTGATCTGTTCATCAGATATTTCTGAATTCAGTATCCTTATGGCTTGGCCACAAAATTGGTGAGGACATTGTCTTCCTCATGCAGTAATTCTTTGTCGATTCTATGTTCATCCTCATATAGGTAAACTCCTCAAACTCTTCATTTTCAGCTTTATCATGCTCATATTCACCTTCATCATCAGAGTAAAGAATTATATAGCTTTTCGAATTTCACCCGTATCAGCAAGAACTACCCTATTCAGAATGGGGCACTCTGGTGCATAATGACCTCATCGGCTGCATTTGAAAGACAGAGCATCTCTTTTATCCTTAACTAGTCGATTCCGATCATATCAATATCATTTTCCTTTGTCATCTTTCCTTAATTTCTTATGCCACTGTTCCGATTCAAACCCTCATGGTCTTTGGTTTCTCTTTTCCTTAACAGCTTGACGGAGTTGTTTCATGGTTTTTTCAGATTTTCTCTATCCATGTTTTTTGCAACTATGGCTTACTTGAACTAGAACCAATTGTAGATCGACTAGCTTTTCTCTTTTGTTTCAATTTCAGCCATCAATGAACTAAATCTTGTAACTCATCAAACTTTCACAAGTTCACATCATCCACAATTTCTCTCCTTGGACCTCTTTTGAACCTCGGAATTAGCAGCGACTCATCCTCTTCAACTTGTAAACATGTCCGGTAGGATGTGCATTGACAAAGTTGTATTGAGTTTAAATTTTTAATTGATTATCTATGTGTATAGGTTCGTTGATGAATATTAATCTATTTTGGTATCTTATTGGAGTTTTATGCGCCTCAGGTTGATATTGGCTTGAAGTATGAATTTTTGCTTGAGAATATTGAAATGGTGACAAAAATGAAGAAGAAGCAGGTAGTCCCACCTTCTGGTGACAACCCTCCTTCTGGTGGCCTATTTTATTATTATATCAATTTTTATTTATTATTTATTTCCTGTGATAACATTTGCTCCCCTATTGAAATATTATGTCATCAATTAGGCATGGCCTGAGAACCACCTCAGCTCTCCCTATAAAGATTTCATTAGTTGGGCATATCCTAAGGACCTCGCCCTGCAAGTACGTCACTACTTAGGCATAAACTAGGGACCTCACTGTAAATACATCATTAGTTGGGCATAGTTTAGGAACCTTGCCCTGCAAATAGATCAAAAGTTAGGCATGGCCGAGGGACTCTGCCCTTTAAATACATCATTAGTGTAACTCCCCGGAAACTTAAAATACAAAAGTTTTGGGATGGCACGGGACACCTTTCTAAGCAAGACACAACTTATTCAAGCTCACTTGAAAAGGTGCTAAGGCTAAATTGTATTGTCTTCTAAATACATTTCGAACTTAGAGTTTTGAAGACTTTAGTTCAAAATATAAGCCCAAATTAAAAATAAATATCCAATAGAATTTATATTTTAAAAATAATTTACTCTAGAGCTCAATAATTTGTATGTAGAAGAATAAAAATAAAGTGAATGTATATTATCATGAGGACATGTTGACAAAATTAAAAACAAATGTCTATAAGATAGACATTTAAAAGTGTGACATGTCTTCGACTAAAACATCTCCATTTCCCAATGCATATGCTTGATGCGTTCTTGATATCTGATAAAGAAATCAACAACGTTGATCAGTACCATGCTACTGAGTAAGTCAACTCGCTCCACTTTAAGAATGGTGTTTTAAAATCACGGTTGCCACTCATCTAATATAAATAATACTTTTTTTTATATATATTTGAAATCACATCACATTTATTTAGATTATTTTTTAAACTTTAATATAAAATTTAACTTTAAAAGCATACTTTAATTTTATCATTATCGTAACTAAGCACAAGAAGATACAATTTCCAATACATCATATCACATCGGCCATAAGTCATGACCATCATGCAGCGGACTCATATACAGACACACTCTGGAGCCTTGGGTAATCCAATCACGGATACACCCAAGAGTATAGACTCATATATGCAGAGGCGAACACAGAGAAGACATGGCAGGGCTCCAGCCCTACTCCAATTAGAAAAAAAAATACTATATATACAATCATTAATAAATTCTTTAAGCTTAAATTAATGTATTAAAATTGCATTTATTTTTTTTTTCATTCCTTCAAGACTCTAGTGCCTTCAACCCCTCTGTCTCTCCCCCCATTTTCTCCGTCCATTGCTAGCAGCCTCTTTCTTACTTTCCGCTCGGCATGCCCGCGGCCACCGCACAGGCTATCCCTTACCGATCGGGTGACGAAAACCCTTATTTCTTGGTAACTCGCAATTGATGGTAAGGTGATCTCACAATGAAAATGTGAGGCCTAAAATGCGAGCACACGCCTATGATGCTTGGGCATTTGTAACTATAGAACCCTTTTGTTTTGTAATTTCTAAAAAACACGAGCCCTACCTTTCGAACAATCCTAAATCCGTCTTGGCATATTTAGAGGGCGGCCGGCCATGCAAGACCCATCCTTAGTGTACCCTCCTCTACCAAAGTATGGCATCTTTCTCAACTCATAGTGCACAATGTATTTAAAGATTTTCCACAACTTCAACATAATATCACTTCAAAAGATCTTCAACAATTCAAGGGAATACCTTAACAACAAAGACATTCAACAATGCCAAAAACCATTTCCACAATAAAATTCCTTAATCACAATCTCATAATTTTGAAAATGCCATTCACATGGATCAAAAATCCAATATTATCAGAATAGGTTCAAATAATCATTTATAAAATTGCAGTTTCGCCTAACATCTTTAAAAGTTCTTACCAAAGGCAATTACTACAAAATTAAAAATGTATGTGCTTAACACATGAATGAACAAGTTTCATATTTTACACTTTCAAAATAAGGTACGGAAATGGTTCAAAAATCGAGTTCTTTACATAACATGATCTCTGCCAGAAATTTAGCAGTGACACCATACATTTCAAGAAGTTTTAAAATACTAATTCTCGACCAAAAATTATAAAATTTCTATTAAAGATAGATTACACATAGATAAGTATTTTCATGAAGAAACTATTTCGATTTGAGACTTTAAGTCCATAATAACACGAATTTTAGAAATGTAACACCCCGGTTTTTGATAACCCAGGTCGGGATGTCACCGCCACACCTCCCTAGCAAGACGCGATTTCTCCGAGCTTGCTAAAGAGATGCAAGACTATGGTTTTTCAGAATTTAAAACATTCAAACAGCCCATTGTAATATAATTTAAAAATAATTATATAAAAGTTGCAGCGGAATGTAATATTTATATATATAATTGTAATGCAGCGGAAATTTAAATACTGGGCCAACATGGCCAAAACACGAGTTTAACAGGCCCGCTCATGTCATAGTCTAATGCCAAAATTTAAAAACAAAGTTCCCAAAAATTCCCATGCATGTACGTGCTCAAGTATAATCCACATGCTCTGTACGGAAAAGAAAGAAATGGTTTTGGGTCAACACAACTTGCTGAGTAAGTTAACGCATACATGATTGTGGGGTTTCAAAGCCTTTAATTTAAATTTAAGGAAAACATGTGTATATAAGACATGATTTAATTTTATTCATCTAATAAAAATTTAATTGCATAATTTAAAAGACAATGATTTCCACAAGATCATAATTCAACACACATGATAAAATAATTGCAAGGTATAATTTAAAGGCATAATTTAAACAAAGAAAATATTCAAGTCTTTTAATTTTCTCGTGACTTCAGGATTTGGTATTTTCATGATTTCACTCTTTCACTTTTGTTCGATATAATCTAGTATAATTTGTTCTTGGGGAAATCGAACCCGCAAGAATTTAAACACATCCTAGGGAATTGAACCCATAGGAATCGACACACATCCTGGGGAATCGAACCCGCAGGAAAACAAACAATCGCCCTTGGGGAATCGAACCCGCAAGAACTCAAATACATCCTAGGGAATTGAACCCATAGGAATCAACACACATCCTGGGGAATCGAACCCGCAGGAAAACAAGCAATCGCCCTTGGGGAATCAAACCCGCAAGAACTCAAATACATCCTAGGGAATTGAACCCATAGGAATCAACACACATCCTGACGAATCGAATCCGCAGGAAAACAAACAATCGCCCTTGGGGAATCGAATCCGCAAGAACTCAAATACATCCTAGGGAATTGAACCCATAGGAATCAACACACATCCTGGAGAATCGAACCCGCAGGAAAACAAACAATCGCCTATGGGGAATCCAACCCGCAAGATAAGAACACATTTCGCAAATTTCACAAGTCTCTCAAAATATAACTTTACACAAGTTGCTGTCTTACTCCATAATTATTTAAAAATTCATTTTAAGTCCGAAAATTCTGAGATTTCACTAGTAACTTGAAAACACGGAGACGAATAAGTTTTGTTTTTTAAGTTTCTCGATCTGGGTTAAGAAAACAAGTCAAAAATCAAGTCTTTCACATAAGTAGTATGCTGTCAGGTTTCAGATTTGACACAGTTTCGAACCTCGACATTTTGACACATCAAATGGACTCCAAGAATTCTGAAATTTTATACGCACATACTAGACATGATTATCTACAACTTTTATTTAGATTGCAAAGACTAGATCGGACTAGAAATTATAGAAACATGCTCTTCAAGTTCGGACATATGCACTGTCAGTTTTTCGAAAAGAGTTTGGAAAACAGTTTATGTTCGACGCGATTTGAGGTAGCAAACGTTGATGAAAATCTCTGAAATTTTTAAAACATAGCTTAATGTGTTAGGATCAAAATTCTAATTTTGAGTTTTTCCGTTTGAACTCTCAAAATAGGGGTTTTGGTCGAATATCAAATCTGTCACAGTTTCAAGTTCAACTCTTAAGGCAGGTTGGTCTGAGGCCTTTTTCGGATAACAAAACACGATGAAAAATTGCGAAATTTTTACACAAACTAGAATAGTGTCTTAGGAACGTTTTTAATGTTTTAAGTTTTTCCGTTTGAATAGTTTTAAGGGTTCGAAAAATTCACACCAAATTGCTGCGCCATGGGTTTTTCGTGTTGACAGATTTTAGAGTTATTCAATCCCTATGTTCGGTTGCATTTTAAATCACCCAAAACCAAGTAAGCATTAACTTACAGTGAGGTGATGTCTAGGACATTTTTGGATTGATCGGGGCGCCCACGCTTGCTACGAACACGTCCCAATTACTCTGTCTTCTCTCCGTTGGCCCCGAAACGAAAATGAAAGTAAAAATCTAGGGTTAGATCGGAATTTCAGACTCGAAAACTTAGACGAAAACCTATGAACGACTTACCAATGATTCAAGGACTGTAATCGATGATATACACTCTTCCTTGGTCGTCGTCGGTTGCCGGAAACTCGTCGGAAGGTCGCCGGAAAGTCGTCGGGTAGGTGTTTGGCTTTGGGAGAGTTTGAGAGTGAAGAGGAGGGTTTGAGAGACTGAATATGGGGTGGAAAATCATCCCTCATCGTCCTAATACCTTTCCCCTCGACTGGGATTGACTTTCCTTAGTCGGGGGTCGAATTTCTGGCAACAAATCGCGATGATCGCGTGATCTGCCGCGTTCAGGGGTGTGGCGCGGTAAAAGAAGGAACCCCGCGCGGACACCGCGCGGAGGATGAAGAAACCCCGCGCAGCCACCGCACGGACAACGCCTGGACTTCAGTCCGGGCGGGTCGTGCGATCCTTCGAGCCTTTTCTCCTCTCTTTCGGACTTCTATCCCTCTATGTTCTCGGATTCTGATTTCCGGGCTATTTTCGGGCTCCGATTTCCTATCTTAATTTTTACTCGGGTCTAGATTTAATATTGACATCGAATTCTCGAGTCCATTGGTGTCGGGTTCCCATGTACAATTTATTCGATTAGATTGTCTTGAGTGTTGGAACTTTAATTCCTTTTTAAATTAAATTCCATTTCTCATTCCTTATGATTCTTTATCATTTGTTATGTTTATTTATTTATTATATTTATTTATTGTTTATTTATTTATTTATTATATTTATTTATTTATTGTATGCTGCAAAATTCTCGGGTGTTACAGTCTACCCTCCTTAAGAATCAACTTCGTCCTCGAAGTTGTGTTTCGGCTTTTCTCGTGCTAAGGTCTTTTTGTTTGTTTTATTAATTTGTGACTGAACTTAGAATTAAAACTTCTAAGCTGCCTACGTACCCTGTGAAGGGATCAAGCCATAACGTAGTTCAAAACAATTTGAATTTGTTTATTTATTGATTGGGCATACAAAATATTCAGGTTGTTACATCTTCCCCTCATTAAGATTACAGTTATGTCCTCATAACTGCCTATGTATTATTCACAACAGGTTCGGGTATCGTTGCCTATGATCCTTCCACATTGAGCTGGCAAGTCAGCTTGATCGATGTCGTTCAATCGTCCTACAGCTCTTCCTTGATTTCCTTGTTGAGGGTTTACCAGATCTAGCCTCTTCTCAATCATCTCTTCACGAACATTGCATTCCCTAATCATGTGGTCTTCCCCACCACATCTATAACAAGTCCCGCGCCTTGGGCATTCGTGCACCAGATGGGCTTGGTGGCACTGCGGGCAACGTGTTACAGTTGTACGACGTATGCCATTTTTCCCATTATTGAAACCCTTATTCTCGTTCTTCTTCGGTTCATTGAACCTAGCTTGACCATCATTCTCCCTAAAATTGCCATTGCTATTGTTTCGGTTCTTTTTCTCAAATTCTTGCGAGTCATTGCTTGACTCCCCATTTCCTTTACGCTTTAGTTGCTGGACTCGATCAATTGCTACAGCTCGATCATAAACCGTCTGCAGGTTTGTGAATTGTCCTACTGCAAGTATCTCCCGGATACTAAGGTTCAGACCCATCTCGAATTTCTGAGCCTTGTTAGAGTCGGTTGGTACTATCCGCGTAGCAAATCGCACCAATTCCTTGAATTTGGTGTAGTACTCTTGTATTGTTTGCGCACCTTGTCTGAGGTTGATGAACTCCTCGTATTTCGCAGTCTTGGTGCTCAGTGGGTAGAATCTTTCCCTCAAGGCTTCCTTAAGTTCTTCCGAGGTGTAGGCTTCCTCGTCTTTCTCTGAATTCGTTCGAAGGTTTTGCCACCACTCATCGGCTTCGCCTCCTAAGTAGTAGGTCGCTATGAGTATCTTCTCCTCATCATGGCATTTGATAGCATTCAAGAGCTTATCAAAGGTACGGATCCATCCTTCCAACTTGGCCGGGTCCTCTTGGCCATCATAATGGGGTGGGTTGTAGGGGTTTACCAATGCCAAGTAGTTGACTTGGGCTACTGGCGGAGGTACTGCTGCTTGTGCCCTATGCACCTCAGCATTTCCTAATGCTACAAGAACTTCCTCTATAGTTTTTAAACGTTCTTCCATGTTGTTGGGTACAGGAGGCACTCGTTCTCCTAGGTTATGAGGAGTCTCATTGTTGTTAGGCACGTTGGGGAGGTCAGCGTCAATGCCGTTTGGACTTACCTTCCTCGGTTTTTTCCTAGGTGCCATTTTCTGTTATTAAGCACGCGAAGATGAGTTTCTATGTGATCAAGATCTAGGACTAAGGCAAAGTTAGTCTCAAGTTAGCGCTTCCAAGTCAAGATTCAAGGTCAAGTCGAACACTAGAGTGAGAAGGTTATGTATCACAAACGATTCACATAAAAGGTTAGTACAGAAATTTATGTATGCATATGCATATGCAAACCCCCCGAAAATAATTTAGTTTATGCATGCATTCATCTATCCATGGGTTTATTAAAAAAAAATAAGTTTGTTCCTTGGATAGATTTTAAAAGAATAAGGGTAAAAGGTTTGGGCCACTATATTGGGCCAAAAGAATAAATTATTTGGGCTTAAGTAAAACCAAGGGTATTGAGTCAAAATAATTGGGCCAACATAGTAATTAAATATTGGGCTAAAAATTTGGGCTAAAAAAAATTTTTGGGCTCAAAAGTTTTGGGCTTTAAAATATTTAATTTGGGCTAAAAGTTAGGGCTTAGAAAAATTTTGGGCTCCACAATGATAGTTTTAAAATAATAATGGTTTTAAAAATAATAATAGTTTAAAAATAATAATAGTTTAGAAATAATAATAATAGTTTTAAAAATAAATCTGGCTCTGATACCACTCTATAACACCCCGGTTTTTGATAACCCAGATCGGGATGAAACCGCCACACCTCCCTAGCAAGACGCGGCTTCTCCGAGCTTGCTAAAGAGATGCAAGGCTATGGTTTTTCAGAATTTAAAACATTCAAACAGCCCATTGTAATATAATTTAAAAATAATAATATTAAAGTTGCAGCGGAATGTAATATTTACATATGTAATTGTAATGCAGCGGAAATTTAAATACTGGGCCAACATGGCCAAAACACGGGTTTAACACGCCCGCTCATGTCATAGTCTAATGCAAAAGTTTAAAAACAAAGTTCCCAAAAATTCCCATGCATGTACGTGCTCAAGTATAATCCACATGCTCTGTAGGGAAAAGAAAGAAATGGTTTTGGGTCAGCACAACTTGCTGAGTAAGTTAACACATACATGATTGTGGGGTTTCAAAGCCTTTAATTTAAATTTAAGGAAAACATGTGCATACAAGAAATGATTTAATTTTATTCATCTAATAAAAATTTAATTGCATAATTTAAAAGACAGTGATTTCCACAAGATCATAATTCAACACACATGATAAAATAATTGCAAGGCATAATTTAAAGGCATAATTTAAACAAAGAAAATATTCAAGTCTTTTAATTTTCTCGTGACTTCAGGATTTGGTATTTTCAGGATTTCACTCTTTCACTTTTGTTCGATATGATCTAGTATAATTTGTTCTTGGGGAAATCGAACCCGCAAGAATTTAAACACATCATAGGGAATTGAACCCATAGGAAGCGACACACATTCTGGGGAATCGAACCCGCAGGAAAACAAACAATCACCCTTGGGGAATCGAACCCGCAAGAACTCAAATATATCTTAGGGAATTGAACCCATATGAATCAACACACATCCTAGGGAATCGAACCCGCAGGAAAATAAACAATCGCCCTTGGGAAATCGAACCCGCAAGAACTCAAATACATCCTAGGGAATTGAACCCATAGGAATCAACACACATCCTGGGGAATCGAACCCGCAGGAAAACAAACAATCTCCCTTGGGGAATCGAACCCGCAAGAACTCAAATACATCCTAGGGAATTGAACCCATAGGAATCAACACACATCCTGGGGAATCGAACCTGCAGGAAAACAAACAATCGCCATTGCGAAATCGAAGCCGCAAGGTACGAACACATTTCGCAAATTTCACAAGTCTCTCAAAATATAACTTTACACAAGTCGTTGTCTTACTCCATAATTATTTAAAAATTTATTTTAAGTCCGAAAATTCTGAAATTTCACCAGTAACTCGAAAGCACAGAGGCAAACAAGTTTCGTGTTTTAAGTTTCTCGATCCGGGTTAAGGAAATAAGTCAAAAATCAAGTCTTTCACATAAGTAGTATGCTGTCAGGTTTCAGATTTGACACAGTTTCAAAACTCGACATTTTGACACATCAAATGGACTCTAAAAATTCTAAAATTTTATACACACATACTAGACATGATTATCTACAACTTTTGTTTAAATTGCAAAGACTATATCGGAATAGAAATTATAGAAACTTGCTCTTCAAGTTCGGACATATGCACTATCAGTTTTTCGAAAAGAGTTTGGAAAATAGTTTATGTTTGACGCGATTTGAGGTAGCAAACATTGATGAAAATCTCTGAAATTTTTATACAACATAGCTTAATGTGTTAGGATCAAAATTCTAGTTTTGAGTTTTTCCGTTTGAACTCTCGAAATAGGGGTTTTGGTCGAATATCAAATCTGTCACAGTTTCAAGTTCGACTCTTAAGGCAGCTTCGTTGGAGACCGTTTTTGGATATCAAAACACGATGAAAAATTGAGAAATTTTTACACGAACTACATTAGTGTCTTAGGAAGGTTTATAAATTTTTAAGTTTTTCCGTTTGAACAGTTTTAAGGGTTCGAAAAATTCACACCAAATTGTTGCGCCGTGGGTTTTTTGTGTTGACAGATTTTAGAGTTATTCAATCCCTATGTTCGGTTTCATTTTAAATCACCCAAAACCAAGTAAGCATTAACTTACAGTGGGGTGATGTCTAGGACATCTCTGGATCGATCGGGGCGCCCACGCTTGCTACGAACACGTCCCAATTACTCTGTTTCCTCTCTGTTGGCCCCGAAACGAAAATGAAAGTAAAAATTTAGGGTTAGATCGGCTTTTCGGACTCGAAAACTTAGACGAAAACCTATGAACGACTTAGCAATGATTCAAGGACTGTAATAGATGATCTACACTCTTCCTTGGTCGTCGTCGGTTGCCGGAAACTCGTCGGAAGGTCGCCGGAAAGTCGTCGGGTAGGTGTTTGGGTTTGGGAGAGTTTGAGAGTGAAGAGGAGGGTTTGAGAGACTGAATATGGGGTGGAAAATCATCCCCCATCCTCCTAATACCTTTCCCCCCGACTGGGATTGACTTTCCTTAGTCGGGGGTCGAATTTTTGACAACAAATCGCGATGATCGCGTGATCTGCCGCGTTCAGGGGTGTGGCGCGGGGTTGGCGCGGTAAAAGAAGGAACCCCGTGCGGACACAGCGCGGAGGATGAAGAAACCCTGCGCGGACACCACGCGGACAACGCCTGGACTTCGTTCCGGGCGGGTTGTGCGATCCGTCGAACCTTTTCTCCTCTCATTCAGACTTCTATCCCTCTATGTTCTCGGATTCCGATTTCCAGGCTATTTTCGGTCTCCGATTTCCTAGCTTAATTTTTACTCGGGTCTAGATTTAATATTGGCCTCGAATTCTCGAGTCCATTGGTGTCGGGTTCCCATGTACAATTTATTCGATTAAATTGTCTTGAGTGTTAGAACTTTAATTCCTTTTTAAATTAAATTTCATTTCTCATTCCTTATGATTCTTTATCTATTTGTTTTTTTTTTTTTTTGAGGGAAATGAAAAATTTATAATATCGAAGCCAATACTTCAGTCCATACATGATGCTTGTACCTTAGTCCAGTAGCCATCATAAGATTCTACATCCACTTCTAACTGTTCAAACAGACCTCTGTCTACCACAAAACTAGAAAAGTTCCAATGGCATTAACAGCATGAGAAGAAAACTGCTACCTCCAATTCCACAAGGCCACTTCAATGAAAAAAGATGCGAATTAGCGCAGATACCAGGCGGCAATTCATAGACACATAAGGCAATCCCAGCTACATTATCACAGCATCTCCGTCCACAGCATCTCCGTCCACAGCATCTGAGCATCAAAACCTCGACATCGGGCGGCATTAGATCATTGACATCCCTCCAGTATCAACAACAGAATTGCAGCCCAAGAGTGTCTTTTTTGTCCTGGGCATTTGCAGCATCTTCAAACCCCATTCTACATCTCCCCTGGATATACATAACTTGCAAGTGACGAATCAAAGTAACACACCCAAAAACTTACTACATACTCACATCTCCCCTGCTTGTAGTGTTCAAACCAATGCTTCGATTCAAAGGGATATGGAAAGGGCGATAACAAAACAAGATTAGAATTGGGGAATTGGGTGGACTGCAGGTGGGTGATAAAAACCAGGGGTACGACTTGACACTCATCAAAGAACAAAAAGCTGGAATCAGAAAGAACTTCATCTCTTGATCGTACCAACAAACTTAATGCATTCTTGTAAGAACAAAACTCCCTTTTAAAAAGATCAAGCATTCCTACTTCTCCCCTATGACCTCTCCACACCATACGAATCCCCTATTATGGATACCAGCAATCAAAAACAATGTCACCTTTATCATAAGGTCCCTTCTTCAAAAAATTCTGCTATCTTCAATCTTCTACTTCATTTTTATTTCCTTTCCGTTTTTTTTTTCATATTTTATTTTTTTTTCATATTTTTTTTCTTTTTCTTTTTTTTTTTGGATCTACACAACAAGGGATTGAGCCAACCCCATAAATGTACCCTCTCAATGCAACAGAAAATCCCGACTCCCTGATACTACCACCATGGTTATTCCAGCTTCATAATGATTATAGGGAGGAGGGACGACACCTCCAAAGTTCTCAAAAGGGATAAAGACAAAATTTGACTAGGACAATAGGGCATCATCAAGTTTAAAACGTTCAGAACATGAAAGTTAAGGCACTGACTGACTGGGTGGAATTTGGCTAGGTGTGTGAGAGAAAGACCAATGGAACAAACCTGAACCCTTAACATTTTCGAAACACTGGGATGGATGGCAGGCTCAACATGAAATATGTAGCAAGTTCTAGGATGTTAAATTGAAACACACTTCTACAAGCAGAGTAACAATTAAAGGTCCAATCTCACCAGGAAATATGACAGTTGGCTTGAAGAATTGCAATACATGAAATCATCAGCCTGCCCACTGTCTTCAACCTCCATACGCTTTAAGTCTTACTTCAGTCGCATCATAAAATCAGTGTGCTTCACTACTCTTTGGTCTGTAGCTTTCGGTCGTCATCAGATATAAATTACCAGAAATCTCCAGCATCCATAAAGGCCTCCAAGAGTGCAGACTATTATCCTCGTCAGCATCAGCAGCATCTGTCCTCACTTAGATCCATCAACAGAAACAGCAATGGCAGCAGCAATTTCTCCAACAAAAGCAGCAACAGCACTTTACGGATTGCTATCCAGAAAACACAGGCAGTCCGCCATAAGCAATTGTCGATTTCGGAGACTCCTAAACATAGGTATCAACGTCATTCTCCATGGTAAAGCACCCTTCAGCAGTAGCTGCGTTCCCTCTAGACTTTAGCATCATCAGTTGTGCCATCATCATCATTCGCAACCGAGTTCCCAAGTACTCCAAACATGATTGATTAATTTTTCTTCAGTCTCCAGCTCTCCAACCAATACCAATGAGTGTTTCACCTGCAAAACAAAAGGGGTAAGTTGGACAGAACAAATCAATATTATGCCTTCTCCTTTGCTCTTCAAGCATCACCACAACCTTCCTGGCCTCATCTCCCTTATTGAAACGCCTTCTCCATCACATTCCTTTACTGAATTTTAATGTCAGGGAGCAGAAAAAGGAGTAGAGACATTTGGCTATTCAACAACAAAGAAGCAGCCCTACTCCAACAAACATTACAATAGACCATTTTGGCCATACTGATAGTTTTTTGAAAGTACAGCTCACAGCCCCAAAGCAACTCTATACACCTGGATCGTCCTGCCTTCAAAACCATGACTCTATCCTATCTCCACCCGACGCTCCCAACCTAGCCCATCTGTCTGCTTCACCATTTCTTTCCCTCATGATATATTGCACATGGACCTCACCAGCACAACATAGCACAGCAACAATCGGGACTGCCAGAGTACAGAAACGCCAAGGAAGTTTCGCCGGCTCAATCATCCACCGAACTACATTAATGGAGTCGCACTCGAATACTAACCTAGGGAGTGGGAATCCCTGGTCACGTATTAGAATCTCGCACATTCTACTAATAGCTTGAACTTCAGCCTCCGTGGAGTCAGTCACCCCAATAGAATCTGAAAGGATGAAAATAACACTACCTTCGTCATTACGAATGACCCCTCCTATCCCTGCCGGACCCGGGTTTCCAAGAGATGATCCGTCCGTATTAATTTTCCACCAACCTTTATCCGGTCTTACCCACACCAAGCCTCGACGAGGGACTTTGACTCTGTAGCTCTTATGTTGCATCAGATCTGACTCAAAGGAAGCATCACAAGTCACCACTGCCGGCACCCTTCCACTCGATATTGCATTCCACCACAGTTGGACTTTCCACCGAATTGCATCCTCTGCCTCTTGAAAGTTAAAGACTTTACTTCTGAACACCTTATCATTTCTCCCTTTCCAAATCGTCCAAATTATGGCAGCTCCTAACAACATCCACAGATCTTTAGAGACATGAGTTGGAGAGAATCCAAACCATCCATCCAGTAAGCTTGTCACCGTCCCTGGTAGAACCCAGTCCATTCCAATCCATGACAATCCTCTATACCATAGCCTACCTGTTGACGGGCATTGGCATATCAAGTGATTACCCGACTCCAGTTCCTTCTCACATAGGGGGCATAACGCATGAGCAGGCTGGATACATCCCCTCCCGAGTAACAGATCCCGAGTGGGGAGGCCATGATTAGCTAGTTTCCATACCATTAGTTTCACCTTCATTGGGGCCTTAGTATTCCAAATGTTACGCCAAACCTGCCCCTGGTGCATTGAGGTTACAGCTTGATGTCGTCTCCACCAGGAACTAGTAGAAAAAACACCACTACTCTACTCTGCCCACACCACTCTATCCTCAAGGAATCTGTTCAACTTCAAGCCCTTAAGCACGTTCAGCATATCCTCCCACACCTCGACTTCCCAATCAAATAGTGGCCTTCTAAATTGAATCTCCCATTCTGTAACACCCCGGTTTTTGGTCACCCAGGTCGGGATGTCACCGCCACATCTCCCTAGTAAGACACGGTTTCTCCGAGCTTACTAAAGAGATGCAAGGCTAGGTATTGCAGTATTTAAAACATTTAAAGCATTCAAAATAGCCCATACAATATAATTCGAAAATAATAATAGCATAGCGCAGCGGAAATATTTAGTTTAGTACAGTATCGCAGCGGAAAATATAAAAAGTGCCGACATGGCCAAAACACGGGTTAAACAGGCCCGTTCATATTATAGTCTAAGTACTAAATTTAAAAGCAAAATAACAATTCCCAAAATCCCATGCATGATTCGTGCTCATACAGGCTCATTCCACATATTCTGTAAAGAAAGGAATAAAAATGGTTTTGGTCAGCAAAATTGCTGAGTAAGTTAACACATGCATGATCGTAGGGTTTAAAAGCCATAAATTTAATAATTTAACAAAAGCATGATAATAACATAATATCTAGTTTCATCTAATCCATATCCAATAGCATAATTTATCTCAGGCTCCATTTAACAACACATACCACATGGTTCAAAATAATTGCCATAATTAAAATAAAACATTTAAATAATTTAATTTGACAACAATATCATTTAATCTAGTTTAATTTAATTTAGAATCCCCATTACATTCCCGATTTGGTATTTCAAAGTTTCACGATAAAAATCGCGATGTCAACAAGTTTAGCCGGTAGCCCGGCGGCCGTAGCCGTATCAGCCATATACCCAGTACCACTCCGGAGCCTCGGGAAACCCATACGGATATTCACGAGAGTGTAGGCTCTATATTTCGCCGTTTTGGCAATATCACATTTCAAGTATAGCGCGCGGGGTCACCATCGTCCATTCCGGCACGAAGTGAATCGTTAGGGGGCACCCTGCAGAGCACTCACCCCTAATTTTAATTTATCAAGTTTGTAAGGGGATTTAGTTTTTTTTTAAAATCTGCCTTCCATTGTATTAATTTAGAAACAATATCTCAATTCGTTTCAACCCTAAAGGTTAATTCCATGTTTCAACAAGATTTCAAAATTTCGTTTCGGTAAATCACAGTTTACTCCAAAATTCGTCTAAAATCAGATTTAATTCCAAAAATTCCAAAATTTCATATCTGACTCGGAAACATCAAGATCTACAACTTTCGTCTTTTAACTTTTTCAATCCGAGATACCTAAATAGGTCAAAATCGCCAATTTTCGTATAACAAGAAATCTGTCCGAGTTTAACATGTCACAGTTTAAAGATTTCAAATTCTAACATATCAATTCAACTCCAAACTTAATGAAATTTGACAGGGATCATCTTAAGACATTTATCTACAACTTTCATGTTTGGCCAAAGATCTAGAACAGCCTAGATCCTATGTCAAAAACGTGATCAAGATCATTCCTAAGTTCTGTCCAAGATTTCAAGATCTAGAATCAAACAGTTCGGTTTCAATGGGTTTTCACATATCAAATCAACTCCAAAAATTCTCAAATTTTTACAGTAGCTAGGTCTAAGTCTTAGGAACGTTTTTCGTGTTTTAAGTTTTTCCGTTTGAGTTTGTTTTAAGGGTCGGAAATATTCACCAAATCTGTTGCGTCGGTAGAAAAACAAAAGTGGACAGATTTATGGTTCTTGTTGAATCTTTTAGGTTTCGAATGTTTTAAAATCTCCCAAAACCATGTAAGGTTAACTTACAGTGTCTATGAACGTCGGGAATGTCCAATTCGGAGGCGTGGCTTCCAGATCACCGTCTCTCCTCTCCGTTCGTCGGGTTCTACGATCTAGATTCGATACGGGGGTGTAGAAAGAAAAAGGAGATGATTAGGATTCGTTTTCGAATCGTTTATTGAATAAAGATTGGACCGAGACTTACCACGACTATGGAGATCTGTAGAGAAACTCGTCCAACAGCGTTCGTCTTGGTTTCGTGCCTCCGACGACTCCGGATTTAGGGTTTCGAACGTATAGAATGTTGTAGGGTTTTGTAAACTTGTTCGGGGCTCCCAAGGGGCTTATTTATAGAATTCTCAATCCCTAGGGCGTCCACAACCGACCTAAAGGTCTGGAGTCGAGAGATGTTCAACCGAAAGTCGAAAAATCCGCGTTCGGGCGAGAGATTCACGCAACAAACGAATCTGTGAAGTGGCGCGGTCGTGGCGCGCTAAAGCCACTTCACCGCGCGGCCACACCGCGCCGACTTCGCCTGGACTTCGGTCCGGGCGGGTCGTGCGATCCGTCGTGCTTTTCCGCCTCTCTTTCGGGTTTCTATCCCTCTATGCTCCCGAATTCCGATTTCCGGGGTATCTTCGGGTTCATACTCTCTCTCTAAATTTTCGCTCGAGTCTAATTGGATGTTTTGGACTCGAATACTCGAGTTCATTAGTGTCGGGTTTTTGTGTACCATTTATCCATCCTTTTGTTTAATTAAATTCCTTTAATCCCTTTTTAAGTAAAAATCTCATTTCTCATTTCCTTATCTTTATTTATTTCTTTTATTTGCTGCATTTGTTTATTTATTTATAGTATTTATTTTATTTATTATTTATTTATTTAATTACTGTTTTATTTTATGTTGGAAAATTCTCGGGTATTACACATTCCCAATTTAGACCGCACCAACTCCCATAGTTATTCACTTTTCCATTCTTGTTGATTGCCAGGGCGTGCAATCTGGGGAACAAAACAATTAAAGGTCTCCCTGCCTCAGTCCAAACATCTTGCCAGAAACGGGTCAAAGCACCATTCCCCACCATCATTTTAAAGCTGCCTGCATCATTTCTCCCATCCAGACCCCCCCAAGCGCTACAAATCCTCCCCAAACCGTGCACCCGATCCTTATTTCCGGCACCAACGAAGCCTCGCCCTTATAATACTTTTCATTGATCACTACTTTCCACAACGCTTGCTCTTGCCCGAACCTCCATCTCCACTTATTCAATAGCGCTGAATTGAAATCCTTCGTTTTCCAGAGCTGGAGCCCTCCGAATTCTTTAGGTTGGCATATTCTATCCCAACAAATAGTATGTAGTTTTTTGGACTCATCCCATTTATTCCAAAAAAATCTCCGTTTTAATTTTTCCAAACGATCTTCCACAGCCGCTGGGACCTTAAAAAGGGATAGAAAATATGTTGGCAAGCTATTCATGACTGAACGGATCAGACAAACTCGGCCAGCCTGGGTTAGAAGTTTCCCTTGCCACCCCGCCATCCTCCTCTCAACTTTGTCCAACAGAGGCTTCCAAACTTCAATACCATTAACCCTACCCCCAACGGGAATCCCCAAGTAGATCATCGGCCATTTTCCAACTTTGCAACCCAACATACCAGCAGCTTCCTCCACCATTTCCGAAGAGCAATTGATGCCAAACAAGCTACTTTTTTCGAAATTAATTCTAAGGCCTGTCGAAAGAGATAGACACCACAATATTCTCTTGATGTAGACTACCTGTTCGAAATCCCCTTCGCAAAATAAAAGCGTATCGTCTGCATATTGGAGATGCGTAATAGTGGGGCCCCTCCCCCCGATGCTAATCCAGCCAATAGCCCTATCTCAGACGCTTTCACAAGAAGTCTATTCAATACTTCAGCGACAATCACAAACAAATATGGTGAGAGCGGGTCGCCCTGTCTCAACCCTTTCTGTAAATCAAAGAATCTGGTCGAGGAACCATTCACAAGTACCGCCGCAGAGGCCGACTGAACGCAGGCTTTGATCCAAGTTATCCATTTTCTCCCAAAATTCATAGCCTCAAGAACACTCAACAGAGCCTCCCAAGACACATTATCGTATGCCTTGGCGAAGTCTAGCTTAATCACAAACCCCCTGCGACCGGAATTAATCGTTGAGTGTATCACTTCCGATGCAATCAAGGCCCCATCCAAGATTTGTCTACCTTTAATAAAGGCCATCTGCGAGTCCCCGATCACTTCTCCCAGCACTCCCTGACTCCTTTTTGCCAAAGTTTTAGCCACAATTTTGTAGACACTTCCCACAAGAGAGATTGGCCTGTAATTCCCAAAATCCGTCGGCCGATCTACCTTGGGAATCAGGGTTATAAACGAGCCTCCTGTACCCTTAGGCAGGGTGCCCTCCTTATCCAGCTTCAAGAAAACATCCATAACATCATTCCTTAACAAGTCCCAGAATTCCTTAAAGAATCCCAAATTGTACCCGTCGGGGCCTGGAGCCCGGTTCCCATCACAGCTCCAAACAATAGACCGGATTTCATCCTCTGAGAAACTACGTTCCAACCAATCCCTGTTGCGATCATCAATCCTGCCCAGCTCAAAATCATCAAATCTGAAAAGGTCTTCCTTTGTTTTGGAGAAAATGGTCCTGAAATAAGAGTAGGCCGCTTCCTTCACATCGCGAGGATCCTCCACCAAAGTTCCATTCATCATAATAGCTCCTATATGATTTCTTTTTCTGTTGATAGCTGCAACAGCGTGAAAACATTTGGTGTTCAAATCCCCCTCTCTAAGCCACCTCACCCTCGATTTTTGAAACCACCTTCTTTCCTCATCAAGAAATAGCTTCTTGAGTTCTTCCTTTTTGTCCCTCCATTCAAGCCTATTCGCCTCCTCTACCCCAATCCCCTGCTGGGACTCCTCCAATTCGCTGATTTCAGTCAACAACCTTTGGATACGATTCTCAATCCCAGCTGCCCCGTACCCCTCCCAACCCCTAATCTTCTTTTTAAGCTGCCTGAGCCTGCTAAACAGTCGACGCCCTTGAGCACCCTCACCCCCCTGCCCACTCTCCTCCCAAACCTCGCGCACCAGATTTTGGAATTCTTTATCCTCCAACCAATAGTTATACAATCGAAAAGGTTTGGGGCCCCAAGACTTGTCCCCAATTTCCAACCGGACCGGATAGTGGTCAGAAAGCACAGAGTCACAACGCCTTTGGAAAAGGTCCCTAGGATTATTGAGCCAGCCCGGGGATAGCAAAAACCTATCAAGACGACTACATACACTACCCCCTCTCCCAAACCAGGTAAAGCAACCCCCCTCCATGGGTAAATCGACCAGGCCCATCCAATCAATAAAGTCACGGAAATCCCTTGACGAACCATCATCACCTCCAGCCCCAAATCTTTCACCCTCCACAGTTACCGCATTAAAATCACCGGTTAGACACCACAGCTCCCCATTCACAGTGTCACAAATATTAGCAATCATATTCCAGAAATCCGCTCTTTCCCTCCTAGTATTTGGCGCATGGATATTCAGTACATTGATAGTCTCATTTAAACCTCTCAAGTTACCTTTGATCCAGATGTAATGGTGCCCCTTATCCTTGACCTGAAATGAGCCATCCCTTGTGTCCCACACCACCAACAGACCACCCGCATTACCTACCGCCGGCTGCACGCAGTACTCGCATCCCTTAGATCCCCACAAGCGGAAGACAAGCCTCTCTTGAATATCCACCATTTTAGTTTCCTGAAAACAAAACATCGAAGGCCTTTCCTTTTTACACAGTCTCATCACCGCCCTACGCCTGGCACCCCCATTCATCCCCCTGAGATTACATGTAATTAACTTCATTATAGTGATCGTCACACACTATTCAATTCAGACCCCGACTAGCCATTTTAGACTATCTCCTTGCAAATCCACTCCACCGCCTCCGGCCTACTCTTCCCGCAATTCAACCCCAGGCGAGCAGCGAGATTGAATATTGCTTCTGCCTCCGAGTAGTCAACGAGCTTAACCCCAGCCTTAGTTGTCAACGTTGTAAACTGCAACTGTGCGAATTTATCTCCCCTGTCACACATCTCAGACAGCCCCTTGCCATACCCGACCCCAGCCTTCTTTCCAGCCTTCCTCCCCCGTTTGCGCCCCCTGTGAACAATCTTTCTTCTGCCCGTAAGGACTCTCGCCATAGCGTCCTCAATCGTCCTAATTTCCTGCATCCCTTCCAGATTTGCTCCTCCAAAATCCCCACCTGCTCCCATCAAGCTAGATCCGTGCTCATTAATTTGCTCCCTGTTCAAATCGTCGAGCACCTCCGTTATCCCAATTCCGGCACCGTCCTCCGCCGCGCCATTCGCCCCTACTTCCCCTCTGTACACCAACGCTCCTTCATCTGACCCACAGCTACCTACCGCGACATCTGGGCACTCGCCCTCTATGACTTCTTCTGGTATTGTCTCCAATGGAGTATCATACGGCTCCTTCCCTTTCCCAAAGGGCATAAGGGCATTAATAACTCCATCCTTGATTACCCGACTTTCGCCACGATACATAGAGAGATCGCTACCCTGAGGAAGATTTCTTCTGGGAAGGTTCGATTTAACCAGTGGACCCACCTCTAGATCTGTTGTAAGTCGGTCCACCACCACTGGATCCTGGTCGGGCACAGGGCTTCCCAGGCCAAGCATTGTCTCCATCAAATTTCCTACAGGCCCAGGCCCCTGCGCCCCTTCCCTCTGTAGCCCACTCCCTACAGGCCCATCCTCCTCCAGACTCTCACCATACGGGCCGCCCAAAGTTGGCCCACTCCCTACACGCCCAGTCACCCCCAAGTCCTCTCCATGCGGCCCGTGCACAGTAGGCCCAATAACATCATTAATCATCTCCATATCGTTAACAAGACAGTCTCCCGCCGCCCCCTTGTTCCTAGACTGCCTTTCTGCAATAACTGGAGTTTTATTGTCCCTAAGCGCCGCCCCCTTCGATCTTTCCGCTTCCCCAGAAACTTGAGTCCTGGACTTCCCCAGAAACTTGTGTTTATTTATTTATTATATTTATTTATTGTTTATTTAAAGGAAACCAAAGGGCAGTAGTCGCCTACTCAAAACTGTGTCAGCACAAAGGATATTATAAAGTCATGACAATTGACAAAAATGAAGACAATGGCAAAGGATCCAAGTGGCTAAATAAGCCCTATATATTTTACAGAGGTATATATCCAATTCAAAGCTTAAATTTGGATGGATTTGGATCCACTTCAAACTAGTGTGCTACTTAGATGACAATTTACTGATCATGTCCTTTAATATTCATGCTCTTTCGAACATTTACATTACTTTTTTCTAATATCAATTTTCCATGTAAAGGTCAGAAGTTAAGCCTTGCGCATCCGTACGCGGACGGCCGGTTCTCGTTCAAAAACTATCATGATAGTCATTACAATCTGAAATACACGAGTTTCAATTAAACGATGGGATCCTCAAATTAAAGAAAGACACATTTCCGAAATTTTTTTTTTAAAGAAAGACACTGTTACTTTCAATTTACTTTACCCAACCAAACTTTAGAAACAAATAAAATAAAAGAAAAAACTTATCCAATAAAGATTAAACAATCACGTATATAAAATAAACAATGGAAGTGGTTTGAATTGGATGCCATTATATAAGCTGCACACTGGTTTGAATTGGATGCAAATCCATCCAAATTTAAGCTTTGAAGTGGATATATACCTCTTTTAAATATATAGGTTTATTTAGCTACTTGGATCCTTTGCCATTGTCTTCCATTTTTCTCAATTGTCATGACTTTATAATATCCTTTGTTCTGACACTGTTTTAAGTAGAATACTGCCCTCGGTTTTCCTTTATTAACTATGGGCTATGGCTTTCCCTAGAGCACATTGTTCTTGGAGGAGGCCACTCTAGTGTTCCCCATCATCATGGCCTACTGCTATTTAATGAAGCCAGAAGATAAGCTCAATATATGGCACTGTAGTACACCATTTATGACTACTTTTCAGCAGCTGTTGACTGTATAAAATATAGTATTATATAGATTATGGCTGCCAAAGGGGATATGTTCTTTCTATAAATATATAGGAGCTTCGTAGTAATACTTTGATCATACAAATCGAGCCCTCATTACCAAAATGGCATTCCCTTATGCACTCAGTACTCTTTCCTTCTTTCTCCTCCTCTTCAATGCCTTTCCCTCCATCACCCAAAGTGTTGTTCCTCCTTCACAAAGATTCACTTATGTTAATGAGGGCGATTTTGGGGAATACATAGTTGAATACGATGCGAACTACAGGATTTTGCCACTTAGTAGCTGGAATTTCCAGATGTTTTTCTATAACACCACGCCTGGTGAGTATACATTGGCTTTACGCCTTGGTTCCCGGAGATCTGAGACAATGTTATATTGGGTGTGGGAAGCCAACCGTGGCAATCCAGTGGGCGAGAACGCAACATTTTCACTGGGAGCCGATGGCAACCTAGTGTTGGCGGAAGCAAACGGTCGCATTGCTTGGCAATCCAACACGGCGAACAAAGGCGTTGTAGGGTTCTCATTGCAGAACAATGGCAACATAGTACTTTACAACGCCAAGGGCGATTACATTTGGCAAAGCTTCGATTACCCCACGGATACGTTGTTAGTGGGTCAATCTCTTCGACTTACAGGCCGAAATAAGCTCGTGAGTAGGCTCTCGGAACAAGAGAACAAGGATGGGCCTTATAGTTTGGTCTTGGAGCCTTATGGATTCGCATTGTACTACACGAGCAGCAAAAACTCCGCAAAGCCCATGCCGTATTACGTATACGACTTGAAGGATGATTTCCGCTTGGAAAAAAATGATACATTGAATGTCTTAACATTCCAAAGGGTGCCTGGAGAAGTGGATACAGGGAATGGCCCGGATCCTGACAGATTAAACTTGGTGGATCAAAATGGAAGGGGAATGCGCTTGTTTAATGGAAAATACAACAGCACATACACATATCTCCGATTAGGGATTGATGGGTCTTTAAATGCCTACACATACGACTACATTGAGGGCTTTTCACCCGTTTGGGAGAGGACCTCCACCTTTTTCCGTAGGGATTCATTCTGGGCCAGCACAGAATGCGATTTGCCCGAGAGATGTGGACAGTTTGGTGTTTGCCAGGACAGCCAATGCGTGGCGTGCCCGTCTCCGAGTGGCTTATTGGGTTGGAGCAAGACGTGTGCGCCTCCAAAGCTCGCGTCGTGTAAGGCAAGCGACGTTACGTACTATACGGTGAATGGAGTGGACCATTTCTCGATCAAGCACACTAGAGGGATCAAGGCCATAAGGGAGGAGGACTGCAAAACAAAATGTACGTCGGATTGCAAGTGCGCGGGCTTTTTCTACCATCGTTCTGAGTCGAGGTGCTGGATCGTTTCGGATATTATGACCCTAACTAAAGTCGACAATTCGACGCATGTGGGCTATATCAAGACTTCCAAAGTGTAAGATCCGGAAGGAGACTTCAGACAGATCTTGTGTTTGTGAGATTGAAATAACAATCCTCTAGAGGAAACAGAGCAGAAGCTCTGTTGGAGAAGTGTGTGTTTGTGTGATATGTTGTACCGTATTTCTTATCTTCTGTTGAATTTGAGTTGAAGTTGTAATGTATCTTGAAAGTGTGGTTTTTGTAATAAATAGGCAAAAGCTTTGTGAAGAATCTTGGGTAAATGTCGTATAGTGTATTGTGCACAGTTTGATAATATCAATGTGTAACTTGGTTTAACCACGTTAATTCGTCACTCATTTTTGGTGTATATATAGGACTATATGTTTATAGCTTTGGATATGCTTTGTTGATTTACAGTAATATTAATACCCTACTGGGTCCTACTCCAATTTGAATTTTGTAAAATAACCCTATATATCATCATAGTTAAGGTGGTCTTCAAAATAATTTGGATTCATTTGTTATCAGTTCGAACGAATAATTTGTAGGAATTCGAGAATTGGATCCACCTGTGTAAATATTGCTAGTTCATTGTGAGCCGACAAAATAATTTTTAGAAAGGAAAAAATAAATAAATTAACAACAAGGGTAGGAGGTATTAGGGGTGATTAATGAACAGTGCTACTCGTAATCGATTCGGGAGTCGACTCGAAAAAAACTCGACTATTGCTACTCGACTCAAGCTCGATCTCAAGTCAAACTCTAGTATTTTAGTATTCAAGCATTTGAGCTCGACTCACACACATTTCATACTCCACTCTACATTCTATTAGAAAATGTCACTTATTTAAAATATCTAAATGACGAAAAAATAGTCATTCTTAAAAATTAAAATTTATTTTTAAAGAATTTTAACTCTATCTTAATTGTACAATAACCAACATAATATTCAAATATCAAACTGAATTGTATCTTTTACGCTATGCTTAAAAATTCAAATTCAAATGTTAAGAAAAAAAACAAATCAAAATTGAAACTTAAGCTACAAACTCGAGCTCGAGCTTAGAAAAAAAAATACTTGCAAGCTACTCGAACTCGAATATCTGCCGTCAAGCTCAAACTCAAGCTCAAGTACCATAATACTCGACTTGAATCGACAAGAGGTTCACACCATGAGTTTGAGGTGCATGGCCTAACAGTTTTTTTTTTAAAAATAGAAAATAAAAATTAGCGCATGGCCCAACAGTTCCCTTCTCTCTCATTTATTTATTTAAAAAAAGCATTTTAGGCAAAAATTTTGAATTATTTATTGTGTGTTAAAGTTTGCTTCATTTGCAAGAACTTGAATAGAGACTTTACAGAAGAATACAACCTTATGCGGAAAAGTCCATTTTTAGTTCCGTAGCATCATTCCTTGTCATGTAACCCTCAGTGCGGGCTACAAAAGTGCCATCTTCTTTGATGCTTGATTTTGATTATCTAAGATCTACTGCAAAAGTCCCATCAGATCAGAAAGTGGGGCCGGTTCTGTTACAGGCTTAGGTTGCTGCTGTGGGTAGAACGGCATATTCTGCTGAAAAAAACCTGGAGGTCCCTGCTAAAAAGGTGGGTTGTTGGTATGTGGATTAATAGGGCTCCTCTAATTCTGCACATACTGAACATCCTGCGCTTCTTCAAAAGCTTGACTTTCAGAAGCTATTGCAGTCGGGCATGCGTGGGACTGATGAGGTCCTGCACAATACTGACATGCAATAGATTGAATGGCCGGAACAGGCTAAACAGACTGTACAGACTTCCCTGGGACTATCACCTTGTTGAGGGCTATCTTCATACACCCCAGTCTGTCTACCACCATAGCTAGCTCATCCTTCACTTCCTTCAATGCTCCCATCTCTCCCACCTTAGTAGGGACATTCCTCTCACCATTTCCCCATAACTCTTCATCCTCTGCTAAGGCATCAAAGATCCTCCTAAAACCCTCTACAGTCCTATCCAAAAAGGTCCCCCCCCGAAGTCCCATTAAGCCACTGTTTATTTGCGGGAGCCAGACCCTGATGAAATGCATATAGAATCTCCTGCCCAGACAAACCATGTTGGGGACAAGCCCTAATGCTTGCCCTCATTCGCTCCCATGCATCTATCACTGCCTCATGTCTTAATTTGATCTCTAAGCTTAATGACCATGGAAGGTGGAAAGAACTTAGTCATAAACCGCCGCAACATGCCATCCCAAGTGTGAATTGAACCTGCAAGAATTGATTGAAACCATGCTTCAGCCCTATCCCTTAATGAAATGGGAAACAACTGCATCATGAGTTCCTCATTTGTCATTCCTACAACATTCACAGTACTGCATAGGTTCTTAAATTGGTACAAGTGGATGGTTGGATTCTCCTGGATACTTCCTCCAAATTGTTTCTGCTGAACCATGGTGATGAAGGAAGGTGGAATAGTGAAAGGTAAATTCGGTATAGGTCTCACTATCGGATCATTTATGATCTGACTAGCCGGTTGCATCTGCTACCTAAGAGTCAAAACTGGTTGTTGGGGAGGATCCACACAGACAGCTGGAAGATTATTCTATCCACCCCCTACCGATGGTATCTGCCGCTCACGCTCACTCTTATCTACGCCCCCGTTCATGTTCTAATCTTTTCCTAGCCCTAATTCTACGTTCGGTCCTGGCAATATCTGAACCAAACTCAAATTCTAGTGGAAAACCTTTGGGCATAAACTAGAACCTGAGCAAGAGGAAAACAAAAGTGAGGGAATAACAGAATAAATAACTAAAAAATAAAAATAAAAATAAAAATAAGAAGGAACCACAAAAGCTCAATAAACTATAACAAAAACACCTTCCCCGACAACAGCGTGAAAAACTTGGTGTGTGGAATATTTTCCAACACAATCCGCAATATACGGTCCGAGGAATATCCGGTGAAAACAGATCAAATCCTCGGGGAATAGTGAATTGCCACTAATTTATTAAATTTAAGCAGCGAATAAATTAAAAGGCATGAATTGTTTGTTTATCTAGAATTCTAATAATTCAATGAATGAAAATAAAGCAATAAAAGGTCCAATCAACAAGCAAACAGAGAGAATGGATTAATTGATAAGCTAGATGATGAATAGGGATCCCTAAATCTTTCAATTGTTTACTAACTTGCAGAATTCATATAAAAATCCAATTTTTAAACAATTTAATGCCTACTGAGAACAATCACAATTTATTAACCTCTCGGTTTTAATGGATTGCAATTCCCCTGGCTAGTGATTATCCTAAATTGGATTCTAACAGATTTTATACTTTCTCAAGCTACATATTGTCAGAATTAATATGTTTAAGTATGATTTGTTCAAATATTTTTCAGTCACCTCAACAACAGAAGGCCCTAGTTCAGTTCTCCTTTCGGTCTCACCAAATAAATATAAAAATTGAATATATTAGCATTAAATTAACGAAATTCATATAGTAAAAGCAAAATCAACAATATCCAAATCTAGGTCTCCCCAACATTAGGTTTAGCCTAACATAGTATCACAAGAACAAGAAGTAATAAAGAAAGAAAATATATTCTGGTGAAACATCTGGTAAAGGAATGCCACTGTAGGAATCTTGTCAGATCTTCAATGGATTTCCTTCGTCTCCTCTTCTCTCTTGTCGGGATGATGGCTGGAACAATATGTGGAAGTATGGATGATTTTTAGGTAGAACAATGAAAGTCGGAAGTCGGAACCCTCTCTAGGTCTGAAAACGTGCTATTTATATGCCGGGACGCGAAAAACTAGAAAATCAGAAAATTGGGCTGCCTGGTGGCGCGCGATGCACGCGGTATTGGCCACGCCCCACGCGAGACCGTGCGGTGCCTCTGGCCGCGACGTCGAGTCGCGACTCGACTTCTCGTGCGATCTCTCGTCCTCATTTTCCTTCTATTCGGATTTGTGGAGTTCCAATGACTTCTTCTAGGTCCTTCTAGCCTCTAGCTTGCTAAAAACACCTAAAATGATGTAATCTCAAACACAAAATACATTAAAATGCATAGAATCATTACTGAAGGCCGGTTTGACATTACTGAAGTAGAACTGAGGTGGCGAGTGTCTCTATGGTGGAAAGCTGAAAACAATGGGGTTGGTGGAGACATGGCTGGACTTGACACAAGTTTTCCTGGTAGCCTGTTGCAGCGAAGAAATGGACATGAGAAAGTTCTCCGTAGGGGGCTGACTTGGGAAAAACCTAGCATCGGATGGTGGAAAGTGAACACGGATGGATCGTCACTCGGAAATCCAGGGGAGGCTGGGATAGGTGGTGTGATTCGAGATGAAGAAGGTAAAGTTATATTTATTTTGTCTGATTACATTGGGAGATTGGATTCCACCGAAGCGGAAGTCAAGGCAATCAGCCGAGTATGCAAGGCGATCATTCGGGACCAAAGTTTTCCCCTACCAAAAATTATTTTTGAGTGTGATTCTTTGAATGTAGTGAGATGGTTGCAGGATCCCAGGGATATTCCATGGAGGTTGTCAAAGCTGGTTCAACCTATTGTGGCTTTATGGAGTTTTGGGGGTGAAATGAGGGTTAATCATATTCTTAGAGAGAGAAATGAGGCGGCAGATATGTGGGCTCGACGTGGAGCAAAAGGTGGGGATAAAATCGAAGAATGGTATTAGAATCAGGAAAAGTTGGTGTATGAAAAAATTTGTGTGTATCGTTTAATGTCTGCATGAGAAATACAACCTCTGATGTGTTGCAGGTCGCTTTATGTTGAGTATGTTTTTATTGTAGATTTTTAGTTTGTTCCCTTTTAGTGCCTTTTTGTCCAGAATGTAGTAATGTGGCGCTGTATTGGTTGGAGGAGACTTGCGAGTTTCTTTGGATGGAGATGTAACTGTTTTAAAAGCTATTGGCTTTAGCCTCTGGAATAATACTAAGTTGCTCTAAAAAAAAATGCATAGAATCATGGAATAAGATCACAAATTAACATTCACACTAGAATCATAGTTTCTAGCAGTTAATGCCACAATTTTCACCAATAAAATCATTAGCTTATCAATTAAACATAAGGAAATGTTCAATAAGAGCATGCTCGCTTTTTTTTAAAAAAAAAAAACATTGACACTCATGTGTCGATAAAGGTGTGTGGGAGTCCAAGCCAATGAAATTAAAAGAAGGGGTAAAGGGGAGGGATAAGTCTCCAACCCCGAGCGGGGTCGAACCCCCAACCTATTGGTTGGGAGTTATAGAACTTGGCCTCTGGGGTAAATCTCCAACCCGAAGCATGATCTCTGTTGCCATTTTTGTTACCTACATGTAACGACTTTTTTTTTTTTTGGGACTAATATGATTGACTATTTTGTCTCTATTCACGTGAAGTGACTATTTAATACTCCATCCGTCTCACTTAAGTTGTCTTGTTTCACTTCTGCACCAATACACTTTTTGAATCGTTAATATATCAAAATATATACAATGAAAAATTATATAAAATACATTTCTAAAACCACATGATCATACGATTCTAAAAAGACCCAACTCGACTTTTTTTTTCCAAATATATACTTGTAATAATATGGAGTCAAAGCTGAAGAATGAACAATGCCAAAAAGTCAAATAAGACACATTACCTGGGACGGAGGGAGTATGTAAGTACTTTCAATAAATTGACATACTATGTTGGTAGGTTGCTAATATTATAGGCTTTGTCGCTTAAATATATATGGGCCAAAAATCACAAGGAAATATGCAATGTAATTTAAATGACTCTAACTTACTCAAATGAACTTGGATTTGAACATTCTTTTATGAAAATCTACGTAATCGATGCAAAGAATCTAAATATACTATCAGATTTAAAAATATTAAACACAAAATAGTAGATTTTAATAATGCGGGCAACATATATTTTTAGGGCTTCAGCGACATGATGGAGCATTTTAGTTACATGGATAGAATATTTCATCAACATGGATGGAACATTTCAACGATATATTTAAAAACAAAGAACATAGAGTTATTCAAAGAAGAATTGAACGACACTACCATGAAGAATTTAGGGACATCATACTTGCGCCATCGTGCCGCTATTGTTCTACTTGATGTAGTTGTATGCCCGACTACTGTGGCATGTATTTTCAGTTATGTGCTAGGGACGAGAGAAGGTGAGGATGGGAAGGAGTACGTCCTAGAGTTTGGTGGATAATGGAAACGTTGGCAGAAGCAAGAATGAGAAAGAGGAAGACAAAAATGTGAGATGTGGGAGGACGAGCATGATGAGTGAGAAATATAAACAAAGATTATTTTCATCTTATTGAAATTACAAGGCTACCATTTTTTACTAATCTCAAACCTTTGATTTAGACCTCTCATCAACGGCTCACAAAAACCTCCGTATAACAAGATTATGGCTCCATAACTATTGCGATCACCAATTGTACAATACTCATATTTTTTTGAGGAAAAAGTTTTCATTAATAGTCCAGAACAATGAACATTACATTACAATATGGCAATTGATTCAGCCAAAACAGCCCGATCTCATCCTAGACCTCAACCTCAGAATCACAGAAACCCCAGAAACACAAAAACACAACCAGGTATAAAATGGAACCTCTATGCCCGACCCGAAGGCTACATTTCACTCTCCTTCATAACACATATAGCATTCGCACAGAACCAAACATTCCCCGCCAGCACATCTACACACAGCAATACCACAGGGAGATAAAACCAACATTTAAAGCCAGACTTCAAGTTTTTCATTCCCTACTGCTCCTCTTCTAGCCCAGTAGTCTGCAAGACCGTTTCTTTCTCTAAAAATATGTTGAACCTGCACAACACCCCCACACCTAAAAACTGCCATGACAGAGACCAAATACCTATGAAACTTCCAAGGAACCCTGTCCGGATTTTTTTAGCCATGATACCACATTTAGAGAATCACTTTCAAAAACTACCTTTGGAATAGGAAAGCCATGGTCCCTTAAAATCGCTTCACAAACCTTACTGACTGCCACAATCTCCGCTTCATTTGAATCCTTGCACCCAATGGATTCGGACAAGATAAAAATAACTTTTCCACCCTCATCTCTAATCACGCCTCCCACTCCCGCCGGCCCCGGATTCCCCAATGACGACCCATCCGTATTCACTTTCCACCATCCCTCCTCCGGCATTCCCATTCCAGGCCACAACGTTGATTAGTAACTCTTCTATCACTCGTAATTGACAGACCCCCTGGCCATCTATCTTCCAAGCAAGCTATGCTCATGTTCACATCCCCTCCAGCCGCTTGCCACCACCAACCGACCCTCCATTTTACTAAGCCTTCAGCCAGCTTGCTATCAAAAATCTGTCCATTGAAAATCGAACCATTTCTCAATATCCACACCGTCCACAGTATCGCAGCTCCCGTTAATAGCCATGCCTTCCTACTCCTTTGCTTAATTGGAAACCCGAACCACTCAATCAGTAAATCTTGAGCCTTCCCCGGAACGACCCAATTAATCCCAAACCAATTTACCGCTTTATACCATAAAACACTTACCTCCTTGCACTTGCAAAAAAGGTGATCAATGGATTCCTCTTCCTTCTCACAGCAAGGGCACATCGCAGCTGACTGTTGGATGCAGCCCCTCTTCGCCAAAGCTTCCCTGACTGGTAAGGCTTCCTGAAATATTTTCCATAACAATAGCCTCACTTTCATTGGACATTTTAGCCTCCACAAGCTGCTCCAGAACCATTTCAGACCCCCCGCGCTCTGATCATCACCATGCTGCCAGCAAGACCGTGTTGAGAAGCATCCGTTAGCCTCCAATTTCCACCTGGTTTTATCCATCATAAACCTGTTTAACCGCACTTCACTAAGAACCAACATAAACTCACTCCATACCCACAATTCCCAATCAAACAACGGTCGCCTAAGCTCAATATTCCACTCCCACCCGACACCAATCCATTTTCCATAATCAGCTATCATCCCATCTTTATCTAATGCCAATGCAAATATCCTCGGAAACATCTCCTTTAAAGACCTACCCCCCTCCAGCCACTTATCATGCCACAATTTGGTCCTGCCCCCATCCCCAACTTGAATAAAAAAACCCCTACCCTGACTCCCAACACACATACTATCCCACCCACTACAAATTTTACCCCACAAGGATCTACCCTCTCTAACCTCAGGCACTAAGGAGGCTGCTCCACTGTAATATTTGGCATTAATCACTTGTTTCCAAAGCGCATTTTCACCCCCAAACCGCCATCTCCATTTAAGTAAAAGTGCCTTATTGTAGTCCACAATACTCCAGATATTTAATCCCCCTTCATCCCTATGCCTACAAATCGATTCCCACTTTATCATGTGCATCCTCCTCCTACCATCCCACTCATTCCAAAAGAAGCGTCTTTTGAGTAATTCTAATTTAACCGCCATAGCTCTAGGGATTTTAAAAATCGATAAGAAATATACCGGGAGGCTATTCATAACCGATTTAATCAAACATAATCGTCCGTCCTGTGATAGCAATCGTCCCTTCCACCCAGCCAATCTTTCTTCGACCTTCTTCAACACCGGTTGCCAAATAGACAACCCATTAATCCGACCCCCAATCGGAACCCCCAAATACGTCATCGGCCAGTTGCCCACTTCACACCCAAGGACTCCAGCAGCTTCCGTTAATAGGTTGAGAGAACAGTTAATCCCAAACAGGCAGCTTTTTTTGAAATTAATCATTAAGCCAGTCGATAGTGATAAGCATCTGAGAATTCTTTTTATGAGAATTACTTGTGTCAACTCGCCTTCACAAAAAAGGACCGTGTCATCCGCGTACTGTAAATGAGACACCACCATATTATTGCCAACCTCCAACCCCCTGTACATACCCTCTTCAATCGCCCTTTTCAACAAACAATTAATAACCTCGGCCACCAAGACAAAGAGGTACGGGGATAATGGATCCCCTTGCCTTAGACCCTTTTGCATCTTGAAGAAGGTAGTAGGAGACACGTTGATAAGAATTGCAGCAGCTGCTGACTTCATGCAGACCTTCATCCATTGAATCCATTTATCATCGAATTTCATTGCTTCTAGAATTCTTAACAATGCTTCCCAAGAAACGTTGTCGTAGGCCTTGGCAAAATCCAACTTAATAACGAATCCCCTCCTCCCCGACACTTGAGTTGAGTGGATAACCACAGAAGCTATAAGAACCCCGTCCAAAATCTGTCTCCCACTCACAAAAGCCATTTGTACCGCACCCACCAGCCTACCCAATACCTCCTTCAACCTCTTTGCTAACACCTTCGCTACTATTTTATACACACTGCCAAGTAACGATATAGGCCTAAATTCACCAAATTCCAAAGGATTTTCTACCTTTGGAATCAGCGTAATGAACGACTTACCCAGCTCCCCCGGCAAGTGATCCTCAGTTTCCAATCCCTTGAAAATCTCCATCAGCTCTTCTTTTATAGTTTCCCAGTATGTCTTAAAGAAATTTATGTTGTAACCATCAGGCCCCGGAGCCTTATTTCCATCACAACCCCAGATCGCCTCACGAACTTCCTCTTCAGTAAAACCTCGAATCATCCATGACCGATCCACCTCCTCCACCACTGCCAGCTTTATGTTATCAATACCAAAAATTTCTTCACTTTGTCTGGTAAACATTGCCTGGAAGAACCTGATTGCCTCCTCTTTAATTGCCCTCGGCTCATCAACTATCGAACCATCAATCTTGATAGCTCCTATGAAATTTCTGCGTCGGTTGTAACTTGCCATGGCATGAAAAAACTTTGTATTTTGGTCGCCTTCCTTTATCCATCGCAATCTAGACTTTTGAAGCCAACGGCGTTCTTCAGCAAGCATCAAGCTCTTCAACTCCCTATTTTTATTCATCCAAGCCTCCTTGACTGTCATATCCCCAACATCATCCTGCATCAACCCCTCTAACCCTGCGATGTCAGCTTGTAATTTTTGAATTCGAGACTCCACATCATCTGCCCCGTATCCATCCCATTGTCTAATTTTCTTCTTCAACACACTAAGCCGATAAAGTAACCTGCAGCCCCTTGTCGACCCTCCCCTCTCCCAAACTCCTCTAACCACCTCGGGAAAACCTTTCACATCAATCCAATAGTTATAGAAGCGGAAAGGCTGTGGACCCCATGACAGCTCCCTAAACTCCAGACAGACCGGATGATGGTCAGACAAAACCGATTCACACCTTTTCTGCACTACATTCCCCTCCAAGCATAGCCACCCCGTCGAAAGGATGAATCTATCCAGGCGACTACAGGCCCTCCCACCCCTCCCAATCCAAGTGAACTTCCCCCCCTCCATCGGCAAGTCAACCAATCCCAATTGATTAATAAAATTCCTAAACTCTCTAATTGACCCGGCTTCCTCACTACACCCCACCCTCTCACCCGCATCCACAACTGCGTTAAAGTCCCCTATAAAACACCACATCTCCCCATTATTCGACTCACACCTCTCAATGATAAAATCCCAAAACAGCGGTCTCTCCCTCCTATCATTTGGCGCATGGATACATACTAAATTAACTACCTCTCTCAACCCACCTATCCTACCCTTAACCCAAATGAAATTGTGCACTTTCTCAATCACAGTTAAAGACACTATACTGGCATCCCATACGACCATCAAACCTCCCGCGTTCCCAATACTTGGATGAAAACAAAACTCACATCCATTCGAGCCCCATAATCTATGAACTAGCCTTTCCTTCACTTCACTCATCTTTGTTTCTTGAAAGCAAGCCACTGAAGGTCTAATCCGCTTACACAATCTCGTAACAGCCCTTCGTCGCACCCCCCCATTTAAGCCCCTCAGATTACATGTAATCATCCGCATTTCAAACAAATTATCCTCAACTTCAAAACTCAGACATCCAGCCCTACCCTTCCCTGTTAATCTCCTCTTGTATTCTTTCCAATGCCATATCCCTACTTACTAGGCACCCCAGGCCCAACCTTTCTGCTACAACTAGTGTTTCTACTGCCTCAAAACTATCAACCTTAGATCTCACTGTTGAGAATTGCAAAGTAGCAAAACCATCATCCCTCTGAGCCTGTTTCGGTTCCATCCTCTGGCTTACTCTTGACCTCTTCCCCACCTTACCATTCTTCTTGCGCCCTTTCCGAGAACACTTCTTCCTACCAGCCACTACTTTCGAGAGCGCTTCCTCGATTTCTCTCAACTTTTTTCCTACCACAGCTTCTAGATGCCCGACCTCCTCATCGCCTCCCTCCAACATCCCTCCCAGTTTAACCCTTCCGATAATCGACTGCTCTACTTCCCCATCTTCCTCGGCATTCCCTGAGCCCTCCCCACTACTCACCCTATCCCCTCTATGATTTTCTGCCATATAAACCCCAATATCTGTCCCAGCACAACCTCCTACCCCTGTCCCCAAACCCACAACTTCTGATACCCTTTTAGTGCAAGCGGAGTCCGACCTTTCAACCCTCTTTATTCTTCCATTAATTCCCTCCCCTACCGACCCTGCGCCCTCTGCTCCTCCCACTCTCGCCACCTGTGGCATCTTCCCCTTGGCACTCCGACTCGCACCCTTGCTCTGTGAACCAACATTCTCAGAGTCCACCACTCCACAAGTCTCGTTATCATCGGCCTCACTATCTTTGTTTATCTGGACTTCACTCTCTGGACCATCATAAAGCCCAGTATGGCCCAGGCCCACCATCTCTAATTCATTTAACCCCATTGACCATCCTACATTTTGATCATTTAAGTAAGGCTCAGATCCCCAAATTTGGCCCATTTGCTCCCGCTCTACGTCCACCCATTCCTCATGCACCTTCCTCATGCACGCCTGCTGCCCACCATCATTAATATCAGCCGCATTTTTTAAAAGTTTGACATTCCCATGCAAGTTCTGTTGAGTTCTTTCCACTTCCCCAAACTCCTTAGTCCAGGACTCTCCCCTGACCTCCTCCGGTGACATCTCCGGGGCCGACAACTTCTTCCGGCCCACCGCTTCCCTTTCTTCCCACCTGTCGTCCTCCACCACTATGGCTTCGTTGAAGGCTGTCACTATTCTCACTTTTGACACCACTTCTCCAACATGTACCTCCACCTCCGATGGAAGATCGCCCCCCTCTATTAGCTCCACGAGAGCCTTTGCCCTATCAAGCCGTTTTTTCTCCATAGTTTCACTATGAATATTGATCACCCTCCCCCAGCTCTTCACTATTTTTTGTAGGTTCTCATTGCTCCAAGCTATACACGGGAGGCCAATGAAGTATATCCAGACCAATTGATTTCTCACCATATCCCCAGCAGACCATCTTCTCTTCCAGTGACTCCACTTGTGATCTCTCCTATCCTTCAAAAATTCATCCCTCACTTTGATATCTCTGAACACCACCACCACAGTCAATCCACCCCCATAAATAACCTCCTCACATTCTATGTATTCTTGGAAGAGCCAATCCTGAAACTCTACCAACCCCTCAAGCTTCCACAGGCTAACAACCACCGACTTTCCAAACTTAGCCTCTTCTCCATGCACCACCTCCAGTTTCAGAACCTACGTATTCCTTCCCTCCTTTTCAGCTGGTTTCCTGTCCAACCCCGTTTTGTGACCTCCGCGTATTTCTCCCGTCCCTCCATGCTTCTGCCTGGATCTGTTCAAACTGACCCGTTCCACTCACTCCCCTGTAACCCTTCGTTTGAGCCGACGAACCCTCATAGTTGACCAAAGGGTCCCTCCGCAAACGTCCAACTCCTACCCCCTGGTTCCCTTTCCTGCTTGGTAATGCCCAGCTGACCCTTAACTTCCTTCCATGGAAAACCCTACCATGCAAATTTCTGATAACCCTACTTGCCTCCCCTTTACTCAGAAATCTAAAGAATCCAAACTTATAACCCTTCTCCGGCCATCTTCTACCCGGGATGAACCAATCCTTAACTTTAGCTATCTTGTCAACCTCCATAAAAACCTGGCTACTTCCAACCTCCACCGGGATATTGCCCACAAACACCCCGCACAAGTTATTACGTAACTTTTCCACTTCACCGTCCGGTCTTCTCCACACCGTGTCTCCCGATCGTCGCCCCTCTGCCACCCTCCGTCGGTCCATGATCCCTCTTCCAACCTCCTTTTATCAAATCTTACCACCAAATATATTCTCTCATGCTCTTTATATTCCTAGTTTCGCCACTGGAGTGAATGATTGCGGTGTTACCATAAGTTAATTTGCTAATAGCATAAGTTTTTCAACAAAATTAAAAAAAAAATAAAAAAATAAAGAAAGTAACTATCAATGATAGAAATTAATTACAATGAAGATTTCTTATTGTAATTTTAAACAATGTCATCCACCAAATGAAGGAAGACCCTAGTTAGTTTTAAGCTATGATTCATATAAATTAAACAAACGTTATGAAGAATGTAATATCATTATTATAAATGGAACTGTCAAGGTGGGAGGAAAAAACATGTAGCCACCGGCCAGATGCAAACAAAATGGAGTTCCCATTATATAACATGCACATTGGGTTACAGTAGTTCCAACTTGGGTTTGGATAGAGTACTGAATGAGTGATATACAGCGGTATTGAAGTGCTGATCGATGAGGTGCGCGTTAGGTGTTAATGAAGTGTGTATGCTAGCTAGGTATTTCATAGTATTTTGGTTGTATAAAAAATCCAACACATACAAAAACACTCTTTTAGCATATACAAAACAATACTTCAGTACTTCAATATTGAACACACTCAATACTAAATCCGTTCCAACTCCATCCAAATTTAGGGATGTGTGTTTGATTAGGATTTTATAAGAATTGTTTGGATTCTTTAAATATGCACATATTAATTGAGATTTTAATAATGTTTTATTTTATTTATAAATCTGCATATATTATTATGAACAATATTTTCAAGTTGGGTGTACTAAATTGAGATTTAAAAATATGGTTTAAAATATGCTTGCATTTCATTTGGATTTTAACATATCAATTAAATTTTAAGATATCCAATTTTTAATAACTCACTAAATATAGTTGGCATGAGTGGGTTGAGGCTCTGGCAACTTAACAAAAAGTGTCGGGTTCGAGTCTTTGTATATGCAGGATTCTGCTTTGGGAGCGAAAGATTAGTCTTAAGTCCAATGTAGGCTGAATACGGTACGAGAAAAGAAAAATTGATCCTAAGGGATTTCGACCGGTTTTAGCAGATTTTATATATAGTATAAAATATAAATTATGTATCTTGAAATCCGACCCAATAATAAGACAATGTATTGGATTTAAATTATGTATCTTGAATTCATGTGAATACTTAATGGATTTAGATCAGAATAATAACATGAAAATTTAAAATACAACATAATACATGAATTGTTTTTAATCGACTAAAATACATCCCTTAATCTTTAAAGTGGATATATACCCTCTTTAAATATACAGGCATCTTATGCAACTTGGATCCATTTCCACGGAACAAGTTAGTATCCTGACTATTAGAAATCTGTATATGCGGACGTGTTCCAGCAAAGGCCACAGTGTGCTATGTGTCTAACATGTTGCGCATTCATTCCATTAAGAGGTAATTATTAAAAATTGAAGGTGGATCTGTCAATACCCTGATTAATATGCATTCCCTTCAGAGGTAATTATTAATAATGGAAATTATATCTGTCAATACCATAATTAATATGCATTCCCTTCAGAGGTAATTATTAATAATGGAAATTATATCTGTCAATACCCTAATTAATGGACGTACTATATAGCATGATTACAGCCTGAGAGTAGCACTGTGTGTGAAGGACAACATACAACATATTTGAACATTATTTATATCACAAATTGGGGCAATATATAGCATCATCCATATGGCATTTAATAGTTAACAAGAACAAAAATTTGGGGTAATCTACAAAACAAGAACACTATTTAGATTCCCAGGAACACAGTTACAGGGTTAGGATAACATGGATCTTGAAGCACATCTTATAGCAGGTATGAACTTTGAGTGCATCACAGATAAGTATTATGTTGAAAGGGAAAAAAGATCACTATTTCGATTACGAAGAACATTATTATAGTAAGAGAATAACATGGAGTATTAGACCGAGTTAAGACAAAAAAATCCACACACGATCTGTTGTTAAATTAAAATAAATGTAGAATCTTCTCTAATTTCAAGAAAAATTTTGGCCCACAACATGTGTAATTATTAAATCCCTACCCAAAATTGTCCCACTATTTCAGGGGAAATAAATGCAAAATCCCTTCATTTGCCTCAAATTAATAAAGCATAAAAAAGGAATAAAAATTAAAAGCTATTGCCAAAAGTCAAAGCAAAAAAATGAGCATATGAAATGCATAAAGAGAACATGTCTGGATATCCAGAGTCTGGATTTGAACCTATTCGCATTTCCACTGTCTTAGCATTTTTGTCCTGACTATATAACGTATCCCTTGTTCTGACCCTGTTTTAGTTAGTATCCTTGGTTTCCGTTCTTACATACTTTTCCCTACAGCACGCTGGTTTGAAGTGGTTCCAAATCCACCCAAATTTAAGCTTTAAAGTGGATATATACCTCTTTAAATATATTGGTTTATTTGAACATTTGGATCCTGTGCCATTGTTTCAAGTAGGGTACTACCCATGGTTTCCTTCCTTAATTATCCTTTCCGCACAGCACACTGTTCTTGGAGGAGGCCACTCTCCTGTTCCCCATCAATTATCATGACCTACTGCTAAATATTGAAGCCAAAAGATAAGCACAGTATATATTTTGTTTCTAAACATTGACACCTATGTATCGACAAAGGTGTGTGGGAGTCCAAATCTCACAAAGTACAAAGGGGATAAAGGGAAAGGATAAAGAGCCGAGTGAGAATCAAACCCTCAACTTATGGTTGGAAGGCAGGAGAAATGACCACTTGGGTCAAGTCCCATTCCCAGATAAGCTCAATATATGGGGCACTATATGCTCTGCAGATTGGCTGGGATGCATTCCTTGCATAAATATATATAAAGATATCTCGCTATTTGATAATATATCCTTAAAACAATATTACAATTGAGGATGCCATAATTGCACTAGCCTGTAGCCCGTTGCTGTCACTTTTGTTTTAGTATATCTTATTTTGATTATTCCATTCATTAGTTTTGCCTCCAGAGTACACCATTTATGACTAGTTTTGAAAAGCCGTTGAATGTACAACATACTTTCATATCACTCATCGCTGCCAATGGAGACATGTTCTTTCTATAAATTTATGAGTTTCTTACTACTTTGATCATACAAATCGAGCCCTCATTACTAAAATGTCATTCCCTTATGTACTCACCCTGTCCTTCTTCTTTCTCCTTTTCAATGCCTTTCCCTCCATCACCCAAAGTGTTGTTCCTCCCTCACAAAGATTCACTTATGTTAATGAGGGCGATTTTGGGGATTACATAGTCGAATACGATGCAAGATACAGGATTTTGAACCTTGGTGCCTCACCATTCCAGATGTTTTTCTATACCACCATACCTGGTGAGTATACATTGGCTTTACGCCTTGGTTCCCCACGATCTGAGGCGACGTTATATTGGGTGTGGGAAGCCAACCGCGACAATCCAGTGGGCGAGAACGCAACATTTTCACTAGGGGCCGATGGCAACTTAGTGTTGGCGGAAGCAAATGGTCGCGTTGCTTGGCAATCTAACACGGCGAATAAAGGTGTTGTTGGATTCTCATTGCTGAACAATGGCAACATGGTACTCTACAACGCCAAGGGCGATTACATATGGCAAAGCTTCGATTACCCCACGGATACTTTGCTAGTGGGCCAATCTCTTCGAGTCACAGGCCGAAATAAGCTCGTGAGTAGGCTCTCGGAGCGAGAGAACAAGGATGGGCCTTATAGTTTGGTCTTGGAGCCTTATGGATTCGCATTGTACTACACGAGCAAAAACTCCGCAAAGCCCATGCCGTATTACGTATACGACATGAGGGATGAATACCGCTTGGAAAAAAATGATACTTTGAATGTCTTAACATTCCAAAGGGTGCCGGGAGAAGTGGATACAGGGAGTGGCCCGAATCCTGACAGATTAAGCTTGGAGGATCAAAATGGAAGGCAGCTAGTAGGCTTGTTTAATGGAAAATACAACAGCACATTCACATATCTCCGATTAGGGATTGATGGGTCATTAAATGCCTACACATACAACTACATTATGGGCTTTTCTCCCGTATGGGAGAGGACCTACACCTTTTTCGAAAGGGAAGCATTCTGGACCAAGCCAGAATGCGATTTGCCGGAGAGATGTGGACAGTTTGGTGTTTGCCAGGACAGCCAATGCGTGGCGTGCCCGTCTCCGGGTGGTTTATTGGGTTGGAGCAAGACATGTGCGCCTCCAAAGCTCACGTCGTGTAAAGCAAGTGATGTCACGTACTATGTAATTGATGGAGTCGATCATTTCACGAGCAAGTACAATAGAGGGATCAAGGCCATAAGGGAGGAGGATTGCAAAACAAAATGTTCATCGGATTGCAAGTGTGCGGGCTTTTTCTACCATCGTTCTGAGTCGAGGTGCTGGATAGTTTCGGATATTATGACCCTCACAAAAGTCGATAATTCGACACATGTGGGCTATATCAAAACGTCCAAAGTGTAAAATCTGGAAGGAGACATCAGGCAAATCTTATGTTTGTGAGATTGAAATAAAAAGCCTCTAAAAGGAACAGGGCAGAATCTCTGTTCTAGAAGTGTTTGTGATATGTTGTATTTCTTAGCTTGTGCTGAAGTTGAGTTGAGGTTGCTGTACTAATATATATCTTGAAGGTTCGTGTAATAAATAGGCAAAAGCTTTTTGCAGAATCTTATGTAATTTGTATAATGTATTGTAATTTGTGAACAGTTTGATAATAACATTGTCAAGAATTAGTTTAACCAAGTTATTTCATTATTCATATTAGTATGTAATGCTTTGGTGGTAACACTTTTGGATTTAGGTCATCATCATTTGCTGGAATCGAAATATCGATAAGATTAGGTTCACAATTTGTATGGATTGAACCAATTGTTGGAATTCCCAAAGTGATACACTATTAAAACCCTACTCCATTTTAAATTTTATATCAAGCTATTAGTCTCGTTGTTTAGCGGCCCAGGGCCGTCTAATTCTTTTCAGTGGCTCTGTTCTAATAAAAATTTTAGACACCACTTATCATATTAAAAAAAGAAATTACAAAATTTTTAAATTATTTGAGAAACATATCAATATATAATAAATAAATTTAAAGCATAAAAAATTTAATTCGAAAGTTTGCCTATCAACGGTGGCAAATTTTTTATAAATTAGAAAAAAAAAGTAAGAAGAATAAAATAAATTAAATAAGCTTACCAAAAAAAAAAAAACTAGAAAACTTTCTACTTAAAAATATTAACCTTCTAGTATTTTAAAAATTAAAGTGTTACTAGATTTTTCTCCCGCGCTCCGCGTACGGGGCTCTGTGTACGGGTATTAATTTATTTTTAATACAAACAAATATTAACTCAATTAATTTGTTATTTTATTATATTTATGAAAAAAATTATAAGATATAGTTTCTATTATCGTTTTTTTTTTCAAAATGAAAAAAGAAAAAAAATTAAAGAAAAAGTTTATTTTTTTTTCTTCTTAATACATACAAAAGATAAATTCAAATTTGTATACAAAGAAAATATAATATCAATAAAAAAAAATTAATTCACTAAGATTACCGCCTCGAATTATAAATATTATATGTATAATTAAAATGTTTAAATATATTAAACATTCGACTTTGTAACCCACTCTTAATAACCAGCAAAAAAAACATGTTGATTGTATACAATAATACAAATATTGAATATATATGGTATGATATTCATATTAATAATACAATATATACATTATTATGATGGTGATTTTTATGTAACAAAATAATATATTGAAATTTTCTTTGTGATGGAGTACCTTTTTTTGTCTATATTATTATGTAGTTTTTCAAAAGTTTTTTCAATAAAAAGTTAAATTTTAGTACTCCTAAATATTTTTAGTGAAAATAGTATATATATTTATTTAAAGATCTCTTTATGTATTTTAATTGTTTAAACCCATAATATATATTTTATATAAAGAGAATTAGTTATAATTTAAAAGAACAATATAGGTATCACCATATAATTATAGTTCCAAAATTTATTATATTATCTTCTAATATTAGGAGTAAATGGTGGGGATGGATAGATTTGCAATCATACGGTCATGAATTTTTTTAATAAATTCTAGGATGAAGTGATTTTACTTTCTACATGTTTGATAAGTATTTTATACTCCATCCATCCCACTAATAGTGTCCCACTTCTTTTTGACATGGTATTTTACGTGGGGATATTTAGTATTTAATGTAGGGGCAAATTAGTGTTTATAGTGGGGGTAAATTAGGAATTTATGTGATGTGATTGTAATGTATTTGAATTTTTAATTGATTTATTTATGTGTAATGTGATAGTTGTGTGTTTGAAATTTTAATATATTTATTTATTAATGTGATATGATGGTAGTGGGGTTGGTAATTAATATATTTAATTATTTTCAAAAAGGAAAATGTGATGATTGTAACGGGACGGACCAAAAAGAAAAATGAGACGAAATTAGTGGGACGGAGGGAGTAATATATATGCATATCTTCGAGGTAAAATACTGTTTGAACCCATAATATATAATTTTTATAAAGAGATTAATTATAACTTAAAAGGTTAATATATGGAGCACAATAAAAATATGATTACATGATTTAGGAGGAGATCAATATATTGCAATCCTACTGTAATTGAATTTTAAAATGAAGTGATTTTACATTCTAAACTGATATGCATCTTTATGATAGATATGCATACCTTTGAGGTTAAATTACTTTTTGAAACCATAATATATAATTATTATAAACAGATTAATTATAACTTAAAGGGATAATATAAGCAACACAAAAAAAATAGTTCCATGATTTATTATGGTATAGAAGATTAAATTCCCAATTATACCCGATGCCACAAATTAGGATTAAAATTTAAATAAAATCTTCTATAGCAGAATAATTTCTTTTAAATATATATTTTGATAAATTAACAAAAATATGGTTAGAAATAATTAATTTTTTAATTTATTATATTGATTAAGATTTATACTTATTATAATACTTTAGGCAAAAAAAATATATATATATATGTTTAATTAAATTGAAGAATATATAGATTGTGCCTATCGAAAAAAAATAAAGAATTAAAAGTACAACTATTATATTTAAGTATATGTTTAATTAAATTTAAGTATATGTTTAATTAAAGTTTTAAAAAAAAGTACATGGATAGAAATAATTGTGCCTATCGAAAAAAAATACTTTAGGCTCAAAATTTAGTACAACTATTATAATATATATTGGATATATATATATATATATTCAATTAAAGAATTTATAATAGAGAAGTATATGTTTAATTAAATATTTATTAACCATCAAATATATTATAATTTGTTTATCATTTATATCTTTTGAAAATATAGAAAGATTTTTTAAAGATTTGTATATAATATATAGATCCATAGATTTATGATCTAAATATAGTATTAAAAGTTGATGACATGGCGTAGGTAGAATTAATCAGCGCTGACGTGTATCTTGATGATTAATCAGCGCTGATGTGTCTTTTTTAGGTCTGTTGATCTATAAAATGATGGTATAAGTACTGATTAACCCTTAAAATTAAAATGATTGAGTTATTTTGGAAAAGGACAATATAGTCTGCACATGCCAAAAAGTATTCAGGATTTATTATATAGATTATGGCACTATGATCAGGGCAATTTATGCAATGGGCCAATAAAACAACTAATGGGCTAAAAAATAAAAATTATATATATATTAATATAAAAGAATAAAAATTAGGCCCATAATTTTTGGGGCCTTGTTCTATAGGCCTGATTGCACTGACTAATCGCGCGGGCTATTGAGCGCTAGTTTTAAAAGTAATAGTTATAAAATAAATTTATATAAAAAGTTATCTTAGGTAGCATATAAGAACAATGTGTAAGATTACGTACTCCAGTAAGGACCTTTAAATTTGGGGAGTTTTTATGAATAAATAATTTTTGGGAGTTTTGGTGTCTATATTTGGGTGCAGAACATAGACACCAAATGTTGCTCGGTTAATTCATCATTGTGTGGCCTATATACAAATATTTTCTTTTAAAAGAAAAATAAGATCATAAGGATAAGCGGGCGGATGCCTAATGCTCGAATTGTACACACTACACACCATAAGATGGAACCCACAAGTTGCCTCGGACATTTTTTTTCCTTCATGTTTTTTTTTTCTTTTTTAGTTTGGTTTTTCAAAATTTTTGTTAAAATAATTTCGAATTATTTATTGTGTGTAAAGTTTGCTTCAATTGCATGAACTTGAATGGAGACCATACTTAAGAAATAGAGGCAAGTTTTATATATATATATATATATATATATTTTTTTTTTGTAAACATTGACATCTAAGTGTCGGCAAAGGTGTGTGGGAGTCCAAGCCACGCAAATTACAAAGGGAATAAAGGGAGAGATAGGGGCCCGGGTGGGAAGGCATGAAATATGACTACTTGGGTCAAGTCCCATTCCATAGAGGAAAGTTAATTATTGTACATTACTTCCTCCGTTTTTTAGTATCCTCTCTACTTACCCTTTTTAGCTATTTTGAAATAATTCACCATTCTTAAATATAATAAATTTCATTAGATATAATTATATATTATTATATAATTATTATGGTTAATTAATTATAGAATAATATGGGTTAAACTTATTCTCTTCTTGGGAAGCTTGTGTGGGGAGTGCTTCATTGCCCGGAGAAGTTATGGGTTAAACTTATTGGTGGATTAATCCAACCTTCAGAATCTCTCCTCTCCATCTCATTGAATGCTCGGTCTCAGCTTGCTCGATTGCTCAACAAGCTGCTGCCATTGCTTTCTGGTGGGTTTAAATTTTGGTTAGGTAATGGCAATGCATCTTTTTGGTTTTGTTCTTGGTGGAAAGGAAGTCAATTAGGTCTGTTGTTTCCGTTTATTACTGGCCAAGACCTTCATCTAAAAGTTCGAGATATGGTAAACAATGGGGGCTTGGAATTGGTCGGTGTTGTACTCTGTTATACCGCCCATCTTGCTCCAGAAACATAATGCTTCCCCCCCTCCCGCCTCTTCTTCACAACGCTGCCAGAGATTTATGGGTTTGGTCTAGCACCTCCTCCGGGGTTTTATCAAGTCCGCTTACAAGTTTCTTACAGCAGGGAATGGCTCGAGTGGGCGTTGGAAAGGGCTGTGGAAAGTGGAGGTTCCGAAGAAGATTTGTTTTCTTATTTAGTTCATCAGTCATGAAGCATTACCGGTTAACTCTCTCCATTTCAGGCGACATCTTTTGCAGTCCCCTCTGTGTATGATTTGTGGCTATGAAATTGAGACTTGGTCTCACTTCCTTCTTTATTGTCCATGGGTAAGGCTTGTGTGGAAGTCTCTTCAAATTTGTCTTCCTACGGATTGCAATGACATTCCTAAGGAAGCTCTTCCAGAATTTTTTGCAGGGAATGGTTCTTCGTCATGGCCCTCTTTTCCTAGCTGCGATTTGGCTTCTCTGGGTAGAAAGGAATGCAAGGGTCTTTCGTGACCCACACAAGATTGTGTGGCAGCTGAAACGTGATATTAGTTTCATGGTTTCTGACGTGTTGAAGGCGCGGAAAATTCATTCTATTAAATCCCCACCTGTTCGGCTTCTTAATTCGAATATGATGCGGTGATTTGATACGGTGGTTCATGTGGATGGAAGTTCTGTAGGTAATGCTCGCCCTGCTGGTTTCGGTTTTGTGGTTTGCAATGAAGCTGGTCATTGGATGGAGGAGGCAATGAGTGTGTTTGTAGAGCTTTATGCTTTAGCTATAGGACTTGCTTATGTGCGAGGAATGGGGGTGAATAAGCTGTGATGCTACTCGGACTCCAAATCAGCCATTTGTCTACTTCACTTGCAGGAGGTTTTTCATCCGTTGACAGCCCTCATCTTGCTTGTCAATGAGCTGAAGTCTTCTTTCGAGGAGTGTGTTATCATACAAGTGCTTTGGGAAGGAAATATGGTAGCCGATCGGCTTGCTAAGCATGAAGCATCAGTTGAGGATTTCTTCACCAATTGGGCATTCCCCCGGACTTTGTGGTTAGGGACGTAACATCGGATGCTTCCGGTGTTTGGTTCCCAAGGATCTAAGCTTCTTATTAGTTTAGATGCTTAATTTTAGTAGTTTGTGCTTGTGTTATTTTTCTTTCTTTTTTCCTCTTTATTTTCTGGCTTCGGATTCGCAAAAAAAAAAAAAAAATAATTTGTACCTCTGAAAAGATGCGAAAAAAAAAGATGATTGTTCTCTTTCTTATAATCCTATACTGCATCCGTCTCAACATTTTTGTTACGGATGATTTTTTTACACTATTCACTGTTTAACTTTGATTCAAATTTTTAGTATAGCTATGTAAGAAAAAACATAGTCAAGTGAATCTTGTTAGATTCGTCTAATCTTGTAGTTTTAGACAATCAACTTTTTTTAATTTTTCGTTGTACACAATTTAAGTTATTAACCATTAAAAATATATCTCGGCATGTGTGTGGAAGGCTAATGTAACAAAAGTAATGAGACGGAGGAAGTATATTCTCTCTTTCTTCTCGAGACGATTTCTCCATTCACAACTCCAAAAAAGCTTCGATGGTTCTCGAATCTTTATCATTCACCGCCTTCAATCATGCTCAACCTTACAAAATTTTCACTGGGAAAAGCTATTATACATGAAACTAAATACGTGACATTATCGATCTATGAAATGGAACCAAAGATCCAGTTTCGCAGCTTTTTCTTTCTTAAGCATTCGACTTTCCTCTTCTCGGTTTGAAGTCTATGCGTTTAACAACAGGGGTAGGTCGATTGCATTATTTAGCCCTTAATCTATCAAGCTCCTAGTGATATTTCCCCTTTTTCGGTGCCAAAGACTGTAAATTGTTCGATTTCCCGTTCCCTTCAAATTTACCAGCACGGCGGTACTCTCACTTTGATACTCTTACTTTGTTGTTATTTATTGTTAGGCCTTTCACTTTGCATCGAGCCCCCTTTCTTTCTATTACAATTTCTTTCCGTGGTAGATGCCAAGGAAAGTTCATGTGTCAAGAAGGAGGCATTTGTCGCTCTCGGAGAAGACATATCAGCAGCATTTGTCGGCAACCGCCGCTTCCAAACTGTAATGGGATCGGTGAAACTTCCGCTCACCAGAGAACAGATCGACTTATAGGCCTCGTTTCTCATAAACCTGTTACTCGGCTCTGAAGCGATCTAAAGATTCGGTACCAGCCCAATACCAGGAAGCAAGGGTCCAAAGAATATGTTGCTTTCAGCAGCTTTCCTGTTACAATTGGTTTGGTCAGTTGGTTTTATTAATGTTTTGAAAGTTGTGTCAACAATGATAGTATAACAGTAGAATTGGCAAGAACATAAAGGCATGTTTGTGTGATTGTGTTTACTGGATTAATTATTGATCTCATAAATGTGTTAAGCAGCGGCTCGAAGACTTGTTCAATTGAAATAGCTATTGTTATGAGTAGCTCTGATTTTAGTTCTGGGAGACTTTTGTTCTGAATAGTTACTAGATTGACTTGGCGGATGTCTTTACAATTTGCACATAAGAGTTACCTTAGAGAACTTTACAATTTGCATATAAAAATTACCTTGGAAGACTTTAATTTGAACATAAAAATTACCTTGTTCAACATCTAAATTTGACTAGGGTGGATGACATGTGTTCCGGTACTTTTTATGGGAATGAATACGTTCTGTAATTTTTATGTTCTGAAAATTTATGTTCAATTAAGATATGTACTTGATTAACTTGGCTGGAAAACTCTAGTTCTGAATTTGAGTTGTTGTATTATCAGTTTATGCAAAGAGTAGCTTAGAATTTTATTTTAATTCTGAATTTCAGTTTGGAAATTTGATTTCTATTGGTGAAGGAATGTGTAAGATGGGAAAGCTATTCATTTTCTAATATGCTAGCTTATTTTGAACTCTGACATGTTTATGAGTGAATTATTACAGCTGGTGGCTTGTGCTTGGCTATTTGAGGATTTTAAATTATGTTTTTCTGGTAACAACACAAATATAATAGGGGTTGGCGCGGTCAAGTCCCCCTTCTCCTAACCATAGGTTGGGAGTTCGATCCCCACCCGGTCTCATATCCCTCCCCTTTATCCCCCTTTGTAATTTGTGTGGTTTGGGCTCCCACCCACCTTTGCCGACACATGAATGTCACTGTTTACCAAATAAAAATATAATAACTAGATTTTCAATGATAACTTGACAAGCTATAGTTGGATCTATTATGTTCTCTAGTTGAATTAGGTGAGTTCCATTGCTTTTTTATGTTCTATCATATTCTATAATAATCTTGCATTTTTTCATATATGTTTATGAATCATAGGAAAACTATTTAGCTTTATGGATTGTAAAATATCATTACCTATGGAACTAGAGAATGGGATTGACTTGAACAAGATGCCTTATATAGGTGCAGATTGTAAAGGTAATTTTTTTTGTGAATGTAGTGGGAAATGATAGTGTATACCGACTTTCTTTTATAAAGTATTTAAATTTGTCATTGTATTTTTTTAATTGTGAAATTTGTAGCATATCTTGAATTACCCTCAAAGAACGAGGACGTTTACCTCACACCCCAGCCTCCACCTTCACGAATAGAGAAAGTTCATGTCCCTGACACTCCACCAGAAGTATACTCCAACTATAAACAATCTTGTGTCATTAGTCATCAAAAAACTCTTGGGGATAAACTATTTACAAAAGTGGATCGAAAACTTCACATACGTTTTAAGAGTATGCTACCAAATATTTTTACAAGTACATGCTTCAACAAATCCAGAGGTAAGTATAGATGTTTCCACTTCTATAAAACGTTCAAATGCTAGTTTTGATAATGAATTGAAATTTCCATGCATTACTTGACATATCCAGCATACATATGTCCAAAAGTGCTTATCATCATAGAAAGTTTTCCCAACTTAACATCACAAAAGACCATTTCTCAAAAAGTGTCTCTTTTAGGTTTGCTAAGCAGAACATCTAAAGCATATGTTTTCATAGCAAATTCTGCAAAGCCTTACATTTCATTCAATTTCTTATAATGCTCATCCAAGAATTGAGCCACAATATTGATGGCTGCTTCTTCAACCTCCACCTGTTTTTGGCAACACTCCTAAATTGTCTAACTTCCTTTTGCCCTTGTGTGGGTTCTTGTAGTTGTTTCCCCATTCATGCTTAAGAATCTCAATCATAACATATTGCAAATGTAGCCATGTATAGTTAAGCAATTTTGGGTCAAAATCTTTTTATGCATCTTCCACAACTTTAACCAACTCCTCAACATTTTTCGAAAATTGTTGATGTTGTATGGACTGGATTGCCCTAAAGAACCCAAAGACAAGTATTTTCCGGTCTGGGGATTGAAGAAGCTAGTACATAATTTCAATATCAAAGCCATCTACATGTGCCCCCTGTTGAAAAATGGCATAAACATCAAATGCTGCAAAAGTAACAGGAATCGCCGAAGTCCAATAAGGAGGCTCATCTACCACGCCGGATTTGCTGAAGCCACCATAAGAACAGTTTAGCATGTGTTGATTGTCTGTTGTGTGTTTTAAATTCTATAAATATGTACTTGAATTGTTGTAATGCTTAGAGCAGAGCAAATAGCGAAGCAAATAGCCAAGCAATCTGCTCTCCGCTCTTGTTTATCCAATTTAGATACAAGAGTGTAAAGTGTCTTGTGTGTGTGAGATATCAAATCCACAAAATTGGTATCAGTGTGTGATATCAAGAAATTACAAGTTGGTATCAGAGCATGATATCAAAATCTACAAAATGGTATCAGAGCCTGAGTGATCCTGTGTGATCCAAACTCAGAGCGAAGAAAAGCTGGGTAGAAGCCCAGAGCCTGAGTGATTCAAACTCAGAGTTAAAAAAAAGCTGTGTAGAAGCACAGATTAATTTAAGTTGAAGTTCAAGGGAAGAAAGGAGTACACAAATTGGCTCTTCTCCCTTCAGAAAAGCTGCCCTCCACCTTCATCAGACTAAGTGAGAAGTGAGCAGCCAGACTTGTTGTCATCTCTGTGAGAAGCCATCGGTGCTTCTCAGACCACCGTTGCCGGGAAGCCCCGGACCTGATGCGTTGCCCGCTGCCACCACCAGCTGCAGCACACCTCCAGCGAACCCACACCGTCGAACTACCTCCAGCGCTGCCCGCTGCCACCGCCGAACGCCGGAACCGTCGAGCAGCCGCTCTCCTCCACCATCGCTGCTCACTGGAATCTCAGATTTGTTTGGTTTCTTGATGACTCCATTTTGAAGGCACTTGGTCAATATGCTAGTGCATCCGTGGGCAATTAAAGGAGTAAGTTAAAAAAAAATAAAAAAAAATAAAGAAGTTGGGCCCTCTTTAAACAAGTTGAAGAAGACACACGTAATAAAAACTAGAGAAAGTGTATGAAGCTTGCTCATTGATTAGCTCAGTCAATTGGGAACAGTTGGACGTTGGTATTGAAATTAATCCCCACCAACTCACTGCCACAAATTTAAAGCAAAGCAAGAAATTAATGATTTGTGCAGACTAGTTTCTGAAGCCTTGAAGAAATTAGAATTTTGGAGCCAGAAAAATTTATGGAAGAATTCAAGAAGATGATAGGGATGATAGATGACAGAAGCATTTGAAGTTTACGGGGGAGTTTTGTTGAAAAATGGCATAAACATCAAATGCCGCAAAAGTAACAGGAATCGCCGAAGTCCAATAAGGAGGCTCATCTACCACGCCGGATTTGCTGAAGCCACCATAAGAACAGTTTAGCATGTGTTGATTGTCTGTTGTGTGTTTTAAATTCTATAAATATGTACTTGAATTGTTGTAATGCTTAGAGCAGAGCAAATAGCGAAGCAAATAGCCAAGCAATCTGCTCTCCGCTCTTGTTTATCCAATTTAGATACAAGAGTGTAAAGTGTCTTGTGTGTGTGAGATATCAAATCCACAAAATTGGTATCAGTGTGTGATATCAAGAAATTACAAGTTGGTATCAGAGCATGATATCAAAATCTACACCCCCTCATTGAACTCATTGTCATCAGGTAGAATGTGTGGCCTTGCATTGTCTTGTTGTAAAACAATTCTCTTTGATGCATTTGCTGGCCACATGGCTCTAATTACTGGTAACACTTCACTGAGCATTTTTTGTCTGATTACTTCCGGTGTCCCTCTACTTTTATTGCTGCTATTTCTTTGTATTAGGACAATCTTTGTAAATGAAAATATCCCAATTTTTCTATCCCAAATAACATCATCTGATGCATTTAGTAACTGTCTATCAACACTTGATGTATTTAGTAATTGTCTATCAACAACTGCTAAAAACAATATTTTTGGTATAAAATTCATGTTCTGTGTTGCCCTATACAGTTCATCCTCATTTGGTGCAAGATAAAATTTCATGGTATCTTTATTCAAGTAGAACCATTTCTCATCCATATGCACATAAAGCCCTCAAAACATGCTTTTGCCTGGAAAGCTCTAGGAATTATGTGTTTCAATATCGATAAAAGTCTGTACTTTATGCTGCTCACAGGGTTTTAAATATCGGTATCGGTGTTTATATCGGACATTTAAATTTACGAAAATTCTTCGAAATTTTGGAGGAAATTTCGGATATATTTACAATTTTTTAGAAAACCACATCGAGATTCTGAGAAGATGAAAATGAAGATATTCCAATATTCATCCCATTTGTTGCTATATAATTAGTAATATGTTAAAAATATTCATTCAATGATATATTATGTTGATAATGATATATTATGTTGATAATATTGTTTATAATTTGAGATCATACACCATATTGATTGAGAAGATTTTGACTTAAAATCGATGAAAACAAGTTAATTTCATACCTAATCAATATGTGTCGAAACATAAATTCTAATTTTTTATTTTTTTAAAAAAAGATATTTTTATAGATATTTCTTCCAATTGATTATATGGCTTGTGTTCCATTTAATAGACTCATGTTCCATCGAACAGATACCACCAAACCAAATTTATCAAGTGTTGAATTTTTAATATTTTTATCATGTTTTTGGATTTTTTAATATAACATATAATATACGTTTTCCTCGTGTTGGGGCCAGCCGATCAAGTCGGCAAAAATTAGGAAAAGAGAGGAACCCGACAGAAAAGCCAAACTGGATTCGGCAGAGGAGCTATAATCCAGATTCAGCCGAAAAAGTCATATTCTGGACTCCCTGAAATGCATAAGTTGAACTCTGGAATATTGCAGGGAAGTTATTCTGGAAGGGAAGTTATTCTTAGAGGAGCGGTTATTTTACCAAGACATCTATAAATACCCCTACTCATGGAAATGATAGCTACCCCTTGGTCAACCCCCAATTTACTCTATCTTTGTATTTTACTTTTCAGTACCTTTATTGCTTTCCTTTTACAGCTTTCCCTTTACAGCTTTCCTAGTTTAGCTAGCTCAATTCTAAATGAATTAGCCGCTTCCCCTTGGTCGACGGTAAATTCATTGTTCCAAATTCCTTGATGGTGTGTATCCGTTCGATTATAGAGATCTATGAGATTTGGACTTCCTGCGCATTCAAGATCTAACGCATATTCAAGTTTTGTGGATTTACATCAAGAGCACGGGTATCACGCTTGATTATCAGAAATTCCCAATTGATCGGACTTCCTGCGTTCTGATCGCATATTCGGTTAGTTGAGAATATACAATAATTCTAAATCTGTAACTGTATTTGTTCTTTGAATAAAGGATCAATATCCATGATAGATGCTTCATTTTATTCCCTGCGTATGTGAATATATGTGCCTATTATTGCCTTTTTGCTGATGAGTGAAGGTGGAATGAGTATTTCATTGAATTAGATGCAATAATGTCAAAATCATTGGAATTGGATCTGTTGGAGTCTTAACCGTTCGGCAATTCGGCCGACGATTCTTCATGTATTTTTATGGGCGCATTTTCTCTAAATCTGATTTCGGACCCGAGCCGGTTTGATCCTTTTCCGGCCACCTCCCTTGAGGAGAAAAAGGTCCTTGGACGGTCCGATTTTTGGCCGCTCAAACATTGGCACGCCCAGTGGGACACTTGAATTTAAGTCAAGTCGTCATCGTCCTTCACTCTTTAAAGATTTTGGATTTATCTGTATTATAAATCATCTAGATGAGCCGGATTCCGTTAGAACCGCTCAATCGAAACAATTCTAGCAGTTTGAAGCGTACATCCAAGATCAAGAAGTTTTATTCGAGAAGATCCAGATTTAAAGTCCCCTAAATGGACTCGGGGGCAAGTTCAGAATATTGTTTTCCCGAAATTTGCGGGAATGACGTCAATCTCGGCGAAATTCGGAGAAAACTAAAAGTCTAGATAAACCAGTCGGCCGACCCACGGCCTTGTTCATTCGAGCAAGAAAGATGATTAGCTTTGGAGCTGGTGTTGACTTGGTATCAGTTATTTTGGAAATGGCTTTGAGCAATAGCAAGGTCGAGATGCGTTCTTTCTGGAAGAAAATGTTTCAGAAAAATGATTGAATAAGCCGATTGTATGAGTTAATTTCGGCTGAACAAAAGAAAATGGATATAAGGAAAATTTAGGGGCTGCAACACCATTATCAAGAGGATGCTATGTCTACAACAGAGAAGAACGAATGATTTCCATTAGTTATGGCCCCGTTCTTTATCAACTATGAGTGTCGCTCCCATGATAGGTTCGGCAGAAATTCGGGTCGATTGATTCGGGAGTTTAAAATTGTTTCGTGCCTACTATGGCCGATTTCAAGCAACAAATCCACCCAGAGGCAAGCTCAAATTATTTTGGAAGAGAGGCAGCCGCAAGATAGATTCACAGCCTAGTTTGTCCGGGGCAATTTGCAGCCTAGCTCTTCGGTACCAAAAGTCTTGAAATTTAACGTTTGAGTGGGAAAGTTTCTCTTTTGTTAAGAAGAAACAATTATCTTTCAGTTGCAGATGATTCTGAGATAGGTACAGGTGTACCTATTAACAATGAATGAGATCTGAAAAATATAAGGCCGATTCACTGAAGAATTTCGGCCGAAATGAATGGATATATGTCAAGCTTCGGCCAATTCATTGCGCAAGGTCGGAATCGGACCAAAGGATGTGCATATACAGACTGGGCCTTGCTTCTTGAATGCACTAAAGGAATATAATCCCAGCCGAGGGTGTTTATGTGCATAATGTTGAAGATTTAATGAGTTGAAATATGAGATGCCCGTCGGAAGTTAGTGGGGTCGCCTGATATTGTATTTCAGATTATTTTAAGCATTTGGGAGCACTTCGAATAAATCAAGGGTATATATAAGTTTGCCACTAATTGTGCGGATAATGGTGGCACAAAGGAAGTCAATGTAAGGATTTTTTAAAAAAAAAAAAAAATTCAAGTGTGACTAGTGAATGGGTATGGGATAAGAAAGATTACTCAGATTATTCCATAGACCAAGCGAGTAGGTCTACGATTTAGCATTATAATTCGTCTAGGCCGATCCACGGCCTCCGGATGAGACAAATCGCGTGAAGGCTGGAGTCTCCAATCCTACCGTTCGTCCGATATCAGAAAGAATGTTGACAACACCACTCGGCTGACGTCAGAAACTGGAACGGACGACAATTGGATTTTGGCTGAAACGATTGAGGGCCACTTGGATGCCCAAGATGATCCATTTTAATTAAGTCTATCCCACTTTTCAGCTAAGGTGGTGAGAAGAATTACAAATGTCAAATATCCTACTCAATTGAAATACCAAGGCGAAATTCGTCATACACCTCTGGTAGAAGAAAACATGCGAATTTAGCTCCTTCTTTATTAGCTGCCAGTGTTTCCATAGAGATGATATTTCAAATCTAAGAGTGGAACAAGTGGCACATGCTTATGAGTCCTACCAGTCTGACAGCAGAGCAAGAATCTGACTTCCATAAGCTCGGCCAAGATAATTAACTAAGACGTGCTCGGATGACAAAGGCCGAGACAGATCTGCAATTTTTTCGGTTATGTTGAGGATTCAAAAATTATAAGTTCTATCATAAAAGGTACGGCCCAAGCTAGGCCGATCAACAGGAACGCTATGAAGATGGTGTAACGAAGAAGGAGTGAATCCTATAATTTCGTGGGATTAAGTTCGGCCGAAAGACGGGCCGATTGGATCGGGAATATATTTTCCTTAAAAAAAAAAAAGGACCAAATAGATGTTAATCCACGATGGATTGGGAATGACAAATCTGCTCGGGGGCAAGCCCGAATTATTGAAGAAATGGTCCATCGAAGCCAACCTTGTTCATCCACAACGAAGTTTTGCAATTTGAATTCCAAATTTGTCCGATTGACAACGAAATTTCGGCCGAGGAGAAAGGGAGCCGACATACTTAGTACAAGGTTGATGACACAGGGTTATACGTTTTATCTAGGCCGAGTCACGGATGCTGAAATCGTCCAGGATTCTACACGGCCGATTTTATCTGAGCCGATTCACGGACTCCTTATTTCGAAAAAGAGAACGTCTTTATTCAACTGGAAGTTTTGGTGGGAAGGATTTCTTCGTTATGGATAAGTTCCAATTGGGTGATTGAATCTTTGAAGATTATTAAGGAATATTAAGGTTGAGGATGTAGCGGATGAAATCATGGAACAGTGGTGGTAATTGATCATGGATTTGGCCATAAGGAACCATCCATAGTTTGGTGATTTCAAGAACATTGAATTTATTTTACTGCTCCATTTATGAATGAGTTAACAGGTGCCTCTAAGATCGAAGCATTGTCGCATCATGAGGAGTTAGCAACCGGGTTACTATTCACATTCAAATTCCACTGTCTGATGTGCTCGGTTGGAAAATGAGAGGATGATTGAAATGCATATTCACAAAGGCCGACCTCAGCCTAAGTGGTAAATCAGCTTGAGGGGAGGCCGATTTTTGAAGAGATGATTTGTCTAGGCCGACTCACGGCCTTATTCATCCATTTGTCCGAAGTTGAAGAAAACCAGTTATCGATTTAGATTTATAAGTGACTAAAGTTCATCAAAGCCGATTCGCGGCTAAGTTCATCCGGGCCAACTCGTGGCCCTATTAAATCGTAAAGAAAATGAAATCTTCGAAGCTATTCGGAATGAATACAGTTGAAGATCTACATTTTGACTTGAAAGAATGGTATTCTACGAAGTTGAACCGCTGGCGGAGTGCTGAAGTGGACATCTGCCAATTGTATCAGTTGCATAAGTAAGTCCAGAATTTCTAGTCTTCTTCTACAAGCTGAGACAGTAGAACAGTTTGGTTATTTTTCAAGGCTGTGACATGGATAATTTAGGCCGACTACGGCTAATTGGGAGCAGCAAATTCGCGGGGGGGCATGCCCGGATTATTCCTATTATCGATCAAGGAGCGAGTCTGGATTAAGGCCGCCAAATATAATGATGAATAGGCGGCCTACAGGCTGATTCACAGCCTAATGAGAAAAATCATTATAGTGCTAAAGTTTTTCTAAACAAGTATTTGATGCCTCGGCCGAAAAATTAATTAGAATTGATATTCATCTTTTCGGCTAAGTTTATAAGGTACCACAAAGATCAGATATAAATATTGAAAGTAGAAGAGGATAGGGAAAGCATCATCTAAGATTTCGTGTGATGAAACGCCAACAGTTTGAGGTGTGGGACGATAGCTCTGCCTATTGAAGTTGCAGGCAGGCAACGCCTGGAACCTCACGATCAGATACGGCGAAGGATGTTCGGCCCACCTGTTCATCCCGTACGAGACCAGGGAATTCTTATATCATTTTCTCGGGTAAGGCTGAAGATGATGCTGAAAAGATGTCTCTGATATGGCGACTGAGGGTAGATACGAAAGCAAAAGATTAATAACAATCAAATGGAACAAATCAGAGATAGATGTATGCCCAGTCGGCCGAAACGTTAGAACTGTTTTTTGCTTTTTCGGCCGAATTGGTAAGGAAACACAAGGTTGGATCTACGATAATTATGAAAAAGATCAGCTATGCAGCCGAATACTCAAGCGCAATTACTTGAAGATGTTTTGAAGATTGCCATCCTTAAATTAGTTTGGGCCGAGTGCAGCGGACTGGGAATGACAAACCCGCTTTGGGGCATACCCGGACTATTCGTAAAAGCTAGCCAAGGATGGTGAAGTGGTCTAGTTGATCCGGGCCGATTCACGGCCTAGCGACAAGAGTCATCCTGGAGGTGAGGTTCTTAAACTAAGTTTTTTATCAAGTGAATTGTTCAGGAAATCATCCCAGGTAATATTCTTATGCGAATCTAGAGAGAAGGAAGGGGTGTTGGTATATTTTCCAAGGAAATATTGCTGGTTTTTACTATTACTAGAAATAGATGGGGCATTCTATTAAAATTTGTTCACTCAATGGGAGTTAATAGAGTAAGTTGGAGATTGATGTGAACTTTTTTCGGCCGAAGATCAATATTCATCTTCTCAGCCGATTTGGTGAAGTCAAGCGGAAATATTGAAAGCTAAAGATGAATGGAAAGATCATCACCAAAGGAGCTAGGTAATGGGACATCAACAGATTGAGATGGGGCGATGATATATGGCTCCGAGAAAGTGAGGTGCAGACGTTACCAAGGCTATTTGTCCAATACTTCATCTTAAGCGAGGTCGTGGGCTCCCTAAACATCGTCTTCCCGGATAAGAACAAGGTTAAAATTGAAGTTGAAAGATGTATTCTGGTACAACAATTGATGAGATAGGAAGACGGAAAGGGTAGAGGCCAGGAACAATAAGATGGGACAATCTTGATTTTATGATCATACTAGTGACTTGTCGAAAATCAATCTAACTATGAAGTGAAACCACCAGCGTCAAGTGATAAAATCCAGGCAACTGATGAGAGGTGGCTTCGAAGAATATATTAGCATAAATCGCAAGCCTCATTGCGTAAGTGTTCATCCGGCTCGGCCAAATGTGGTGCTTAGGCCGAGCTGATATGTTTCTAAAGTGGCTGATTTGAAAAAAAAAAAAACTAGGGTGCGTAAGCTAGATGAGCAGAATTATGTTGCAACAGATCGGCAGAGATTTAAGTGAAGGAATCGGACCAAATTGTTTGGCCAGCCGATTCTAATCGGACCATGTTTATCCATGAAACTAATGAAACAAATCAGCATCTATTTACAATGGCATCAAGGAAATATTTGCAACAGCCGACGATAGGAAATGCGGCGGTGTTAGCAGAGAAGAATTCAAGTGATGGTGTCGGTGAAAAATTTAAAGTTCATGATTCAGCCATTTTTCGGAATGAATACAATGTGACGGCTCAGATGGAAATCGATACAGGTTATTGGGAGGAAATCTGAACGTACTAAAATGGAGGAAGAAATTCAATTGATTGAACTACTCAGCCGACATCTGAAACACGGCTCATTACACCATTCGGACGACATGAAACCAGATTGATTGCTCTAGTCGGCCGACTTCTGAAATTAGGCCAATGGAGAATAGGGTTTCGGCCGAATTAATTGGGTGACATTTAGACGCCCGAAATGATCCATATCATTTGATTCCAATATCCCACTAATCGGCTGAGAAGAATTAAAAATGTTGAGGACTTTACTCAAATAAAATTCTAAAGCCGATTTTCACTGGGACGGTATGGAAAATGAACGACTTAATAGATTGAGCAGAAGTTCGACGGCTCAGGCAGCAACGGCAGGGAACGGCATACACAAGGGGCTCCAAAATTATCTATGGATCAGAAGAAATCAATGACTCCATGATGAGAAAGGAGAAGTTGATTAATTTTTTGCGGATTATTATAGGAGAGTCTTCGTGATGATGAACTTCTACGAGCTGTATTGCCAACATAAGATGAATGCTTTTCGAGAAAGCAGGAAAAGAATTGGGAATATTGACAGTGCAAAAGTGATCATCTGGAAAGAGGAAAAATATGTGGAAATTGGAAAGTCAAACTCATGATGTTGGTATCTAGGGCAACTATTCAAGATTCAAGTTTCATATGGAATTCATTATGCTTTTCCTGAGTGTTGGCGAACATAGTTTTAGATTTTTCAGATCTTCTAAGGAATTTGTTGCGGTTTAGTCATCATGACATTGGAAGGACTTTAAGTTGAACCAAGATTTGTGCTAGTTTTTGTCTAACAAACCATTTCGGCTATAACGATGCCATTCCAGAATTAGTTTGGGCCGAGTGCGGCTGATTGGGAATGGCAAATTCAACCAGGGTTGCTATGGATCTTGTGATATCTTTTCGGCAGAATAGCTCGGCCGAAAGAGGAGATCATTATTAATTACGAGGGTGAGCAACGATCATGCAGAATGACTTGAGAAAAAAGATTCAGTCTCAAGTTGGAGATCCTCATACGAGATTGTGGGACGCTACGGGATTAATCAGAGCTACAGAAATGGCCTAGTGAGAAAATGATCCGAGCTGAAATTTTTTGAAACTGGGGAGTTGAATTATTTTTCTGGAATCAGCCAGGGTGAGTTAGAGCAAAGACGCATGTTGATATATATCTTTTAAAGCACCAGAGAGTGAGGATGTTGGAGTTTCATCATCTTTGAGAGTTATGAAAATACATCGGAAGTTGGTGTTTGCCTTTTCGGCCAAAATTGATGTTTATCTTTTTGGCCGAGTTGATAAGAAATGCAATGTCAGATACAAATATTCAAGAGCTAAGATGAATAAGAGGGCCAACAAGGAACGATTTGGTGGCCTAATGCTGTATTGCACTCGAGCGAATCACGGCTTTCGAATCACAGAACATGCGTGGAAGCTGGAATTTTGTAACCAAAAACTGTTTATATCTAAGTTCATCCGGGCCAATTGAACAGCCCAGGTCAACGGTTTGAAATTGATTGTGTTCGGCGGCCGTCATCTGAAATGACGTTGGTGGCATCATTCGGTTGACATCCGAAATTGGGCGATTAGCAAAAAGATTTCGGTCAAAACAATCGGGGGTTCACTTGGATACCCGAAAGGATCCATATAAATTGAGTCTAATATTACCCGTTGAGATCGATTGAAGCTAGAACGATTTGATTGATTGAGTAGAAGTTTGGCCAAGATAGAGCCTAAGGTGGCGCCAACACCAGACGAACAGAGGCAAGAAGCTTTAATGATATCTACAAGTCAACAGCTCCAAGTTGAAGAAAGAGAAGCCAATTAGTTTCATACAGATTCTTCTGGAAGATTATTCTTATCCATGAGTTGTGCCACCGACATAAGGTTACAGGATTCAAGATAAAATGTATCTTCACTATTCCCGAAAAGCATTATAAATTAATGGTGCTTTTCCCGAGTCTTATGGCAGCGAAGATATTTGAGGAATTTTCAAATCCTCCAAGGCATTTTTTGCGGTGCAGTTGTCATGACATTGGAAGAATTTTAAGTGGAACCAAGATCTGTGTAAGTTTAGGTCTAACAAACCATTTCGGCTGAGGCAGGCCATCCTGGAATTTGGGCCGTCCGATTGGAAATGTTAAATCAGCCGAAAGTAATGCGGATTTTATGATATTCTTTCGGCAGAATGATTCAGCCGAAATTGGAAATCTTTATTAAGTACGAGAATGAGCAATGATCATGAGGAGCGACTCAAGATGGAAGATTTAATCTCTGGTTGAAGATGCTTATACCAGATTCATTATTTCAAGAGAAGCGGACCCATTATTTTCGGAAAAGCGAGATAGACGGATGAATGGGTCAGTAAAAAAAAATGATATGATCAAGTGGAGATTCAAAATGGCCATGAGATAGAGAATCGACCCATGCCGAAGGATAAAGACAAGTAACAGATGAGAATGTTTGCCCTGCTCGGCCGAGTGTGGTGATGTGGCCGAGTTGAAAGCCTTGTGGGTCATTCAGAAGAGCTAATTCTGAAAATAAGGTTGAATGAGTTTGATGGATGGGCCATTGCGGGATAAGCTGAGAAGCGGGTTTGATAGAACAGGTTTGTATGGTATTGCATCGGACCAGATAAGACCTGAGCGAAGAATCGGATCAAATAGTTTTTGCAACCGATTCCAATCATCCAGAAATATCATACAAGAGAGGGTATTGACGTCCTGTTCATTGGTGCAACTGATGAAACAACTCAACACAGTGCAATGGACGACACCGACAAAGAAAAGATTTGCGGCGGCCGTTGACCGGAAAAGAGCAGGGATAGCGGCGGCCAACGAAGTAAGCTTGCGACATCTGGAGAGTCCAAGTGTTGGTATCAAGTGAAATTAGAAATGAGAAGCTTGATTTAGTTGTTCTTTAGAATATGTGCAGTGTGGTGGCTGGGTGGAAATAAGAAATGGACTTACAGCTGTGTGCCGAAGCAAGATGGAATTTAGCTGAATTGACTTCGAAAGACATCATTTCAAACTTCATTCTCCTCTTTGGTGAATGGGGACTTGTGCTAGCAAAATAATAATTTTGCGATAATCCTTTGATGGTGTCGGCCGGGATGATGAGGACAGACTAGCAGAGTTCAAGAATTTCAACAGAGGTATGTTTGTCTTCTCGGCTGAAGCAAGAAAATAATTGGAGAAAAGGGATTTACGAAATATTATCATTTAGAGAGATGTGACAGAATACTCGATAAGCCTTGGAAGTGCATACGAGAAACTGGTTGTTGAGGACTAATCTTTCGATTATTCATAGTCTGGAAGATAAATGTGTTGAAAATAGTGGGTTTCATAGAAAATCAAGGCCAATATCAGATTAATAATATGGTGATGGCCGGTGATATATATCAAAAGGGTTGCCAAGTTATGTTAGTACCATTTGATAGACTACTTCGGCCTATTCAGAAACTCAAAGAGGTAGATCGCCCGGAATGAAAACTAGTATGCGTCAGCAACGATCAAATGGGACAATTCGAGATGGATGTTTGTAGATGAGCTGATTGGGAAACTAGCTAGTATGCGTGGGCAACAGATTAGACTAGACAATTGGAATTATCTTGCAATGGATCGGCTAAGACTTAAGTACAGAAATCGAACCAAATCGTTCGGCCAGCCGATTCTAATCATCGTGGAAATCTCATATAGGTAGGAGTAGCGATACCATATTCAGTGGTACAACTGACGGAACAAATCAGCACCTGTTTACAACAGCAGCAGGAAAAATATTTGCGACAATCGTCGATTGGAGATGCAGCGGTGTTAACAGAGAAGACTCCAAGTGATGGTATCAGTTAAGAATAAAAAAGTTCATGTTTCAGCCGTTCTTTGGAATGAGTACAATGTAACCGCTGACTTCTAAATGAAGGAAATCGTAACATGCTCTAATGGATTACACCATTCGGCTGACACCTGAAACTAGGCCGCTTAGCTAAAGGGTTTCGGACGAAGAAATTAGGGGTCACTTAGATGCCCGAGATAATCCATGGAGATGGAGTTTGATATCCCACTTATCGGCCGAGTGGATGAGAAGAATTGTAGAATTCAGCCGAAAGAGAGAATTATTATTACATTAAGCATGAGAGCTAGCAACGAAATGGATGATTTAAAAGGATGCTCAAACAATTGGTGGGAATCTATACTTGGAATTAAATTAGAGTCAAAGAAATGGCCAGGAATCTCTATTTCTCTGGTGGCAAGTGTGGCCAGTGGTTCTCAGTGTATTAAATAACTAGAAATGAGTTGAGGTGGGGAAAAGATTCTATGTTTCATTACTTCAAAGCCGGAAAGTCTGGATAATTGTGCGAGCAAATATTTTTGAGGAGACGTCGGCCGGACGAGTGAACCAGCTGGCTAGCAAATGGGATTCAGGAATCTTCCAGAGACATATTGCTGGGAATGAAAATTTTTAACCCAAGTTAGTATCTCATTATTGAAAGTCGGCTGCGGTGCAAAAATAAGAGGCTGAAAGAAATAAGGACGAAATGGCACCCCAACGAGGAAGGAAATTACTTAGTTCTCATTCTTTGAAGTATTCGAACCAAGTACGGGGGCATCTGTTGGGGCCAGCCGATCAAGTCGGCAAAAATTAGGAAAAGAGAGGAACCCGACAGAAAAGCCAAACTGGATTCGGCAGAGGAGCTATAATCCAGATTCAGCCGAAAAAGTCATATTCTGGACTCCCTGAAATGCATAAGTTGAACTCTGGAATATTGCAGGGAAGTTATTCTGGAAGGGAAGTTATTCTTAGAGGAGCGGTTATTTTACCAAGACATCTATAAATACCCCTACTCATGGAAATGATAGCTACCCCTTGGTCAACCCCCAATTTACTCTATCTTTGTATTTTACTTTTCAGTACCTTTATTGCTTTCCTTTTACAGCTTTCCCTTTACAGCTTTCCTAGTTTAGCTAGCTCAATTCTAAATGAATTAGCCGCTTCCCCTTGGTCGACGGTAAATTCATTGTTCCAAATTCCTTGATGGTGTGTATCCGTTCGATTATAGAGATCTATGAGATTTGGACTTCCTGCGCATTCAAGATCTAACGCATATTCAAGTTTTGTGGATTTACATCAAGAGCACGGGTATCACGCTTGATTATCAGAAATTCCCAATTGATCGGACTTCCTGCGTTCTGATCGCATATTCGGTTAGTTGAGAATATACAATAATTCTAAATCTGTAACTGTATTTGTTCTTTGAATAAAGGATCAATATCCATGATAGATGCTTCATTTTATTCCCTGCGTATGTGAATATATGTGCCTATTATTGCCTTTTTGCTGATGAGTGAAGGTGGAATGAGTATTTCATTGAATTAGATGCAATAATGTCAAAATCATTGGAATTGGATCTGTTGGAGTCTTAACCGTTCGGCAATTCGGCCGACGATTCTTCATGTATTTTTATGGGCGCATTTTCTCTAAATCTGATTTCGGACCCGAGCCGGTTTGATCCTTTTCCGGCCACCTCCCTTGAGGAGAAAAAGGTCCTTGGACGGTCCGATTTTTGGCCGCTCAAACACCTCGCCACCGGAGCGTGCAGCCTCAGCCTGGCCTATGACCTCATTTCGCTCAAATTTGAACACGATCAAGACCTGAGAGAGTACAACGACTCCGATGTGGAATTATCCATTCAATGCTTTACGCAGCCATTTCCCGCCAAGGTCTTGCCTCCCGTGTTCGTCCAGGATGGTCCACTTGGGACTAAATTCCTTGATTACTTCAGGAGAATATTTGACACCAATGGAGTCATGATCAACACGTCCTATGAAATCAAAGCATACGCAATTGAATCTCTATTATCGTCCAAGTACAGTATTCCCAAAGTTTACCCCGTCGGGCCGATTCTAGACGTGAATCGTGATGATTCGGATGGGAATGAAGTGATCAGTTGGCTAGACACACAGGCTGAAAATTCGGTGGTTTTCCTGTGCTTTGGGACTGTCGGAAGGTTCGACGAAATCCAGGTTAGGGAATTCGCGAAGGCTCTAGAAAACTGTCGAAGCAAGTTTCTGTGGTCGTTGAGGAAACCGTCGAAGGAAGGGATGATACAGTCACCGGTGGATTACGATAGCTTCGAAGAATTTTAACTTTTTTTTTTTTCGAAGAAAAGGAGGGCCGAAGCCGATCTCATTCAAAAGATTGATACAAGTGGTACAAACCCATCAAATCGTGGTTTAAAACGTCCCGAATAGCCTCAGGGGGACGAACTAAGTGATCTATACCCACAAGGGAAAAATTCTCACGAAGCAAAAGATCACAAAAAAAGTCACAGCAAACAGCTAAAAAAATTCAAAAGGACTTTTAGATGTAACAAAGTCAAGAGGGAGAAAAATAAATCATTTGGATTGGCTTCTGGACATGTGGTTTTGACCTTTGCTTCTGCAAAAGCACTTCCGGTAAAAAAAAAAAAGGTATTTGTTTGAGCATTTGAAAAAAAGCGAAAGCACCACGAAGAAGTTAAAAAAGTACTTCTGGGATAAGCACTTCAGGGGTGCTTCTCCGAAAAGGAAGCCAAAATCACATAGTAATTTGTGCAACATCTTAAATGTACCTACTATAATGTACACTCTTAATACTACTTCCGTCTTCTTATGTTTGTTACATTTGTTAATATGTCACTATTCACACACAAACTTTTACATAAAGTTGGATGATAGTTATACAAGTTAAAATATAGCCAAGTGAGATGTTAGATTCGTCTCGCCGTGTAGTTTTTAAATATGAAACTTTTAGAATTTTTACATATATCAAACTTGAGTTATTAATGATATAAAATGTGCATTGAACAACGTGACGGATGTGCCCGTCAAAAACAAAACAAGATAGAGGAAGTATATCTTAGTCTCCATTTGGATTGGCTTCTAGACATGTGCTTTTGGCTTTTACTTCTGACAAAAACACTTATGGTAGAAAAGAGGTGTTTGTTTGGGCTTTTGAAAAAAAGCAAAAGCACATCGAAAAGCTAAAAAAGTACTTATGGGAGAAGCAGTTCAGGAGGTGGTGTTTCTTCCAAAAGTAGAAGCCAAAAGCACCTAGCCATTTGGAATGGCTTCTGCAAAGGTGTTTTTCGCGTTTGCTTCTGCCAAAAGCACTTTTGATGGAAAAAAGTGTTTGGTTTTATTTTTAAGAAAAAACAAAAGCAAATCGAAAAACTGCAAAAGTGCTTTTGGAAGAAGTAGCCCATGGGGTGCTACTTCGAAAAGCAAAAGCTAAAAGCACATAGTAATGTGTGCAAAGTCTTAAATGCCCCTACTGCTTAATATAATTTACACTATAAATATATTTTATCACATATAAAAAAGCATGTCCTTTTTGGTAATTACTTCATTCCAAAAGCACTTTCCACTTTTACACATCCAAACACAATTTTAAAAAAAAGCTGCTTTTCAACCATTCTATCCAAACCCAAAAATTACATGCTTCTGCTTTTGACTTTTACTCCTGCTTCTGTTTTTTTCAAAAGTAAATCCAAACGGCCCCTAGTAATGTGTGCAAAGTTTTAAATGCGTCTACTACTTAATATAAATTACATTATAAATATATTTAATTCTCATATTAAAAGCATGTCCGTTTTGGTAACACTACATTTTAAAAGCACTTTTCATTTTTACTTATTCAACATATTATTTTTTTTATAAAAAAACTCATTCTCAAGAATTCCATCCAAACACAAAAGTTGCATGCTTTTGCTTTTGACTTCTGTTCTACTTTTGGTTTCTGGTTTTTTTTTTTTTTTTTAAAGCCCATCCAAATAGAGGTGTCGAAATGCCTCCGTGGAGCGAACGGGCCGGCGGGCTTTTTAGAAATATAATATTAGATTTATCTTTTAATGTAAAAAGCATAAAATTGTGAATATTTTTTATTATATAAACTAAAAATAAGATATAAAGATTTATAAATGATATTAAAATTATAAATAGTTAAAATGTGTATTTTTTGCATAATTATTTACTTTAATAATGCGTTTGTTGAATAATTCTTCAAAATTGAATTAATTCCAATTTGTTATATTGTGAATTAATTCCAGTTTGTTATATTGAAGGGGTGTATTACATTTTAAAAATATAGTATTGACCAAGACAAAAGATTTGGAATTAATGACTGGGTTGATGAAAATCATGTGTCTGACGATCGAAGTCTTTAGGAGGTTAAGATGTTTTAGCATTGATTTTATATTTTAAAAGTAAGATAATTGACAATAAAATATAACAATTTACAAAAATTCACAATTTTTAATAAATAAAATAAAAAGGAATTTATACTTAAAAACTAATACGAATAATATAGAGAAGCAGAGAAATAGTAGAAGTGATCAACTATTTGTATAAAAATTTAAAATGTGTAACCAAAATTATAATTTATATTTGATGACTTAAGGAGTTAATATTAGACATTGAATTTACCAAAAAAATTAATCAATATTCAAAATCTAGTATAATATGCAAAAAAAAAAAAAAAGGGCAAAGCACGCGGGCCGGCCCGCCCCGCCCCGGGCCCAACCTATAAAAGCCAGCCCCGTCGCGGATTGAGCCCGTTTAGGCCCGCATCTAAACTGGCCTTAAAATCTCAGGCCCACCCCGCATATTTTGCCTTGCGGGGCGGGCTGGCCCAACAGGCTAGGCCCACATTGACACATCTACATCCAAACTGGCCCTTATTCCCATATAAAAAACATGTACTTTTTGGTAATTACTACATTACAAATACAAGATTGCTATCTTTTTCTGGGTAAAACCCTTTTCATTTTCGTCATGTATGATTTTGTGATGTTTATGATGACAATTACTATAATCCAAAAGCATGTTTCATTTGTGATGTTTATGATGGGAATGCTCACGTATGATTTTGTCATGATACTTTTGTTAACACATAAGCCCAAAAAATCTGTTAGGGCCCAAAAGTAGCCATGTCCAGCCCATGGACTCCGAGCAGCATCATTACCAGCAAGCTAGTATTACTGAATAAAGGTGCATAGCCCGAAGAAAACAACCCGAGCAACGATCTGCCCGAGCTAGACCATCCGAGAAAGATTCTTCCGAGCAAGATCAAAGCAATATGATCCCGAGCAAGGAAGTGTTCACACCCTCGCTCGTAAGGGCCACGGGTGGGGCTCCACATCTGATCAAGATTCAGCTCATTCACGAAAGTTGTTTTTTTTTTTTTTCGTAGAAATCCACCAACATTTGTATAAATAGGTATTTCTTAGACAGGAAAAAGGGTTCCAACACCAAATTAAAAACTCTACATTTCTTGCAATATCTTATTTTAATAAAGCTTTCCTTTTCTTTCATAGCTTTCCTTTATTACTTTTTTGCATCTTTTTTCGTTTATTTTACAATGCTTTAGATTGTAGCATGCCTTGGGATAAGTCCTCATCCCGCATTCCGACCTTGAAAACACCATCTAGATAATTAAGCGTTGCGCGGAAATGGCAGTGGGAGACAAAACTCTTAAAAATGATCTAGGATTTTCTTTGTATGATATTCGGAGCTGCAAGGTTCATTAAAAGAAAAGATTTACAAAACCAAAGAAAACATTTGAAAAATGTCAAAGATAAATCAAACGAAATGGTTAATGTTAGAGATCGGACCAACCCCACTCATGCCAACATGTCTGTTATAGAGAATCTGCCAGATCCTTGCGCGGGGTCACATACGACAAATTCTGGGTCAACGAGCACACCTTCATTCCTCATGGATGAAGTGATGTTTGAAACGCTGACCACAACAGTGAATAACATTGTCGCAAAACGACTGGAGGCTGCATTGAAAACCCTGAGGGACCATGAGTCTTAAAGGGAACAAAGTAACCACTCCAGCCTTACCCACAATAATGCCCAACCAAGGGCAACATTATTATCAAGGGCAAAACTATCCCTATCCTCAAATGGGAGCATGGGGTCTTGACATGGAAGGAGAAGGTTCTTCTCATAACCACCGTATTAACGTGACAATACCCGCGCTATCTTTCGGATTACCCATGCCCTACAAGGCCTCTCCGGTTATATAGTCGACACTAGGGATGGAAAATACAGTGGATGTCCCCAATCCCTTACAGGAGCCTCCTAAGATTAATACCCCAAAGAACGACCAAACGGGAGGTAGTGGCATGAATACATTCCACAACCATAAGGGTCTTCGTAGACAAAGGAGTCGTGTTCAACTGCATCCCGTTGTTCACCTTGAAGCAGATTCGGAAGAAAGTATCCGACATGATGAAAAACAACATGAATATGAAAGGATTCTCGGGGGAGTCAACTACGCTGCTCGTGATGATATAGTGGTACAATTGGAAGTCGGACCGAAGACCATGCCAACAGTCTTTTCGTGCTCAATACGAATACCTCATATGGCGCATTACGTAGAAGTGATTGGTTCCATGCAGCAAAATACATCCGATCTACTCTACATCATCAAATATGATGTCTTGGGACAATGACCAAGTAATCACTGTCGATGCCTCTCCAAGCCCTTATTTGGGGAGTATTGAGCTTTAAAATGTGTCATTATATTACATGAGAATGTGTCACTATATTACATGAGGATGTTTCCGCCTCTATCATTGACATCCCTTATGAAAAGCCAATCTTCGATATCCCGATCTATGGCCTCCGAAGCGATGCCTCTGGTACTTAGGCATTATTTCCGAATTGAAACGGCGTAGCATTCGGGCTATAATTTGTACAGTCATTGTAAGATATAATAAATAAAATGAATGCATTTATAAATAAGACATTTGTCAAGACACCTTATGTTATTACAAATGTTATATCTTCATACGGGACAAAATATCATGTCCATATAAAATAATAAAATGGTCATTCCAAGACACACATTATTCTCAAATGAAAACTCGTGCCAAATGAACAATACCAAGTTACTTCGGAGAGTATAGCTCATTATCCAAACAAATCAAGGATTAGTCATTCCTCGTCAGGATCTCTTGATAATTGTCACTAAGATTGGGGCTCTCCTCACACAACTCATCAAGTTCATCCACAGGGCCGTACCATTCATTTGTTAGGCGGGTTCATGCCAATCTTTTCTATGGTATGAATGCCACTTAGAATACCTTATCTTAGCACAATGAACAAGGGCCGAGGCCATGAACTAAATGGCTTGCTCAATATTAGTTCTCCCGCGATGAGAAAACTCTAGACGTTCATAAATAATGGTCAGGAAGTGATAAAAGTCGTGACCAGTACAGCCTATAGGGTATGGTGTTACCAGAAATGATCTCAATTCCACAAACCAAGTTCGAATATTTAATCGGTAACCATAGTGCCCATACTCATCATCCATTCCTCGTAAGTATGGAAAATTGTGCTAGAAAAAAATGTTTCGAATACCAACTTTGAATTATTGTAATTTTTACCAGTATATACCAAGGTCATCTTAAAAAGACCAATATATACAAGGCGTCTGAAAATTACGCCCGACAGGCCAATAAGGGTCGAAAGAAGCTGCTTTTGAAACCCGGTGATTGAGTTTGGGTTCATATGCGCAATGAAAGATTTCCTGCTCAGAGACACAGAAAACTCGCACCTCGCGGAACAGGGCCATTTCGAGTCCTTGAGAAAATTAATGATAATGCTTATATGATAGAACTGCCTGACGACTATAACATTCATCCGAATCTTAATGTTGTAGATCTGTCTTTATTCGAGCAAGACGAGAAGCTTAAATCTGAGCGGTTGATGGATCAACCTCCCCAAAGGGGTGGGGATGGCGTGGTCGCCGGATCAAACAGGCTGATAATCCCTATCATTCCGGATGGACCGGTAAGCAAGCAACGGATCAAGAGGTTCACTAATTCCGTTTATCGTTTTCTATTGCAGGAAACAGATAAAGCTAAACCCAACGGAGTTGAAAGGATGCTGCTGATGATCCAGCTTGAGGAATACCGGAAGGAGCCGGGACCCATCACTCTGGGTCCAACCTCCTCAGACAAAAATCGGAAGCAGAATGACCTCAAGATGCAAATACAGATCAAACTAGCATGAAGAGGTCAAAAAGGAGGGCCCCACGGTCACCGCCGTCGCCGTCGCCGGAAAGTTCGCCAGAGCTCCGGCAAGGTTGCCGGAATTTGACCGGAATCTGCTCGGAAGTTCGCCGGAAAAATTCGCCGGTCAACGGAGGTGAACGCCGGATCAGTGCCATTGGGCCCCAACCCCAATCCAGTCCGGAATCCTTCAAGTCCCGGATCCCCCATCACCAATCTTGGACTCCCGTCACTAGGCTCATTTCCACGGCGCTAGACAAGAAGCCCATCGCTAGAGAAGGTCTCACGACGTGAGAGTCCCAGTCCTTCAAGGAGGCCCTGTCGCTAAACAACTCCCCGTCGTTAGACCCAGTCTCACGACGCAGGTCTTCGTCTTGCGACATGAGCCATCAGGACCAGCCAGCTCCTACGTCGCCAGACCGCTCAACGGCGCGAGACAAGGATCGCGACGTACACGAGGCTCACGATGCCAGTATCAGTTTTGCTCCTTTTTCATTCCCGATTGTTGAGAACAATGCTAGGGTTTGCTTAGTTTGTTTATTTACTTTGTCAGTTTGTTTAACGGGTTCTTCTAGTTTGTGGAAAAACAACCAAACACATAAAATCGAGACTAGAACCGAGAACAATATTTTTAGGGTTTTCTATTTAATGATGGAAAACAAAAATAAAATATGGAGAAAAATTGCAAATGCCAAAATTAGGCTCTGATACCAAATTTCATGCCGTAGCCCGGGACCAAATCTTGAGCAATATGCAATTTATGAAACCCGAATGAAAAGGAGGAGGGAAACCGAGAGGATGGTGGTGGAAAAAGGAAACAAAGTAAAAGGGATACCTAAATCTCAATCGAACGGGACCCGAACTCGCTTAAAGGATAGGACTCAACCAACCCGGGAAGCCTCCTCAAAGTGCATCGATTGTATGTCCATTGAAGTCGGTTTAGAGTCATCAAAGGTGTAAGGTTCCTTGGACGGAAGGACTCACAAAAGTGTTGAGAGCAAATGATGCCCTCAAGGAGAAAATGACTTGATAAAATGAAAGAGTTGTATCTTCCCAGTGAATTTGCTTCTCAATCCCAGCCAAGCGAGCCCTGATTCTAGCTTTCCTCTAACCTTTTTCAGTGTTGATGTTAGAGCTCCAATCGATAGCCTTACCCCTGAAAGCATCTAAGTTATTTTTGACTGAGTGTCTAGAAGCCCAAGAAGCCGCCAGTAAGCTTTTGAATTCTGAGTTGTTTTGCCAAGCTACCTGAAAACGAAATGATCTGGGACCTCTCTGCTGACTATTATTAATGGCTCTTGAGACCTTTAGAAAGAGTGGAGCATGATCTGACAGAATCCTAGGTAATACTTCAACTGTACAATGAGGATATAGGTTGAACCAGAATTCATTTCGTATGATGTGATCAAGCTTCCTGCGCAAAGAACCTCTAACCCAGGTATCGAAGTTCCCCCATATAGAGACTCTAAGCCATGACTGCAGCTCGATAACACATCGAGTAGAAATATTGCCCCATCTAGCTTCTTCGAATTTTCCAATACAATTAAAGTCACCACCCACTATCCAAGGCTCTGATCTTGATTGATGGATGCGAGCTAACCCCGGCCACAACCATGAGTCCTTCCGCAAGAGCCATATGCCTCCAGAAAAGCCATCAACTTCCACCCGGAAGGAGTTAGGAAATCTGCTACGAGCAATAAAATAATCTGCCTTGCTACTGCTGATTCTGGGTTCCAACAAAGCTATGCAATCCATTCTTTTATGATGTGTAATATCCCTGAATTCCCTTATAAAATTTCTCGACCCTGCTCCCTGCACATTCCACTATAAAATTTTTAACTTTAAGTAAATACAAATATTTTAAAATGACAAAAAAAATGAGATTTTTGACAATATTATGTTCACATCTTACCTTCTATTCTCATCCTGCATGATGGTATGACATGATGAAAATGTCGTTCTTCAAGCTACATATAGGAGTAATAAATATAAGTCCTTAAGGGCAAGTTTGGGACACTGTATTATATTATAATATATTGAAACTTTTGACAATTTCTCACACGAGTATTTTCTAAAAGAATAATAATCCCGGTTTAATTTTATTTAATGAAACAAATTATGATGATGGAGTTGTAATTAGGGATATATTTGTAGGTTGTCATGTTTTTATTACTCGTGTTAAGAAACTGTGGCCCGAAAGCGCACGGTGTCAAAAAATACAGTAATTTATAGTAAGACCGGATCGTTCACTGGAGGATGTACGATAGAAGCAGGTCCCATGCCGTTTTATAAAATTTTCCACTCATATTGCTCAAATCGTTTATGGTTTGAATACTATCACCTACTGACAGAATTTAAACTAAGATATGAAGGCAATTAAAATTATTCCTACATAGCATGGTAAAATTGTTCTACAGAGCAGATAGAGTTATTCTAAGAAAGCAATTTAAATTTTAGTCTATGAAAGCAATAAAAATTATTCTAAGAAAGCAGTAAAAATTATGCTAAACTATCTACCACTAGTCTAGAAAGCAAGTTTAAAGTGAGACAAAATGGACAGGAAGAAAAGAATAAAAATTGAACAAGATGAAACACAATTAAACTTCCATTTTGTTACTCAGGTCTTTGTTCGGGATAATCCTGCCAGATAGCTAACTCTCATACTCTCTATACTATATTCCCTTTAACAGACAGCTACTTACAGTAAGAGTTTACATGCTCTTAAGACCACAATTTCTAAGATACCACAGACACATAACTGCCCAGCCAGGGTATGCTATTTATCTGTGGTGGACAAGCAACATCTGACAAATCATTAGTTGAAATGCCAAGTTCTCCTATCACTCCCCCGGTCACACCCAAAGATTCTAATCAAACCCTGAACTATCCCATAACTCTCAAACCTAAAAACAGTTAGAATCTCTCTCAATACATCCAACTGACCTCTATAGAAAGTATTTAAAAGAAAGCGGTAAAGAAAGCAATAAAAAAGGCATTTAAAATCCTATCACTCGGAAGTTTTAAAAACGTTACCCTGATAGTATAAGAGAGCCCCCAATCAAGATGACCGGATGTGGATCAAGAATTCCCGCACCTCGATGAACTGCTCGCAGTGTTCACTTCCTTCCGGGTGGTTATGAGATACAAACTAATGATTAGTTTGTTCCAGATGCACTCACTCAAGACTCAAAAATAGGCTTCGGTAAAAGAGGATAGCAGTTGAAAGAATACTCAACCCTATCTTAGAAATTAACCAAGGCCCGGGTGTTGTTCCTCTAGTATTGCCTATCACACCGTATCTGAATCCTAGTGGAATTCGACTCAGTGCAATATTCAATATCAGATTTCTAACAAACAACAATTTTGGAAAATAATAGATTTGAAAATCATTCTCTAAACAGATACTAGACTCTAAATAAAAACACAGACCCTTTCAATCTAGATGACACCTAATCGCTGACTCTGCTTCTAATTTCCCAAAATCAACCCCCAATAGAATATGATTTAGTCATAACTGAGGAATTTATCCCTTGCTTAGATCCGAATTTTATAAATGAATTTTCGTTGGAAATTTAATATGAGACATCTAATTTAAATCAAGACTCCTATGTCCAAGGGAAGGATCCCAAAATAATTTGACAACAATATCTACATAATAGTATCATGCATAAATTTATAAGGAAGTGTAGAATTAAATTAACGCAAAATATAAGGTGGGTTTAGACAGAACATGATACACAGAGATGAAATAGCAGGAGGTGATAAGAATTTGGCTAAAAAGATGGAAAAATGATTAGGGTGTATCGGATTGCAGTTATCTGTGGTCCAATACCCTAACTACTCAGATGAAATGATTTTAGACAGCAGAAAACCCTATAATGGCAGTGTTGCTACCAGTTGGGCCTCTACTGTCTGTGAAATTGGATGAAAACCTACATGCTCCCTTTCTGCAACAATTATCAGATGATAATGACAGATATCATCTGGCTTTTATTACAGATTGGAATTTGGGTTTGAAATTAAGATAAAGAAATTAAACTGTATCCGGATAGGAGTCAGTTGAGCAGCTATTATAAGTCCCGGATGGACCAACCGCCAAGGCTTCCACCGACCACTATCTGGACCATGCAAAATAACAACTAGTAGTTAATATACAGACCACAAGCTAATTATCCAGATGGGAATATCCACCAAAATTAGTCTGTGATATTTCTTACTACCCGTTTCATAAAACACGAAAAAGACCAATAATAGATCAAAGTAAAATGTAAATAATAAAAAAAAAAACCTAACTAAGCTAACTACCTACACACCTCTCAAGACCTGCCTGTCTTCAAGAATTTTGGAATGTGGTGAAGTGACAAGACCTGTGAGTCAACACCTCTATATATAGGTGAGAAACCCTAGGCTCATGGGCCCATTTGGTCTGAATTTGAATTTGGCCCTAGACGACGTGGAACACTGGTTACTGATAATGGCCAGAAATGACCATTATTTTCAATCCATTTCCGTGTCTTAAACGGGCATTTGATCGCATTCCGGTCTTACATTAAGTAAGAAAGCAGTTGAATTGGACTGATTTTTGCATAATTGTAAAAATAATAAGCTGGTGTGAAAAATGCATAAATATGTAATATTATTACACATTTATGTTAGAAAAATCCAAAAACATGAGAAAAAGAAAAAGGAATGAAAAAAAAAAGATGGGAAAAAGAGAGAAAAGCCCACAAAAAGAACATTTTCGGCCCATCTGGCCCAATCCAGCAGGCCCAGGAACACCCTTGTCGCGGAAGCCCCTTTGTCGCGATGCATGGTTCCGCGACAAAGGAGGGTTCCGCGACCAAGCAGCTCAGATGAAGAAGGAAACCAGCCATGACCTTTGTCGCGATGACCTTTGTCGCGATGGCATGTTCCGCGACAAAGGCATGTTCCGCGACCAAGACACCCAATTAGAGACACAAGACCCAGTCGAGAAGCTTTGCCACATGCAGTGTGTTCCGCGACCAAACTTGATGCTCCGAGACCAAGCTGTGATGTGTGTGATGTCTTGAGACACAATGGGCTCGAATCAAGGCCCATGGGCTTAGGGTTACACTTCTATAAATATGAGGTGTTTCCCATAAGCTAGAAGTTGGAAAAATTAGTTAGGAATTCTCTTGGAGACAAGGCAGCAAGGAGTTCCTCTCTTAGGTAGTGTAGCTTAGCTTTTAATTTTTTTGTATTATTTAATTCTTGCACTTAGTTTAGTCTAGATTAGTGTTTATTCTAGTGCTTTATTGTTTCCAGTAAACTAGATAGCCACTTTTATATTATGTTTTGGTTTCTAAACTCTTGTTTTAGGGTTTGTAATACCCAAATCATGGGTATTAACAATACCCACTTAATAAAATGAGAAAACATTCATCATTTGTGTCCCAAATCATGAAATGGGTCTCACACCCCATGGATTTATGCTTTCCTTTTCATTTTTTTTTGGGGTCATTTGACCCCATTATGCTATTTTTATGCTTACTGTTAGCATCTTATGGATAATGTTGTATGTATGTGTGGTCAAACCCTAGATTAGGATGTATGCTTTGTTTTTAAATTCTGCCCAGCTTTATTTATTTTTGTTCAAGCATGTTCTTCCTTATTTTGAATGTTTCTTGTTTGTTTTTAGCTTAGAATAGCTTTTTGATCTGAAATAGGGTGAGATCACGCTGTTTGCATGCCACTGTTCATTTCTGCTTTTTCTGACTTTTGTCATGAACCGCCTTTGTCGCCAACCGCCTGTTGTCGCGGAACCACGTTCCGCGACAAAATGGTTGTTCCGCGACAAAGGTGTTTCAAGACACTTGTCTTCATATTTTAAAACCCTTTGTCGCGGAACCACGTTCCGCGACACAACCCTGTTTGGCGACCAAGGACCAAACTGTTGCATTTTGTCTGCATGGCTTTTTGTCGCGGAACATTCTTGTCGCGGAACCACGTTCCGCGACAAAATCTCCTTCTGAGACAGAAAAATTATGCCATGCCCTTATTTCTTTGAAAACCTTTGTCGCGGAACACCTTGTGGTTCCGCGACAAAATTTTCCATGCATAGCGACAAGGACCAAATGCTTTAAAAATTTTCTGAAAATCCTTTGTCGCGAAACACTCTTGTCGCGGAACCACGTTCCACGACAAAATCCTGCTTAGCGACAAAGAAGCGTTATGCTGCCAAAAATTCTAAAAATTTGTCGAGGTATCCATGTCGCGGATCTCGGTCCGCGACAAAATTTATGATATCGCGACAAAGACTACCTTCTCTCTATTTAATCTCAAACATTCTTCATTCTCTTCCTACATTATATTGCAACACTCACATCATAACCCCACGGGGTTAAGGTGTAATACTCTTGAAATGCAATATAGGGTGTTATGCTGCCCAAATTTTGATTCTCCATTTTCATCGCTTAACTAATTGAACCCTTGAGTCAATAATGATTAAAGATGGAGATTAGCGATAATTAAACATCAATAATCATCATGATTAAAGGACCTTTGTTCAATTGCCATTAAAATGCTCCTCTATAAATAAAATCTTGATGACTTAAGCAGATAATCCGGACTGTAATTAATTATGGTAGGAGGGATTATTTAAGATCATCAATTGTGGACCCAATCCACAACCTTGCATGAGAAACCAATGTCTCTCATACAAGGAATCTTCTTTTATTTCTTGTTAATTTTGTCTTTGTGTGTTGTGTGTAACAATTAGTAAGGACTACATCAGACTAATGTTGGCGGGTATTCCCTCATGGATAACTAGCTCGTATTCTGAGTATCAATTACTAAGTGTTATTTTGCATGGTCTGGATGACTGTCAGTGGACGCCTTGGCGGTTCGCCCATCCGGGGTTATAATAGCTGCTCGGCTGACTTCCTATCCAGATACAGTTTTATTTTTCTTATCTTAATTTCCAACCCAAATTCCAATCTGCAATAAAACTCTGCTAATGTCTGTCAACATTAGCTGATAAGTACTGCAGAGAGGAAGCATGTAGGTTTTCATCCGAATTCACAGACAGTGGAGATCCAACTGATATTGACACTATCATTATAGGGTTCAAACTGTCTAAATTCACTCCATCAGAGTGATTGGGAAATTGGACAGTAGATGTTTACAGTCCACCCGATTATTCTGCCATTGCTTTGGTCCTCCGACCATTTCATGATTGTGTTTCACCTTCTGTCTAGACCCGCTGTTATATTTTGGGTCATTTCATTTTACAATCTCATATATCCATATGCATGCTATTATTATGTAAACATTGTGGTCTATATTATTTTGGGATCCTTCCCTTGGATATCAGAAGTCTAGATCTTAAACAGATATTGCATAGTAAATTTCCAACAAAAACTCCTTTATAAAAACCGGATCTGAGTAAGGGATAAATTCTTCAGTTATGACTAATTCATATTCTGTCAAGGGTTGATTTTGGGAAATTAGAAGCAGAGTCAGCGATTAGGTCTCACCTAGACTGAAAGGGTCTGTGTTCTTATTGAGAGTCTAGTACCTGATAGGGAATGATTTTCAGATTTATTATTTTCCAAAATTGCTGTTTGTTGGAAATCTAAGATTAAATATTACACCGAGATGGGGTCCACTTGGACTCAAATACAGTGTAGTAAATAATCTTAGAGGAACATCATTCAAGCCTTGGTTATTTTCTAAGATAGGGTTGAGTTTTCTTTCAACTGCTATCCTCTTCTGCCAAAGCCTATTTTTGAGTCCTGAGTGAGTGCATCCGGAACAAACTAATTTATTAGTTCGTTTCATTAGTTTGTATCTCATAACCACCCGGAAGGAAGTGAACACTGCGAGCATTTCACCAAGAGCCGGGAATTCTTGATCCATACCCAGTCATCTTGACTGGGTGCTGTCTTTTACTACCAGGGTCAGATTTTCAAAACCTCCGAGTGATAGGTTTTAAATGCTTTCTTTTACTGCTTTCTTTTAACCGCTTTCATTAGAGGTCACTCGGTTGTATTGAGAGTTGCGTAACTGCCACTAGGATCGACAGTCAAGGGATAGTTCAGAGCTTAATCAGAATCTTTGTGTGTGACATGGGGGAATGATGGTAGTACTTGGCATTTCAATAAATGATATGTCGGGTGTTGCTTTTCCACCACAGATGAAGTAACATACCCAGGCCAGGGCAGTTACGAATCTGTGATATCTTAGAATTTGAGGGCTTACGAACATGTAAACTCACACTGTAAGTACCTGTCTGTTAAAGGGAAAACAGTATTGAGAGCATGAGAGTTAGCTATCTGATAGAATTATCCCAAGCCAAGATCTGTATATAAAAATGGAAGTTTAATACTGCCTTATCTAAACCTTGTCCAATTTTTATTGTCTTCTTCCTGTCCCTTCTGTCTACATTATGATTCAGCTTCGCAGCTAGCATAATGTAAATTTTCCACTGCTTTCATAGATAGTGTTTATCGCATTTGTTTAGAGTAACTTTACCTGCTTTTTTTTAGAATAGACCTGTTTGTGTTGTAGAGTAAATTTAAACGCTTTTGTAGTTTAGTTTAAATTCAGTCAGTAGTTGTTAATCACTTCTCAAACCATTGGAGCAATACGAATGGAAAATCTAGTAAAACGACGTGGGCCCTGCTTCTATCGCACATCCTCCAGTGAACGATCCGGTCTTACTATAAATTACTGCAATTTTTGACACCGTGCGCTTTCGGGGGCACAGTTTCTTAACACGAGTAATAAAAACGTGACAACCTATAAATATATCCCTACTCACAACTCCGCCATCATAAATTGGTTTCATTAAATAAAACCTAAGCCAGAATTATGATTTTTTCGGAAAATACTCATGTAGTGGAAATCTGTCAAAAGTTTCATGGCAGGGAATCTCATGGCAAGAATTGATGAGAAATGTCATGGCACATATGCCGGGGACCGTCAGTGTGACAGGCTGAAGGTCAATCTATCCCGGCTGTATCATGAGATTTGTCAACAGTTTCATGACAGAGAGGACCACAGCGCCATTTGAAATTAAAGCACCACACTTGAGAAATAAAAAGAATAACAATACTATCCCTAAACCCCTTCCCGTGAATCATAACTCTTTCCTTTTAATAAATTTAACCTGGTATATTTAGAAAATACTCGTGTGCGGAAATTGTCAAAAGTTTCATGGCGCCGTTGCCGGGGAGGATGCAGCGCCGTTTTATTAGAGAATTACATTCCTCATTGCTCCTAGTTAGCTTATACATATAAATATAAATATTCACCCCAAAACCGATTCTAACCTGGGGAATGTGCAGGTATTGTCATAGCTAAGACCTCTGTTCTATGCAAAAGAGGAAGGAGACTCCAGCCGAGATCCCATTCAACGCAGAGATTGAGAAAACAGCTCGTCGTCTGAGGGCGGAAGCTAGACAAAGAAAAGAACGGGAAAGACAAGCTCTCCTCTCTCCGAGCACAAGCAGTGACATCTCAGACATGGCGGATAACCATGGCAATCCCCCAAACATTCCACTTAACCCACCACTCCAAAACATCCAAGAGGATCCAGAAGACGTTGACGTTGAGAAATTGGAGGATCTCCCACCTCAGGTCATTCAGGGAGGTGAGAATCCCCCAAATCCCGAGCAGCAACCCTTCGAGATGCCTCCACCCAACCCAAACCACCAAAATCCCCAAAACAACCCACTTAACCAGAACAACCCAAATAACCAAAATTTTCAGAATCCTCAATTTCCAGACCCCCAGTTCAACCAAAACCAGAATCACCCCAACCCTAACGATTTCAATGATCCCAGAAATTACTATCTGAATCAGAACTTTTACCCACAGCAATACCAAGGAGGGCCAGGGAACAATCAACAGGCAGCCGCAGCTGACTATATGCAGCCCATTCTAGAACCGTATTTGAACATTCCTGGTCAAGCCCCATTCTTGGCCAGGAATTTCGAATTGAAGCCGGCTCTCATCAATCTTGTTCAGAGCAACCAGTTCGCAGGAGCAAATCATGAAGATCCCCACGATCACCTGCAGACTTTCCTGGAACTGTGTGATACGATCAAGAACCAGAATGTATCTGCTAACACCATCCGATTGAGGCTGTTTCCCTTCTCTCTGACTAGCGGGGCAAGGACATGGTATAAATCACTGCCCGTGAATCAGAAATCTGCATGGGAGGACGTGATCAGAAACTTCTTGACAAAGTACTTCCCGGAATCCAAGGTGGATGAATTCCGCTCTAAGATTGCGGAATTCAAGATGAAACCAGACGAGTCCCTGTATGATGCAAAGGAACGGTTCTTCAACTTGCTCAGGAAGTGCCCCCAGCATGGTTTCCATGAGTGGGAGAAATTGAGAAAGTTCTATAGCGGTCTGACCCCAGCATGGAAGAACATGCTTGATGCTGCCGGCGGTCAACACCTGCTATACATCCCCATGGACCAAGCTTGGGCCAAGATTGAGGCAATGAGTGTGAACAGGACTGTACTTTCTGATGATGTTAATTCCCCTCCCCCTCGTGGTTTATGTGCTGTAGGTACAGTAGGAAAATCTGAACTGGACAAATTGAAAGACCAAGTGGTCGTCTTGGCCTTGAACCAGGAAGCTGGGAGCTCTACGCAAGCTCAAAATGCTGAAGCTGTTTGCGGGACTTGCCAAGGCCCGCATTCCACTGAATCCTGTCAGCAAGTGGCGAATGAAAGTTGTAACTATGCAGGTGGATTCCAAAATCGGCACCCGAACCTCTCATATTCCAACAACAATGCCTTGAATTCCCACCTGTTAACCCAACCACAGCAGTTCAACCAACCAAGGCCCCAGCACTTTAACCCAGGCTTTCAGCCTCAGATTCTAGCTAGGCCACCCCAAAACCAGAATTTCCAAAACTTCCAGCAGCCACAGAATCAGTTTGTCCCAAATCAGAATCAGAATCAGTTTGGCCAAAACCAAGGTCAGAACCAGAATTGGAACCAGAATCAGCAGAAACCCCCTTCCAGATTAGAGACCCTCATGACTGACTTCATCACCAGTCAAAAGGAAATCAACACTCAGTTGCAGTCCTCTATCCGGAACGTGGAGACGCAGGTTACACAAATGGCCAAGGAAATGCAGAAAAGAGACCAAGGAACTCTACCCAGTGCTGCTGAGAAAAATCCTCAGTGTAAGGCCATCACACTGAAGTCCGGTAAAGTTCTAGAAGGACCAAGGGCAAGGAGAAACTGGTACAAGGAAATGAACTGGAAAGTGACATTGAGGAGAATGAAAAGGAAACTGAGAAAGAGACAGCCGATCTGCAGACTGACGCTGCACCTGAAACGGCTAAAACAGATAAGGGTACAGGTGGAGGTACAACTTCCTTCCCTTTACCACAAAAACAAGTAGATAATAACAAGCACATGCCTAGGATTCCTTATCCTGCACGTCTTAGAAATAAGGAACATGATCTTAAATTCAAGAAATTTCTGGAACGACTAAAGTCTGTAGAGATAACCATACCTCTCACAGAAATGATTTCCGAAATGCCCATCTATGCTAAGTTCTTGAAAGAATTGATTTCAGGAAAAAGGCAGGTCGAGCAGGAGGAGGTGATTATTCTCAATAGCACATGCAGTGCCATAGTTCAGAGGAGATTGCCCGAAAAGAAAGAGAACCCCGGATGTTGCACACTTCCAGTACAATTCGGAAAGGCCAAAGTGAGTATGGGGCTTTGTGATTTAGGATCGAGCATCAATGTGATGCCACTAGCTATGGCAATCCGCCTTAAGCTTGGAGAGATTCAACCAATCAAGATGAGACTGCAGCTCGCAGACAGATCAATCACTCAGCCCGTAGGAATCCTCAAGGATGTTGTGGTCAAAACCGGCCAGGTTCTCTTCCCGGTTGACTTTATTATCCTCGACATTGAAGAAGATTCTGAAATGCCACTTATCCTTGGACGCCCATTCCTGGCCACTGGTGGTGCATTAATTGACGCTAAATCTGGAAAGGTCACATTGAGGGTCGATGGCGAGGAAATCACCTTTGATATGGAGCAGCTGCAGAAGTTTCCAAATGAGGGAGCTTGTTCCATGTTTTCTGTAATAGATAGTGGAGAGGAAATTGATTGTGAGGAGAGAGAGCTTGACTCTGGATTTGATCATGAAATGATGCTGGATGAGATTTCAAAGCAGGTACTGAAGCCTGCTGGCGTGGAGCACAACGGATGCAACGCCATTCACTTTGCCGATCCCGAAACAGGGGATTTGGAGGAGTTTGACGGCACAGACTTCCATGACGACGCCGACCAAGAGGAAGCGGATCCTGTACTGATGCAGGGTCCGGAAGGTAAAATTGATCTTCTCCCATCTAATTCTCGCAAATTACTCCCTTCCATTGAATGCCCACCAGAGCTTGAACTTAAAACATTACCCGATCATCTCAAGTACGCGTTTCTCGCAGAACATAAAAAATTACCTGTGATTGTTTCGGCTAAGCTCTCCCAAGAGCAAGAAAATGCTCTGGTGGCCGTTCTTAAAAATTATGTGCGTGCAATCGGTTGGACCATTTCTGATATCAAAGGAATAAGCCCTTCTATTTATATGCACAGGATTTTGATGGAGGAGAATTTCAAGGCCTCTCGCCAGCCCCAACGAAGATTGAACCCACCCATGCAAGAAGTGGTAAGAAAGGAAGTGATCAAGCTGTTAGACGCCGGTAATATATACCCGATTTCTGATAGCAAATGAGTTAGTCCTGTGCAGGTTGTTCCGAAGCGGGGTGGGATGTGCATTATGCAGAATGAACAAGGGGAGGAGATTGCCACGCGCCCAGTCACCGGATGGAGAGTCTGCATAGACTACCGGAAGTTGAACGAGGCAACTCGCAAGGACCATTTCCCTTTACCTTTTATCGATCAAATGTTGGAACGATTGGCGGGAAGGGCATTTTATTACATTTTAGATGGTTATTCTGGGTATAATCAGATTGTTATTTCAAGCGAAGACCATGAGAAAACTACCTTTACTTGCCCTTATGGCACTTTTGCCTATAGGCGCATTCCTTTTGGTCTTTGCAATGCACCTGCTACTTTTCATAGATGCATGATGTCTATATTCTCCGAATTTATCGAAAAATGCATTGAGGTCTTCATGGATGAATTCTCTGTATATGGAGATACGTTTGATGGATGTTTGACCAATCTTGCTAAGATTCTAAAGAGGTGTGAGGACACTAACTTGGTTTTAAACTGGGAAAAGTGCCATTTCATGGTCACTGAGGGCATAGTGTTAGGTCACCGCATTTCTCGTGCAGGCATCGAAGTTGATCCAGCCAAAGTTTCCATCATTTCCAATCTCCCTCTCCCCAACTCGATCAAATCAGTTAGGAGCTTCTTAGGGCATGTCGGTTTTTACCGGCGATTCATTAAGGATTTCTCTAAAATTGCCAAGCCGCTCACTAATCTGCTTTGCAAAGAAAATCCTTTCTTAATAAATGAAGCGTGTGTCCAAGCCTTTGACACGCTCAAGAAGATGTTGGTTTCTGCACCGATAGTGCAACCACCCGATTGGTCACTGCCTTTCGAGGTAATGTGCGATGCTAGTGGTCTCGCCGTGGGCGCAGTTCTTGGACAATATAAGGATGGGAGACATTGCGTAATTCATTACGCAAGTCATGCCTTGAATGAAGCCCAAATTAACTACACCACAACGGAGAAAGAGATGTATGCTGTAGTCTTCGCGTTTGACAAGTTCAGACAGTATCTGATAGGTACGAAGACCATAGTGTACACCGATCATACAGCATTGAGATACTTGTTTAGCAAACAAGATGCCAAACCTCGATTAATCAGGTGGGTACTTCTTCTGCAAGAATTCGACATCATAATAAAAGATAGGCGAGGTCGAGATAATGGTGCTGCTGACCACTTATCTCGATTAGATAATGATAAAAAGGAAAAAGCCGTTAATGAAGAGTTTCCGGACGAACAGTTGTTCGCATTGCATCTGCATAATCAAGCTTGTCCATGGTTTTCCGACATCGCTAACTTCTTGGCATGCGGAATAACCCCACAGTTTTCGAACTATCATCAGAGGAATAAGTTCAAACGAGATGTATTAAGTTACTTCTGGGAAGAACCTTATCTCTTCAAACACTGCGCTGATTCTATAATCAGGCGATGTGTGACCGAGCATGAAGCCTATCAAATTGTCAGAAAATGCCATGAATCAGAATATGGAGGTCACCATGGTCCCGCTCGAACGGCCCACAAGGTCCTCGAATGTGGATTTTATTGGCCTCACATCTATGAGGATTGCAGGACATTTGTGAAAGGTTGTGACAAATGCCAAAGATTAGGAAACATCTCCAAGAGGGATGAGATGCCTCAAAAAGGAATTTTCACACTTGAGATTTTCGATGTATGGGGCATTGACTTCATGGGACCGTTCCCACCATCAGGTGGAAACTACTATATCTTGGTGGCTGTCGATTACGTGTCCAAATGGGTTGAGGCTGTCGCATTACCGACCAATGATGGTAGCCAAGTCATCAAGTTCCTCAAGAACAACATTTTCAGTCGTTTGGCGTACCTAGGGTGGTGATATCTGATGGAGGAACACACTTTATTAATAAAGGTTTTGAAACTTTAATGAGTAAAAATGGAATCCTCCATAAGATAGGCACGCCTTATCATCCTCAGACTAGTGGTCAAGTCGAAGTATCCAACCGCGAAATCAAACACATACTCGAAGCCACTCTCGGGATAACCCGTAAGGATTGGGCACGTAAGCTCAATGATGCTCTATGGGCATATCGCACAGCATTTAAGACTCCCATTGGGATGTCCCCTTACAGACTTGTCTTCGGAAAAGCCTGTCATTTGCCCGTAGAGTTAGAGCATAAAGCTTACTGGGCCGTCAAAACGCTTAACTTTGATCAGAGAGTCGCTCAGAGCAAACGCAAGTTGGACCTCAATTAAATTGAGGAAATACGAGCGTTAGCTTATGAAAGCTCTCGAAGTTATAAGGAGCGGACCCAGAAGTTGCACGATCGCAGGATTAAGCCTAAGCATTTCTATGTTGGTCAAAATGTATTATTGTTCAATTCTAGGTTGAAGTCGTTCCCTGGAAAGCTTAAATCCAGATGGGAAGGACCACATGAAGTGCTGGAAGTGTTCCAAAATGGAGCCGTCAGGATCCGAACTGACAAGGGCAACATAGTGGTGAATGGACAACGATTGAAAGAGTACCTCGGACAGTTCGATCCGGAGAAGGAAAGCCAAGCAGTGGCAGACCCGGCTTACACCCAATAAGAAACAGCATTAAAAATACAAAAATTTCATTTTATATATATATAGTACTTACGTCATAACAAGAAGTACCCAAAGATCAATTAAACATTTAGAGTACTAAGACTCTAAATGTGAGGATGTTGATACTTGGAGAAAATCTAATGCATTTCATTTATCTGTCTTGCAGAAAGCTCGGAACCATCAAAAAGAAGGAGCAGATAAGAGTAACATGGAAAAACCAGGAGAAATCTTCCAAACCCAGACCCTGCACCCGAAGGAACCCAGCTGCTGGACTTGCCACTCGAACTCCTTGGTGAAATTCTCTCCCGAATAGGAGAGGATGAAATCAGGGAGGTGTTTACCGCACAACAGACATGCAAGAAGCTCAGGGATGCTGGGAACCTAACCATCGTGTACAAGCGATGCGAGGTTGACTCCTCCACTGTGAAGAGATGGCAAGAGAGGATTCGTCGGCAGAAGGAGAGATTCCTGAGAACATGTACAGCGGCAGGAAACTTTAATCTCCAGATCATTCCAGCACTCATGGCATTTGCAAAAGAGAATGAGGAACAAGCCTGTGAACTGCTGCGCCCAGGACTTGAGGACAACCATAAGGCGTCAATCTTCGTCCGCGGACTGATGCTTATGAACAAGGCGGATGAAGGCCAAGTCGAGCAAGGGATCAGAATGATTGAGAGAATGGTGACGCACAGGTCAATTCTTCAGTATACGTCCACCAACGTCCTCGCATGGATGGCAGACAACCCAGACACTCCATACATGTGGGCTGGTCAAGGAGCCAGAGTCTACTGCCCAAGGAGGCATGCACCCCTAGGAAACCGCGGCTAGTGCCTGCGTTGTGAGCTTACTAGCTACATCCACTGGCTCCGATACATGTTCTGAGGAAGGATGAATTCCAGTTCACTTTGCCTTATTTTATTTTCTGTTTTAGTAGTAGTATCTTGCAAGGGAGTTCTCCTTTTGTGTGTGCAGGTTTGTACTAACGGCACGAGAATCTCTTGCCTCGGATGTAATCTATTTGCTTTCCCTAAAATGGAACTCAGCTTTTGAGACCACTGAACAGATCTTTACTTGCTTTCTTTTCGAAAAAGATGTCTGTACAGTCCGAGATGAATAAGTGACTGTCAGACCAAAAATATGCTGTTGACATACCTAGTATGTCAGCAGTGCCTCTTTACTGCTTTCAATTATATAACCAGCAAAAATGTGCATAAACCTGCTCTAAATTCACATGTTGAATTTAGGCTTATGATTGAATTTTCAAACTTTTAAATTGGGATAATATAATTGAGAACATGCATGACATGAATTCCTAAGGTTTTGAGCTATAAAAATTTAATGATGCGATCAGCTTATTGGGTAATAAATCTGCATGTTAGAGATTTCGATTGAATAAATTGTTAGAATTAAGCTTTGATTAAATTTGAGAATATTGTATGACATGAATCAACCCAACCTTGTGAGGTTTGAGCCATGAGTCATTTTCACTCATTCTTTTCCTTGATATGCGAATCATTTTGATTGAAGGAAACTAGAACTTGCGATTGGGACCGATTCAAGACCATGCCATATTCCCAAAAATCGAGCATATGATCGAGGCACCTAGAAAAACCCAAATTTTTGGCCTTCATTCGAAATCCAAACCCAAAAATATTTTCCCCTTCGGATTGACCACTTTGAGCCTTAAGCCTAATTTTTTTTTTGAAACCCTCTATATTATTCCTATCCTTACAAAAAGACCAAGAAATTCAAACCCAAGTGTGCAAGAATGAATTCTATCAAAGGCATTAAAATTATGATCATCACAAAATTATTAATCGGTATTCAAAAAAAAACCGATTCAAAAAAAAAAAAATTTGTTGAGGTCCATTCAACACAAATAAATTGCAAATGACAAAGCAAATTAGACATAGTCTAATGTCATGCAATAGAAAGAGAGAAGCAAAAGAAAAAAAAATATATTGATGATCATAAATTTTAATAAAAATATGCCAAGTCATGATGGAATGAGCTCTTGCCACTTCTTAGCCCAATAAATTCCCTTTCTCACCTATGTTACAACCGTATGCCCCGTTACAACCCTTGAATAAGACCTCATGATCTCGATTTGAGGAAATGCGCCGGTGGCGAGTTGGTTTGATTGCAAGCTTATGGGATAATTTAATTAAATTTGATTTTGAGCGTTCATTGATTAAACTCCATTGAGAGAGAGTGAAATTTCCGATTCTCTTATAAGTGAGGCTCTGTTTCATTAAAAATGTTAATGTCATCCTCTAATTCTCATCCTTATTCTTCGCATCTTTCAAACATGATATTCATGAAGGATTGATAATAATGTTTGATTTGTAGGCCCGATATAGTGAGCAAGTATCATTTCATTAAACACTGCAATCAAGGGAACTTAATACTTGTAGTTTTTGGTTATCTTATCCCAATCCAAAAAGAATGTGATTTATGAAGCCACGAAAATGAATTGAATATGTAGAGTCCGTGTTCTTAGGAACATTGACTCTGACTGCTCGGGGACGATCAGTATTAAATGTGAGGATGTTGATAATGGCCAGAAATGACCATTATTTTCAATCCATTTCCGTGTCTTAAACGGGCATTTGATCGCATTCTGGTCTTACATTAAGTAAGAAAGCAGTTGAATTGGACTGATTTTTGCATAATTGTAAAAATAATAAGCTGGTGTGAAAAAGGCATAAATATGTAATATTATTACACATTTATGTTAGAAAAATCCAAAAACATGAGAAAAAGAAAAAGGAATGAAAAAAAAAGATGGGAAAAAGAGAGAAAAGCCCACAAAAAGAACATTTTCGGACCATCTGGCCCAATCCAGCAGGCCCAGGAACACCCTTGTCGCGGAAGCCCCTTTGTCGCGATGCATGGTTCCGCGATAAAGGAGGGTTCCGCGACCAAGCAGCTCAGATGAAGAAGGAAACCAGCCATGACCTTTGTCGCGATGACCTTTGTCGCGATGGCATGTTCCGCGACAAAGGCATGTTCTGCGACCAAGACACCCAATTAGAGACACAAGACCCAGTCGAGAAGCTTTGCCACATGCAGTGTGTTCCGCGACCAAACTTGATGCTGCGAGACCAAGCTGTGATGTGTGTGATGTCTTGAGACACAATGGGCTCGAATCAAGGCCCATGGGCTTAGGGTTACACTTCTATAAATATGAGGTGTTTCCCATAAGCTAGAAGTTGGAAAAATTAGTTAGGAATTCTCTTGGAGACAAGGCAGCAAGGAGTTCCTCTCTTAGGTAGTGTAGCTTAGCTTTTAATTTTTTTTGTATTATTTAATTCTTGCACTTAGTTTAGTCTAGATTAGTGTTTATTCTAGTGCTTTATTGTTTCCAGTAAACTAGATAGCCACTTTTATATTATGTTTTGGTTTCTAAACTCTTGTTTTAGGGTTTGTAATACCCAAATCATGGGTATTAACAATACCCACTTAATAAAATGGGAAAACATTCATCATTTGTGTCTCAAATCATGAAATGGGTCTCACACCCCATGGATTTATGCTTTCCTTTTCATTTTTTTTGGGGTCATTTGACCCCATTATGCTATTTTTATGCTTACTGTTAGCATCTTATGGATAATGTTGTATGTATGTGTGGTCAAACCCTAGATTAGGATGTATGCTTTGTTTTTAAATTCTGCCCAGCTTTATTTATTTTTGTTCAAGCATGTTCTTCCTTATTTTGAATGTTTCTTGTTTGTTTTTAGCTTAGAATAGCTTTTTGATCTGAAATAGGGTGAGATCACGCTGTTTGCATGCCACTGTTCATTTCTGCTTTTTCTGACTTTTGTCCTGAACCGCCTTTGTCGCCAACCGCCTGTTGTCGCGGAACCACGTTCCGCGACAAAATGGTTTTTCCGCGACAAAGGTGTTTCAAGACACTTGTCTTCATATTTTAAAACCCTTTGTCGCGGAACCACGTTCCGCGACACAACCCTGTTTGGCGACCAAGGACCAAACTGTTGCATTTTGTCTGCATGGCTTTTTGTCGCGGAACATTCTTGTCGCGGAACCACGTTCCGCGACAAAATCTCCTTCTGAGACAGAAAAATTATGCCATGCCCTTATTTGAGTATTTCTTTGAAAACCTTTGTCGCGGAACACCTTGTGGTTCCGCGACAAAATTTTCCATGCATAGCGACAAGGACCAAATGCTTTAAAAATTTTCTGAAAATCCTTTGTCGCGAAACACTCTTGTCGCGGAACCACGTTCCGCGACAAAATCCTGCTTAGCGACAAAGAAGCGTTATGCTGCCAAAAATTCTAAAAATTTGTCGAGGTATCCATGTCGCGGATCTCGGTCCGCGACAAAATTTATGATATCGCGACAAAGACTACCTTCTCTCTATTTAATCTCAAACATTCTTCATTCTCTTCCTACATTATATTGCATCACTCACATCATAACCCCACGGGGTTAAGGTGTAATACTCTTGAAATGCAATATAGGGTGTTATGCTGCCCAAATTTTGATTCTCCATTTTCATCGCTTAACTAATTGAACCCTTGAGTCATTAATGATTAAAGATGGAGATTAGCGATAATTAAACATCAATAATCATCATGATTAAAGGACCTTTGTTCAATTGCCATTAAAATGCTCCTCTATAAATAAAATCTTGATGACTTAAGCAGATAATCCGGACTGTAATTAATTATGGTAGGAGGGATTATTTAAGATCATCAATTGTGGACCCAATCCACAACCTTGCATGAGAAACCAATGTCTCTCATACAAGGAATCTTCTTTTATTTCTTGTTAATTTTGTCTTTGTGTGTTGTGTGTAACAATTAGTAAGGACTACATCAGACTAATGTTGGCGGGTATTCCCTCATGGATAACTAGCCCGTATTCTGGGTATCATTTACTAAGTGTTATTTTGCATGGTCTGGATGACTGTCAGTGGACGCCTTGGCGGTTCGCCCATCCGGGGTTATAATAGCTGCTCGGCTGACTTCCTATCCAGATACAGTTTTATTTTTCTTATCTTAATTTCCAACCCAAATTCCAATCTGCAATAAAACTCTGCTAATGTCTGTCAACATTAGCTGATAAGTACTGCAGAGAGGAAGCATGTAGGTTTTCATCCGAATTCACAGACAGTGGAGATCCAACTGATATTGACACTATCATTATAGGGTTCAAACTGTCTAAATTCACTCCATCAGAGTGATTGGGAAATTGGACAGTAGATGTTTACAGTCCACCCGATTATTCTGCCATTGCTTTGGTCCTCCGGCCATTTCATGATTGTGTTTCACCTTCTGTCTAGACCCGCTGTTATATTTTGGGTCATTTCATTTTACAATCTCATATATCCATATGCATGCTATTATTATGTAAACATTGTGGTCTATATTATTTTGGGATCCTTCCCTTGGACATCAGAAGTCTAGATCTTAAACAGATATTGCATAGTAAATTTCCAACAAAAACTCCTTTATAAAAACCGGATCTGAGTAAGGGATAAATTCTTCAGTTATGACTAATTCATATTCTGTCAAGGGTTGATTTAGGGAAATTAGAAGCAGAGTCAGCGATTAGGTCTCACCTAGACTGAAAGAGTCTGTGTTCTTATTGAGAGTCTAGTTACTGATAGGGAATGATTTTCAGATTTATTATTTCCCAAAATTGCTGTTTGTTGGAAATCTAAGATTAAATATTACACCGAGATGGGGTCCACATGGACTCAAATACAGTGTAGTAAATAATCTTAGAGGAACATCATTCAGGCCTTGGTTATTTTCTAAGATAGGGTTGAGTTTTCTTTCAACTGCTATCCTCTTCTGCCAAAGCCTATTTTTGAGTCCTGAGTGAGTGCATCCGGAACAAACTAATTTATTAGTTCGCTTCATTAGTTTGTATCTCATAACCACCCGGAAGGAAGTGAACACTGCGAGCATTTCACCAAGAGCCGGGAATTCTTGATCCATACCCAGTCATCTTGACTGGGTGCTGTCTTTTACTACCAGGGTCAGATTTTCAAAACCTCCGAGTGATAGGTTTTAAATGCTTTCTTTTACTGCTTTCTTTTAACCGCTTTCATTAGAGGTCACTCGGTTGTATTGAGAGTTGCGTAACTGCCACTAGGATTGACAGTCAAGGGATAGTTCAGAGCTTAATCAGAATCTTTGGGTGTGACATGGGGGAATGATGGTAGTACTTGGCATTTCAATAAATGATATGTCGGGTGTTGCTTTTCCACCACAGATGAAGTAACATACCCAGGCCAGGGCAGTTACGAATCTGTGGTATCTTAGAATTTGAGGTCTTAAGAACATGTAAACTCACACTGTAAGTACCTGTCTGTTAAAGGGAAAACAGTATTGAGAGCATGAGAGTTAGCTATCTGATAGAATTATCCCAAGCCAAGATCTGTATATAAAAATGGAAGTTTAATACTGCCTTATCTAAACCTTGTCCAATTTTTATTGTCTTCTTCCTGTCCCTTCTGTCTACATTATGATTCAGCTTCGCAGCTAGCATAATGTAAATTTCCACTGCTTTCATAGATAGTATTTATCGCATTTGTTTAGAGTAACTTTACCTGCTTTTTTTTTAGAATAGACCTGTTTGTGTTGTAGAGTAAATTTAAACGCTTTTGTAGTTTAGTTTAAATTCAGTCAGTAGTTGTTAATCACTTCTCAAACCATTGGAGCAATACGAATGGAAAATCTAGTAAAACGACGTGGGCCCTGCTTCTATCGCACATCCTCCAGTGAACGATCCGGTCTTACTATAAATTACTGCAATTTTTGACACCGTGCGCTTTCGGGGGCACAGTTTCTTAACACGAGTAATAAAAACGTGACAACCTATAAATATATCCCTACTCACAACTCCGCCATCATAAATTGGTTTCATTAAATAAAACCTAAGCCAGGATTATGATTTTTTCGGAAAATACTCATGTAGTGGAAATCTGTCAAAAGTTTCATGGCAGGGAATCTCATGGCAAGAATTGATGAGAAGTGTCATGGCACATATGCCGGGGACCGTCAGTGTGACAGGCTGAAGGTCAATCTATCCCGGCTGTATCATGAGATTTGTCAACAGTTTCATGACAGAGAGGACCACAGCGCCATTTGAAATTAAAGCACCACACTTGAGTAATAAAAAGAATAACAATCTTGATATATCCCTAAACCCCTTCCAGTGAATCATAACTCTTTCCTTTTAATAAATTTAACCTGGTATATTTTAGAAAATACTCGTGTGCGGAAATTGTCAAAAGTTTCAGTTACGACGCCAAACACCATGCACGACGTGATCTTCTTCTACTACGTGAGCCATGTTTCACGTCGTAAGCCTCCAACTCCGAAACACAGCCTGCCCCTAGCTGGACAACTCACGACGCCATCCTCGAATGACGACGTGAAACTCCGTGTACGACATGAAGCTTGGATCACGTCGTACCCTTTTTCAATTCTGGATTTTTCCATCTTGATTGCTTACGACGCTATCCTGGTCTACGACGTGAACCTTGTATAGCATCGTAAATCTGGTTAGCGTCGTCCATCTCAAAATGCTTCGAGTCCTTGTTCCTGTGGGTCTTACGACGCTAGCCACCATGCACACGTGATCCTTGCTTAGCATCGTACATGGTTAGCGTCGTAGTTATGTCAAAATGCATATTTTTGTCGATTTTTCCTTTCTTTTCCCCATCTTTTTATTCCTTTTTCTTTTCTTTTATTTTTCTCATGTTTTTGGATATTTCTAACACAAATGTGTAATAAAATTACATCTTTATGTATTTTCATACCAGCTTATTTTTTTACAGATATGCATAAATCAGTCCAATTCAACTGTTGTCTTATTTAATACTTCCTCCGTTTTTTTTGTTAGCTACAGTTTGACAAATGCTACTGTTCACTTGTATACTTTGACTTAAAGTTTTATCATGGTTATATAAGTTAAAATATAGCCAAATGAGATCTTGTTAGATTCGTCTCGTCTTGTAGTTTTTAAATATCAAACTTTTAGAATTTTTACTTATACTGAATTTGAGTTATTTATGGTTTAAAATGGCGTTGTACTGCGTGCTGGGTGGGTCCGTAGCAATCTTTAAAAAAAGAGGAAGTATAAGACCGGAATGTGATCAAATGCCCGTTTTAAACACGGAAATAGATTGTAAATAATGGACAATTTTGGCCATCATCAGCATCCTCACATTTAATACTGATCGTCCCCGAGCAGTCAGAGTCAGTGTTCCTAAGAACATAGACGCAGCATATTCAATCTATTTTTGTGGCTTCAAAAATCTCATTCTTTTTGGATTGGGATAAGACAATCAAAACTATAGGTATTAAACTCTCTTGATTGCAGTGTTTGATAAAATGATATTTCTCACTTTTCGGGCCTACAAATCGAACATTATTGTCAATCCTTTATGAACATCATGTTTGAAATACTCAAAGATTAATATTTTGAATTAAGACATGACCAGAGCATAATATCAAAACAGAGCCTCACATATAGGAGATGCGGAAATTTCACTCACTCTCAATTGGGCTTTAATCATTGAACACTCATAATCAAATTTATTTAAATTATCTCATATGCTTGCAATTGGACCAACTCGCCACCGGCTTATTTCTTCAAATCGATATCCCAATGTCTTATTCAAAGGTTATAACGGGGCATACGGTTGTATCATTTGATAAGAAAGGGAATTATGGGCTAAGAAGTGTCAAGAATTTATTTCATCTTGACATGGCATATTTTTATTTAAAATTTATGATCATCATTATTTTCCTTTCTTTCTTTTGCTTTTCTTTTTTCATTGCATGACATTAGACTATGTCTAATTTGCTTTGTCATTTGCAATTTATTTTTGTCGAATGGGACTCGACATCTTTCTTCTTCTTTTTTGTTTCTTTTTCTTTTTCTCTTTTTTTTAATCGGTTTATTGAGTACTGATTTAGACATTTTTGATGATCATAGATTTAATGTCTTGATAAAATTTATTCTTATGCACTTGGGTTTTTTTTTTCTTTTTTTTTTTGGTCTCTTTGTAAGGCTATGAATAATATAGAGGGCTTCAAAGAAATATTCTGCTTAAAGGCTTAAATTGATTAATCCTAAAGGGAAAAAAATATATATTTCTGGGTTTGGAATTCAAACGAAGGCCAAAAGTTTTGGGTTTACTAGGTGCCTCGATCATATGCTCGATTTTTGGAATATGGCAGGGTCTTGAATCAGTCCTAATCGCAAGTTCTAGTTTCCTTCAATTAAAATGATTTTCACACAATCAACGAAAAGAAGTGACTCATGGCTCGAACCTCACATGGAATGGTTGATTCATGTCATACAATATTCTTGAATTTAATGAATGCTTAATTCTAACAATTTATTCAATCAAGATATCCAACATGCAGATTTATTACCCAACAAGATGATTACAGCATTAAATTTTTATAGCTCAAAACCTTAGGAATTCATTTCATGCATGTCTTCAATTATATTATCCCAATTTAAAAGTTTGAAAATTTAATCATAAGCCTAAATTCAATATGTGAATTCAGGTGCAGATTTATGCATGCTTTTTGTTGGTTATTTAATTGAAAGCAGTAAAAGAGGCACTGTCATGAAGAGCATGTTAACAGTCAATTTTTGGCCTGACAGTCACTTATTCATCTTGGACTGTCAGTGCATCTTTTCTAGAAAAAATTGTTTATAGATCTCAAGAAATGGAGGTCCATTTTTGGAAACTGTAAATACATCCATTAGAAAAGATTTCCAACAATAAGATTTATCATGCACTGTATGAAAGGAAAATCTTTTGTATGACGTGTACAATGAAGCTCATATAAATATGACCATGAAACTCAATCTTTCTTTGCCTCAGGCTGAGTTGATGGTCCGCCATCATCTTTTGGGACAGTGTCAGAACCTTGGGTTGAAGGCGGCTTTGGAAGCTGGGAGATTAAGGCCTGCATCAGTGCAGCCTGTTGTTTCAGTGTCATCTCCATCATCTGTCTTTCCACCATTCCGATCATCATCATTCGGAACTCATCCTCTCTCTTCCTTTTCTCCTCTTCTTTTCTTCCTTCCTCTTTCGTTCATCATGCCTTTCTTTCCTATCATCCTCTCTCCCAAGAATTATTACATCAGCCAGTTGTTTAACACTTTCTGTCATTGTCTTGCTCATCTGGCTTACAATTTCTAAAACTTGGGAGTCAGCAGGGTTTTCAGAAACGTTTTGGCTTCGAGGAGGAGGTTGAGATGGTGCTGGAGCAGGGATGCCTCTCTCTTCCTCAACTGGTTGAGTTGTCCCCTCGGGCTGATTAGGTTGAGGAATTTCAGTTCTAACCCTTAAAGGTCCCTCACCAGATTGGGTTTTCTTTCTTCTTTTGGGAGACGGGGGTGGCATAGCAGCTCTTCTTTGTGCAGATGATGCTTGTTCACCAGATATGAAAGATGATTGGAGATCAAAGTCGTCGGGCAGGTGGGGAAGACTGTAGGTAATTCTCTCTTGGCTCAACATGTACGGCACTTGAATGGGGGGGTTTAATACCACCATGGAACTCCCAGTGAATTCGGTCAAATCGACCCCTTAATCCAAGCAAATCATTTAATGAGGTTGGGATAGCATAGTGCTTGTTTTTGCGGGATCCTGGTGGTCATGACTTCGAAAATGAGTTGTCCCACATTCAGTTTCAGTCTATGGCACAGCTTCGCAAACCCCAACAAGATACCCCCAGAGGTTGTTTGCGGGTGCGAGCTTAGCTTAATTCTTGCCATGAAGAACTCGTATGTGGGCATGAATTCTATCTTCAGTTCTGTGGCTTTGAATCTGATGACAGTGGGTGGCCTCTTCGTTAGGCTGTCCGCGATGGCCCGATATGTGAATTTTTCCTCATCTTGCCTCGCTTACTAAAAATATCCTCTCTTGGAATCTCACTGGGGTGATCCGATGTGCCAAGAAACCTATTCAAGCACTGTGGGGAGATGTCAATTGTATGCCCCCAACCCAGGTTGTCCTCGCATCAGCATCAATATTTGCAAAGAATTCTCTTGTAAGCTCTGTATATCCCGGTTCCCCATGGTGTTGTAAGAATTCCCCCCATCCATGTTGGGTCCTTCAGTAGTCGACGGTTGGGTGTGTTAATGCATCTGGCTCGAACCCCTTATCGGGTACAATTGTTTCCTGAAGCTCACCATATGCTTTAACTCCTTCTGCCTTTCCGTTGAATTTTGTCATTAAGTCCCCTGCCATAATTTTCCTCTTGCTTCGTGCCTTCTTCAAAATACCCATTCTCGCCCGGATCTCAGTCTCCTCCCAGAAATCAACTGGTTTGACAGAGCCAATTGAGTCCTGGGGTTCATCGTCACTGTTGTATCAGTCTGTCGGGTCCTCAGCTTTATCCGGAATCTGTTCATTTCTGTGCTCTGGTTCAGGCACCTGCCGACTTGGTGCTTGATTTGGCTTGTTCGTTCATCAATCAGCGCACCACCTGTTGAAAGGAAGGGGCGGCCTAGGATCAGTGGCAACTCAAAATCTTCCTCGATGTCGAGGATGATGAAGTCGACTGGAAAAAGTATTCCTCCCGTCTTGACGATGACGTCCTTCAATATCCCAACTAGATGAGCAATCGACCGATCCGCTAGCTGGAGTTTCATTGCAATTGGCTCAATTACACCCAAGTGAAGACGCTTTGCCATAGCGAGTGGCATGACAATGATGCTTGACCCCAAGTCGCATAACCCTTTTCCGACATTTACCTTTCCGATATGGACTGGCAATGTTATTCAGCCCGGATCCTCCTTCTTCTCAGGTAGTACTCTTTGAATAATGGCGCTGCAGCTGCTGTTTAAGACCATTACTTCTTCCTGTTCGAATTTCCTTTTTCCAGCAATCATTTCTTTCAGAAATTTAGCATAGACGGGCATTTCTGAAATCATTTCGACCAAAGGGATAGTGATCTCAAGAGCTTTCAATCTTTGTAAGAATTTTTTTAACTTTGCATCTTGTTCCTTATTCTTTAGCCTGGCAGGGTATGGGACCCTTGGCATATATATGTTATCATTTTTTTAGGGTAAAGGAGCAGAAGCCGTACCTTCACCATTACCATTATCAGCCTCTTGTTGTGCAACTCCTGTCTGCGGATTGGCTGTTTCAGATTCTGTTTCCTCCTGATCAACAGTACTTTCTCTCTCTCCATCATTAGCTTTCCCAGTTTCCTTTCCTTTCGGCCCTGCCAGAACTTTCCCAGACTTAAGCGTGTTTGCCTTACATTGGGGATTTCTTTCCGCAGTGCTTGGCAATGTTCCCTTATCCCATTTCTGCAGCTCATTAGCCATCTGAGTCACTTGAGTCTCTACATTCCTTATGGATGCTTGCAACTGAGTATTTATCTCTTTTTGACTCGTGATAAAATCAGTCATGAGGCTCTCCAGCCTGGATGGTGGCTTTTGATTCTGGTTTTGGTTTTAATTCCACTGATTTTGGTTGGGATCAAATTGGGGTTGAAAATTCTAGGGGTTCTGGTTTAGGTTCTGAAAGTTCTGATTTGGGTTATGAGGGGGCCTTTGTTGCATCTGTGGTTGAAAGTTCTGGTTCTGGAAGTTCTGGACCCTCTGTTGGACAAATCCTTGGTTTGGGGGCCTGAAGTTTTGTTGTGGGTTAAATTGAGCTGGCTTGGTCATCAAATGTGAATTCAGTGCATTGTTGTTTGAATAGGAGAGGTTGGGGTGACGGTTCAGAAAACCTACTGCAAAATTGCAACTTTCAAATGCAACCTGCGTGCATGTATCAGTTGGGTGTGCACCCTGACACAAACCCGCAGACCACATCTGTCTATTGTCCTTGCCCTGAACTTCCTGCTCCTTGGTTCAATGATAACGCATCCACTTGCTCTTGCAGTTTTTCAAAATCAGTTTTCTCACTTGTACCTACAGAAAATACTTTGCGGGGTGGGGATCCAGGTTGTTCAGCATTTAGTACAGATCTATTTACATACATTGTTTCAATAATGGCCCAGGCTTGATCCATAGGCACGGCAGCTTCAAGCATGTATCTCCATGACGGTGTCAGTCCATTGTAGAATTTTTTCAACTGCTCCCAGTCTTGGTAACCATGTTGCGGGCATCTTCTCAAAAGGTTTAAGAACCTTTCTTTGGCATTGTAGAGGGATTCGTTTGGCTTCATCTTGAAATCCGTGATTAGCATCCTCCCCTCATCTACTTTCAATTCTGGAAAATACTTCTGCAAAAAGTTCCTCACAATATCTTCCCAAGTACTCTTCTGATTTACCCGCAACGACTTATACCAAGTTCTCGCACCACTGTGTAGGGAAAAAGGAAACAACATTAGTCTAATAGAACTAGGGGTCACCCCCTGAGCCTTAATGGTATTACACAATTCCAAAAAGGTTTGGAGATGGTCACGGGGTCTTCATGGTTGGCCCCACAGAACTGATTGTTCTACACCAGATTGATAAGTGCCGGTTTCAGCTCAAAGTTCCTTGCAGCTATGGGTGCTCTTCCCGGGATGTTCAGGTAAGGCTCTATTATCGGCTGCATATAGTCCGCTGCTGCTGGTTGCTGATTTCCTTGGTACTGATTCTGTTGGTTAAAGTTTGGATTGTGTTGGTAATTTTGTGGGTTGTTGGGGTCATTGGGATGATATTATTGCTGGTTGAAGAGGGGGTTTTAGTACTGCTGGTTTTGAAGGTTTGGGTTGTTTTTATTTAATGGGTTTTGGAATTGGTGGTGTGGTGGTGGATGATCGAAGTCTTGACCAAGATCTGGTGGGTTTCCTCCTCCTTGAGCAGGGTTCGGGGGAGGATCCAACAAATCTTCGTCTTAAACTTCTTCATTTATGGGTGGATTATGACGAAGTGGGGGTGGATTATTGTGGGTTAGGTTGCATGGTTTGGCATGGTTCTGCGCCATCTCAGAAATGTCACTGCTTGTGCTTGGTGAAAGTAGTGCCTGTCGCTCCCGTTCTTTCCTCAGTCTAGCATGTGCCCTCAGACGTCTAGCTGTTCTTTCAATTTATTGATTAAACGAGACCTCGGGTTGCGTGTTCTTCCTTCGTTGCATAAAACAGTTATTTCCGAATGACAGTACCTGCACTATCTATGAGCAAACAGGAATGTAATTCTCTTAATAAAAAGGTGCTGCATCCTCCCCAGCAATGGCGCCATGAAACTTTTGACAATTTCCACACGAGTATTTTCTAAAAGAATAATAATCCCGATTTAATTTTATTTAATGAAACCAATTTATGATGATGGAGTTGTGATTAGAGATATATTTGTAGGTTGTCACGTTTTTATTACTCGTGTTAAGAAACTGTAGCCCGAAAGCGCACAGTGTCAAAAATTACAGTAATTTATAGTAAGACCGGATCGTTCACTGGATGATGTGCGATAGAAGCAGGTCCCACGCCGTTTTATAAGATTTTCCACTCGTATTGCTCAAATCGTTTATGAGCAATCAGGAATGTAATTTTCTTAATACAAAGGCGTTGCATCCTCCCCTGCAACGGCGCCATGAAACTTTTGACAATTTTCCACACGAGTATTTTCTAAAAGAATAATAATCCCGGTTTAATTTTATTTAATGAAACCAATATATGATGATGGAGTTGTGATTAGAGATTTATTTGTAGGTTTTCACGTTTTTATTACTCGTGTTAAGAAACTGTAGCCCGAAAGCGCAAGGTGTCAAAAATTGCAGTAATTTATAGTAAGACCGGATCGTTCACTGGAGGATGTGCGATAGAAGCAGGTCCCACGCCGTTTTATAAGATTTTCCACTCGTATTGCTCAAATCGTTTATGATTTGAATACTATCACCTACTGACAAAATTTAAACTAAGCTATGACGGCAATTAAAATTCACCCTATATAGCATGGTAAATGAAACTTTTGACAATTTCCCACACGAGTATTTTCTAAAATATCCCAGGTTTTCGATTTTATTTAATGAAACCAATTTATGATGGCGGAGTTGTGATTAGGGATATATTTGTAGGTTGTCACGTTTTTATTACTCGTGTTAAGAAACTGTGGCCCGAAAGCGCACGGTGTCAAAAATTGCAGTAATTTATAGTAAGACCGGATCGTTCACTGGAGGATGTGCGATAGAAGCAGGGCCCACGTCGTTTTACTAGATTTTCCATTCGTATTGCTCCAATGGTTTGAAAAGTGATTAACAACTACTGGCATGAATTTAAACTGAACTATAAAAGCGTTTAAATCTATTCTACAAAGCAAATAAATCTATTCTAAGAAGCGGACAAAATTAATCTAGGAATGTGATGAACACTATCTACGGAAGCAGTGAATATTTACACTATGCCATAATGTAGACAGAAGGGACAGGAAGAAAAGAATGAAAATTGGACAAGATTTAGATGCAGCAGTATTAAACTTCCATTTTTATACACAGATCTTCGTTTGGATTAATTCTATCAGATAGCTAATTCTCATGCTCTCAATACTGCTTTCCCTTTAACAGACAGGTACTTACAGTGTGAGTTTACATGTTCTTAAGACCGCAAAATTCTAAGATACCATAGAATTGTAACTGCCCTGGCCTGGGTGTGTTACTTCATCTGTGGTGGACAAGCAACACCTAACAAATCATTTATTGACATGCCAAGTACTACTATCATTCTCCCATGTCACCCCCAAAGATTCTAATTAAGCCCTAAACTATCTCTTAACTATCAATCCTAGTAGCAGTTACGCAACTCTCAATACAACCGAGTGACCTCTAATGAAAGCATTTAAAAGAAAGCGGTAAAAGAAAGCGTTAAAGAAAGCATTTAAAACCTATCACTCGGAGGTTTTGAAGGTCTGACCCTGGTAGTAAAAGAAAGCCCCCAGTCAGAATGACCGGGTGTGGATCAAGAATTCCCGGATCTCGGTGAACCGCTCGCAGTGTTCACTTCCTTCCGGGTGGTTATGAGATACAAACTAATGAAATGAACTAATGAATTAGTTCGTTCCGGATGCACTCACTCAGGACTCAAAAATAGGCTTTGGCAGAAGAGGACAGCAGTTGAAAGAGTACTCAACCCTATCTTAGAAAATAACCAAGGCCTATGTATTGTTCCTCTAGAATTATCTATCACACCGTGTTTGAATCCAAATGGACCCCATCTCAGTGTGATATTTAATACCAGATTTCCAACACAAAGCAATTTCGGAAAATAATAGATTTGAAAATCATTCCCTAAACAGGTACTAGACCCTCAATAAGAACACAGACCCTTTCAGTCTAGGTGAGACCTAATCGCTGACTCTGCTTCTAATTTCCCAAAATCAACACTTGACAGAATATGAATTAGTCATAGCTGAAGAATTTATCCCTCACTCAGATCCGGTTTTTATAAAGAGATTTTTGTTGGAAATTTAATAAGCCATATCTGTTTAAGATCTAGACTTCTATTGTCCAAGGGAAGGATCCCAAAATAGTATAGATCACAACGATTACATAATAATAGCATGCATAAGGATATAGGGAAGTGTAAAATTAATTGACCCCAAAATATAGATGCGGGTCTAGACAGAGGATGAGACACAGATATGAAGTAGTCAGGAGACCAAAGATATGGCAGAATAATCGGGTGGACTGTAAACATATACTATCCAGTTTCCCAATTACTCGGATGAAGCGAATTTAGACAGGAGAAACCCTAAAATGGCAGTGTCGCTACCAGTTGGGCCCTTACTGTCTGTGAATTTAGAGAAAAACCTACATGCCTCCTCTCTGCAACACTTATCTGCTAATGTTGACAGACATTAGCAGAGTTTTATTACAGATTGGAATTCGGGTTTGGAAATTAAGATAAAACAGTATCTGGGTAGGAGTCAGCTGAGCAGCTATTATAACCCCGGATGGGCGAACCGCCAAGGCTTCCACTGACTGTCATCCAGACCATGCAAAATAACACTTAGTAACTAATACCCAGAATACGAGCTAGTTATCCGTGAGGGAATACCTGCCAACATTAGTCTGATGTATTCTTTACTAATTGTTACACACACTACGCAAAAGACAAAATAAAATGAAATAAAGAGAAGAACTTGCATGAGAGACATTGGTTTCTCAAGCAAGGTTATGGAATCAATCCATAATTGATGGCTTAAATAATCCCTCCTACCATAATTAATTACAGTCCGGATTATCTGTTTAAGACATCATGATTTTGTTTATAGAAAAATGTTTTAATGACAATTGAACAAAGGTCCTCTAATTACAACAATTGGTGATTTAATTATTGCTAATTAGAATCATCAATCATTAATGACTAGAGGGTTCAATTAATTAATGTGTGGGAAATGGAGAATCAAAATTTTGGCAGCATAACGCCTTATATTGCAATTCTAGGGTGTTACATCTTAATCCGTGGGATTCAGATGTGAGTTTTGCAATATAATGGAGGGTGGAAGATTAGAATTTTGGAATTTAAATAGGGAGGAGGATTCTGTCCAGATACCATAAATTGTGTCAGGGGCCTAGACCCGCGACATGGGTACCTCGACAGATTCCAGAAATTTTGGCAGAGTTTCATCCTGTGTCGCTAAGCGAAAGTTGTGTCGCGGACCATGGGTCCGCGACAGGTGTTTAGCGACACAAGATTTCTCTGGAAATTTCTAAGTGTTTGGTTCCCAGTCGCTAGTCTGGAGTTGTGTCGCGGACCCATGGTCCGCGACAGGATGTCTAGCGACTGGGTTTTCAAAATGAAAATGCAAGGCATAATTCCCTGTCTCGGAGCAAAAATTGTGTCGCGGACCATGGGTCCGCGACAGGAGTGTTCCGCGACAGGAGCCATGCAAAAGAAAATAAAAGGGGTTTGGGTCCCTGGTCGCTAAGCAGGGTTTGTGTCGCGTACCGTGGGTCCGCGACAGAAGTACCTCGCGACTAGGAATTTCAGAATATAAAGACAAGTGCCCCTAGACACCCATGTCGCGGAACAGCCTTCCAGTCGCTAGACGTGGTCTCGCGACATGAAGAGGTTAGCGACATGGATGGTTCAGGACACGAGTCAGTAAAAGGTAAATGTGAACAGTGGCATGCAAACAGCGTGATCTCACCTTATTTCAGATTAAAAAGCATTTCTAAGCTAGAATAACCAAACAGAATTCAAAATCTACAAGAACATACTTAAACAAAAATAAATCTACCTAAAACAATAATTAAAAATGGAGCATAATCCCACTCTAGGGTTTGATCACACATGAAACATGCATACTATCCTCAATAGAAGAAAACAATAAGCACAATAACAAGGAAATGGGGGTCAAATGACCCCAAAAGAAAAATAAAAGCAGTAATCCATGGGTTGTGAAACCCATTTCATGGTTTTGGGACACATTGGATGAATATTCTCCCATTTTATTAAATAGTTTGTTAATACCCATCATTTGGGTAATACAAACCCTAAAATCAAGCTTATCAACAAAAATAAAAATGCGAACAGTGGCTACTTAAGCTATTTAAATCAAAAACAGAAGTATGAAACTATTCTAAGCTAAGCTAATGCAAGAATTAAATAATACAAAAAATAAAACTAAGCTAAGAACTACCTAGAGAGAAATCCTTCAATCTGTCTTCAAGAAAATGAAAGTCTAACTCTTAGCTCAAATGAATCACCTCATATTTATAGAAGTGAAACCCTAGGCCCATGGGCCTTGATCTGAGGCCCGTGTCGCAAGTCATCACACACATCTCAGCCATGTCGCGGATCACGTGATGTGGCGCGAACTGAGGCATTATGCTGCAAAGCTTCTCGACTGGGTCTGGTCTTCAACTCTGTGTCGCTAGCCATACTCCTGTCGCGGGACCATGGATCGCGCCACGGGGCTAGCGACAGGGGTCTGGGGTCAGTTTCTTCTTTATCATGCTGGTGTGGCGCAGAACCCTCCTGTGTCGCTAGACCATGGTTCGCGCCACGGACCTAGCGACAGGATGTTCCAGGACTGGCTCCTTTGCGTTTCATCATTGTGGCGCTAGCCTGTCCCCTGTAACGGGACCATGGATAGCGCCAGGATGCCAGTCTCGCGACTGGTTCACCTTATTGGGCCTGATGGGCCGGAACATGTATTTTTGTGGGTTTCTCTCTCTTTTCTCATCTTTTTGTATTTTGTGGGCTTGTTTTATTCTTTTGCCCATCTTTTTCATTCCTTTTTCTTTTCTTTTCTTTTTCTCATGTTTTTGTATTTTCTAACATAAATGTGTAATAAAATTACATATTTATGCATTTTGCATACCAGCTCGATATTTTTACAATTATGTATAAATCAGTCCAATTCATCTGCTTTCTTATTTGATATAAGACCGGAATGCGATCAAATGCCCGTTGTAGATACGGAAATGGATTGAAAATAATGGTCATTTCTGGCCATTATCAACATCCTCACATTTAATACTGATCGTCCCCGAGCAGTCAGAGTCAATGTTCCTAAGAACACGGACTCTACATATTCAATTCATTTTCGTGGCTTCATAAATCACATTCTTTTTGGATTGGGATAAGACAATCAAAAACTACAAGTATTAAGTTCCCTTGATTGCAGTGTTTAATGAAATGATACTTGCTCACTACATCGGGCTTACAAATCAAACATTATTATCAACCCTTCATGAATATCATGTTTGAAAGATGCAAAGATTAAGGATGAGAATTAGGGGATGACATGAACATTTTTAATGAAACAGAGCCTCACTTATAAGAGAATCGGAAAATTCACTCACTCTCAATTGGGGTTTAATCAGTGAACGCACAAAATCAATTTTAATTAAATTATCCCATAAGCTTGCGATCAGACCAACTCGCCACCGGCTCATTTCCTCAAATCGAGATCTCGAGGTCTTATTTAGGGGTTGTAATGGGGCATACGGTTGTGACATAGGTAGGAAAAGGAATTATTGGGCTAAGAAGTGGCAAGAATTTAACTCCATCATAACTTGGCATATTTTTATTTAAAATTTACGATCAACAATATATTTCGTCTTTCTTTCTTTTGCTTTTCTTTTCTATTGCTTGACATTAGACTATGTCTAATTTGCTTTGTCGTTTGCAATTTATTTGTGTTGAATGGAATTCAACCCTCTCTTTTTTTTTTTGAATCGGTTTATAATATACCGATTAATATGGATTGATGATCATAAGTTTAATGCCTTTGATAGAATTTATCCTTGCACGCTTGGGTTTGAATTTCTTGGTCTTTTTAGAAGGCTTGGAATAATAAAGAGGGCTTCAAAGAAAAATTAGGCTTAAGGCTCAAATTGGTTAATCCTAAAGGAAAAATATTTTTGGGTTTGGATTTCAAACGAAGGCCAAAAATTTGGGTTTCTAGATGCCTCGATCATATGCTCGATTTTGGGAATATGGCATGGTCTTGAATCGGTCCCAATTGCAAGTTCTAGTTTCCTTTAATCAAAATGATTCACACATCGAAGAAAATAAATGAGTAAAAGTGACTCATGGCTCAAATCTCACAAGGTTGGGTTGATTCATGTCATACAATATTCTCAAATTTAATCAAAGCTTAATTCTAACAATTCATTCAATCGAAATCTCTAACATGCAGATTTATTACCCAATAAGCTGATCGCATCATTAAATTTTTATAGCTCAAAACCTCAGGAATTCATGTCATGCATGTTTTCAATTATATTATCCCAATTTAAAAGTCTGAAAATTTAATCACAAGCCTAAATTCAACATGTGAATTTAGAGCAGGTTTATGCATATTTTTGCTGGTTATTTAATTTAAAGCAGTGAAGAGGCACTGCTGACACACGGAGTGTGTCAACAGCATATTTTTGGTCTGACAGTCACTTATTCATCTTGGACTGTCAGACATCTTTTCAAAGGAAGCAAATAAGGATTGTTGCAGATCTCAATCTTGAGTTCAATTTTTGTGAAAAGCAGTAAATTACAATAATTTTAAGGGATTCCTATGCAGTTAGTGCAAACCTGCATGCAAAAGAGGAAATCCCTTACATAATGCCAATACTAGGGCATAAAAAAGAACTAGGGCATAATAGGATTCATCTCTCCTTCTTCCTTTCCTGAGAACATGTATCGGAGCCAGTGGACGTAGCTGGTCAGCTCACAGCGCAGGCACCAGTCACGGTTTCTCAGGGGTGCATGCCTCCTTCTGCAGAAAACTCGGGGTGGTTGTCCTGCAAACAAGTAAGGGGCATCATTGTCTGCCATCCACGCGAGGGTGTTGGTGGATGTGTAGTTGAAAACCTCTCGGTTGGTCACCATCCTCTCGATCATTGCGATCCCCTGATTGACCTGGCTTTCATCCATCTTGCTCATGAGCATCAGTCCGCGAGTGAGGATTGACGCTTTATGATTGTCTTCGATGCCTGGCCGTAGCAGCTCGCATGCTTGCTCTTCGTTCCCTTCTACAAATGCCATGAGTGCTGGAACAATTTGGAGATTAAAGTTTCCAGCCTCAGTGCATGTGTGCAGAAATCTTTCTTTCTGCCTCCGTATCTCCTCCTGCCAGTGCCTCACCCGAGCCGCATCCAACTCACATCGCCTGTAGACGATGGCGAGGTTTCCTGCGTCCCTCAGCTTCGTGCAAGTTCTCATAGCTCTGAACACTTCTTTCATTTCATCCTCCCCGATTCGGGAGAGAATTTCTCCTAGAAGCTCTAGCGGAAGGTCCATCAGCTGGGTTCCTCTGGGCACTGGGTCTGGGTTTGGAAGATTGCCCCTGAAAAGATAAGAAGTGATGAATCCAATTTTTAAATAATTTTCTTAGAAGTTATTCAAGTTCAGCAACCAACATCCTCACATTTAGAGCTTTGCTCTAGATGTGAGGTTATTAAATTTCCAACTTGAATTTTAATTTAAAGCATGGGTAAAATAGATTTTTATGAAAGGATAGGGGTCATTGGGCCCCTATATATTTTTAATGGGCCATTGGGCCCAAAGGTTTGATTTTCCAATTTTATTAAACAAGTCCGAGACACTTGTTGAAAATGGGATAAGATGGAAAAAATGGAATGGATGCTCGAAATTGGAATGTGCACTGGAGACGTGGCGTAATGGATTTGCTATTCTCGGTTTGTTTGGACTGTATTGAACAGTCGAAACGTCCCCAAGAATTTGCAAACACTATTTTTAATTTTAAAGGTTTGACTTGTTTTATTTAAGGAAAGTGGGATGTGAGTGGTCCCATTTTGAATTTCGAAAAGAATAGCAGTTGGGTGACAAAAATACTGCTATTTACTCACACTACAGTTCCATTGGGAACATAAGTCAAATATTAAATCTAAACTTTTTTTTGTCTTTTTCATAAGGTCACCTTTATTAAAAAGTGAAAGCTCTCATTGGGTGTTTGTACTATGTTTCCATAAATAAACAAACATTTATTCCCACAGGGTTGTAACATGTGGGAACAAATATGCCAAAAAGATCTTTCCATCTTAATGTTCCAAGATAACACTCAGAAACATTTATTTCAAAAGCACACACTACACAGGAAAGGAAATCAGGCACTAAACATAAACCCTAAACTCAAGAATAAAGACCAATAATATCATGGTGTTCAAAACAACACCCCAACATTCATCAGTTTGTTTTCTTGAGTTTTAAACTTTCCCAAAATTTTACTCTTGACAGTTTTGAAAATGGGTTTATGTAAGAGTCCAGAAAGATCTCAAAACACTGCTCGAAACCGAGAGCACTCAAAACCTCAAAAACTGAAACAAGGGTGCGCACACAAACCGCATCCCGATTCTCAAAAATCAAAGCAGAGAGACAGAAGAGCAAGGAAAGAAACGAGGGAGTTATGGACAGGGGGGGGGGGGAGAAAGAAAGAATGGGCTTCTACCCTCCCCTCCGTGGTTCGGGCCTAGGTAGAGGTCCCAGATTTGGAAGCATCCTGTGAAATCGGTCCATAGTTTCCCTTTGAAAACGAAGTGTTTGAGTGCGAAGAACACGATGGTGTTCGTTCGGTAAAGAGAAGAATGAGAAAGGGGAGATGAAAAGATGAAGGCAGGATGAAACTGACGTGAGCGCAGGGAAAAGAGGTGAGGAGGGGGGGTTATAAATACTGAAAAAGCTGGTCGCGGAACCCCAGACCGTGTCGCGGAACAAGGTTCCTCGACCAGGGCATAGCGACATTAGACATGTCGCGGGAGTCAGGTCCGGTCGCGGGGCCATGCCTCGCGACAGGGGTCTAGCGACAGATTTTAGTAAAGAAGTAAAGTCAACGGGGGAAATGTGTCGCGGAATGGAAGACCGGTCGCGAAGCCATGCCCCGCGACAGGGATTCCGCGACAGCGACAGAGAGAATTAGAGACAGATGAGAGTGCGTGTCGCTAGCCAGGCCTAGTCGCGGGGTATTGCCTCGCGACACGGTTCTGGTCCGCGACAGGGGTCTCACTGTATTAGAGAGTTGTGTCGCTATCCCTCTTCTGGCGCTAGACGTGGTCCCGCGACACATAAGGGGTTTAGCGACACAAAATTTTGAATTTCCAAATTCTCATGAACTGGGCCCGAGTGTGATGCTGGGCTTTGAGTTCATTTTATTTGATTTGGGTCTGAATAAATTCAGTCCAATTATTCAAAAACGCACTGGGCTGACATTAAAGTAAAATCTGCTTGTAAAAATTAGGTTGGGTTAATTCCATTTGTTTGCAAAAATTATTCCGGATTTAAATTGCTTTAATTTCCGGGAATATTTTCTTAAATTCATGGAATTAATCCAACCAAGAACCTGGTTTTCCGTGTTGCTCCACTGTTCCTCTTTTTGATGGTTCCGTTCTTTCTGCAAGACAGATAATTAAAATGCGTTAGATCTTCTCCAAATATCAACATCCTCACATTTAGAGTCTTAGTACTCTAAATGTGTAATTGATTTTTGGGTACTTTCTTGTTATGAAATAATATACTACATGTATGTATATATAAAATGAAAGATTTTTTTTTTTGCTGTTTCTTATTGGGTGTAAGCCGGGTCTGCCACTGCTTGGCTCTCTTTCTCCGGATCGAACTGTCCGAGGTATTCCTTTAACCGATGTCCATTCACCACTATGTTGCCCTTGTCAGTTCGGATCCTGACGGCTCCATTCTGAAACACTTCTAGCACTTCATGTGGTCCTTCCCATCTGGATTTGAGCTTCCCAGGGAACAGCTTCAACCTAGAATTGAACAATAATACACTTTGACCAACATAGAAATGCTTAGGCTTAATCCTGCGATCGTGCAACTTCTGGGTCCGCTCCTTATAAATTCGAGAGCTTTCATAAGCTAGCGCTCGTATTTCCTCAATTTCATTGAGGTCCAACTTACGTTTGCTCTTAGCAACTTTCGGATCGAAGTTAAGCGTTTTGACGGTCCAGTAAGCTTTATGCTCTAACTCTACAGGCAGATGACAGGCTTTTCCGAAGACAAGTCTGTAAGGGACATCCCAATGGGAGTCTTAAATGCTGTGCGATATGCCCATAAAGCATCATTGAGCTTACGTGCCCAATCCTTACGGGTTATCCCGACAGTGGCTTCGAGTATGTGTTTGATTTCGCGATTGGATACTTCGACTTGACCACTAGTCTGGGGATGATAAGGCGTGCCTATCTTATGGAGGATCCCATTTTTACTCATTAAAGTTTCAAAAGCTTTATTAATAAAGTGTGTTCCTCCATCAGATATCACCACCCTAGGTATGCCAAATCGACTGAAAATGTTGTTCTTGAGGAACTTGATGACTTGGCTACCATCATTGGTCGGTAATGCGACAGCCTCGACCCATTTGGACACGTAATCGACAGCTACCAAGATATAGTAGTTTCCACCAGATGGTGGAAACGGCGCCATGAAGTCAATGCCCCATACATCGAAAATCTCGAGCGTGAGAATTCCCTTTTGAGGCATCTCATCCCTCTTGGAGAGGTTTCCTAATCTTTGGCATTTGTCGCAACCTTTCACAAATGTCCTGCAATCCTCATAAATGTGAGGCCAATAAAATCCACATTCGAGGACCTTGTGGGCCGTTCGAGCGGGACCATGGTGACCTCCATATTCTGATTCATGGCATTTTCTGACAATTTGATAGGCTTCATGCTCGGTCACACATCGCCTGATTATAGAATCAGCGCAGTGTTTGAAGAGATAAGGTTCTTCCCAGAAGTAACTTAATACATCTCGTTTGAACTTATTCTTCTGATGATAGTTCGAAAACTGTGGGGTTATTCTGCATGCCAAGAAGTTAGCGATGTCGGAAAACCATGGACAAGCTTGATTATGCAGATGCAATGCGAACAACTGTTCGTCCGGAAATTCTTCATTGACGGCTTTTTCCTTTTTATCATTATCTAATCGAGATAAGTGGTCAGCAGCACCATTATCTCGACCTCGCCTATCTTTTATTATGATGTCGAATTCTTGCAACAGAAGTACCCACCTGATTAATCGAGGTTTTGCATCTTGTTTGCTAAACAAGTATCTCAATGCTGTATGATCGGTGTACACTATGGTCTTCGTACCTATCAGATACTGTCTGAACTTGTCAAACGCGAAGACTACAGCATACATCTCCTTCTCCGTTGTGGTGTAATTAACTTGGGCCTCATTCAGGGCATGACTTGCGTAATGAATTACGCAATGTCTCCCATCCTTATGTTGTCCAAGAACTGCGCCCACGGCGAGACCACTAGCATCGCACATTACCTCGAAAGGTATTGACCAATCGGGTGGTTGCACTATCGGTGCAGAAACCAACATCTTCTTGAGCGTGTCAAAGGCTTGGACACACGCTTCATTTAGTAAGAAGGGATTTTCTTTACAAAGCAAGTTAGTGAGCGGCTTGGCAATTTTAGAGAAATCCTTAATGAATCTCCGGCAAAAACCGGCATGCCCTAAGAAGCTCCTAACTGATTTGATCGAGTTGGGGAGAGGGAGATTGGAAATGACTGAGACTTTGGCTGGATCAACTTCAATGCCTGCACGAGAAATGCGATGACCTAACACTATGCCCTCAGTGACCATGAAATGGCACTTTTCCCAATTTAAAACCAAGTTAGTGTCCTCACACCTCTTTAAAATCTTAGCAAGATTAGTCAAACATCCATCAAACGTATCTCCATATACAGAGAAGTCATCCATGAAGACCTCAATGCATTTTTTGATAAATTCAGAGAATATAGACATCATGCATCTTTGAAAAGTAGCTGGTGCATTGCAAAGACCAAAAGGCATGCGCCTATAGGCAAAAGTGCCATAAGGGCAAGTAAAAGTAGTTTTTTCGTGATCCTCACTGGCGATCACTATTTGATTGTAACCAGAATAGCCATCTAAAAAACAATAAAATGCCCTTCCCGCCAATCGTTCCAACATTTGATCGATAAAAGGTAAAGGGAAATGGTCCTTGCGAGTTGCCTCGTTCAACTTCCGGTAGTCTATGCAGACTCTCCATCCGGTGACTGGGTGCGTGGCAATTTCCTCCCCTTGTTCATTCTGCGTAATGCACATCCCACCCCGCTTCGGAACAACCTGCACAGGACTGACCCATTTGCTATCAGAAATCGGGTATATAATACCAGCGTCTAACAGCTTGATCACTTCCTTTCTTACCACTTCTTGCATGGGTGGGTTCAATCTTCGTTGGGGCTGGCGAGAGGCCTTGAAATTCTCCTCCATTAAAATCCTGTGCATACAAACAGAAGGGCTTATTCCTTTGATATCAGAAATGGTCCAACCGATTGCACGCACATAAGTTTTAAGAACGGCCACCAGAGCATTTTCTTGCTCTTGGGAGAGCTTAGCCGAAACAATCACAGGTAATTTTTTATGTTCTGCGAGAAACGCGTACTTGAGATGATCGGGTAATGTTTTAAGTTCAAGCTCTGGTGGGCATTCAACGGAAGGGAGCAATTTGCGAGAATTAGATGGGAGAAGATCAATTTTACCTTCCGGACCCTGCATCAGAACAGGATCCGCCTCCTCTTGATTGGCGTCGTCATGGAAGTCTGTGCCGTCAAACTCCTCCAAATCCCCTGTTTCGGGATCGGCAAAGTGAACGGCCTTGCACCCTTGGTGTTCCACGCCAGCAGGCTTCAGTACCTGCTTTGAAATCTCATCCAGCATCATTTCATGATCAAATCCAGAGTCAAGCTCTCTCTCCTCACTCCTAACTATTACAGATTTTGATGAACAGAACCCGTCATCTGGGTATTTCTGTAACTGTGCCATGTCAAATGTAACTTCTTCCTCATCGACTCGCAGTGTTACTCGTCCAGCTTTTGCATCTATAAGTGCTCCGCCTGTTGCAAGGAATGGTCTCCCCAAGATCAATGGCATGTCCAGATCCTCCTCCATGTCTAGTATCACAAAATCAACTGGGAATAAGATATTCCCAGTCTTTACTATGATGTCCTTGAGGATGCCGACAGGCTTTGTGATGGATCTGTCTGCCAATTGGAGTCTCATCTTGATTGGCTCGATGCGTCCCAGCTTGAGGCGCCGCACCATTGCCAAAGGCATAACATTGATGCTAGAACCAAGATCACAGAGGCCCTTTCCTGCTTTGACTTTCCCGATTTGAATTGGTAACATGCAACAGCCTGGATCTTCTTGCTTTTCCGGAAGCTTGCGCTGGATGATAGCACTGCATGTATTGTTAAGAACTACCAGTTCTTCCTGCTCAATTCTCCTCTTTCCTGAAACTAATTCTTTCAGAAATTTAGCGTATGCTGGCATCTCAGCTATCATTTCGATGAGAGGAATATTTATTTCTACTTTTTGCAATCTTTTCAGAAATTTTTCAAATTTAAGGTCCTGTTCTTGATTTTTAAGTCGGGCCGGGTATGGCACCCTTTGCATGAACTTTTTATTATCAAATTGTTTTTGTGGTGAAGGGAAGGAAATTGTACCTCCACCTGTACCCTTATCTGTTTCAGTCGTTTCAGGTGCAGCATCGGTCTGCAGATCGGCTGTCTCTTTCTCGGCTTCCTTTTCATTCTCCTCGATATCACTTCCCAGTTCATTCTCTTGTACCAGTTTCTCCTTGCCCTTGGGTCCTTCCAGAACTTTACCAGACTTCAGTGTGATGGCCTTACACTGAGGATTTTTCTCAGCGGCACTGGGTAGAGTTCCTTGGTCTCTTTTCTGCATTTCCTTGGCCATTTGTGTAACATGCGTCTCCACGTTCCGGATAGAGGACTGCAACTGAGTGTTGATTTCCTTTTGACTGGTGATAAAGTCAGTCATGAGGGTCTCCAATCTGGAAGGGGGTTTCTGCTGGTTCTGGTTCCAATTCTGGTTCTGACCTTGGTTTTGACCTAACTGATTCTGATTTGGGACAAACTGATTCTGTGGCTGCTGAAAGTTTTGGAAATTTTGGTTTTGAGGTGGCCTAGCTAGAATCTGAGGCTGAAAACCTGGGTTAAAATGTTGCGGCCTTGGTTGATTGAACTGTTGAGGCTGGGTCAACAGGTGGGAATTCAAAGCATTGTTGTTGGAATATGAAAGGTTCGGGTGCCGGTTTTGGAATCCGCCTGCATAGTTACAGCTTTCATTCGCCACTTGCTGACATGACTCGGTGGGATGCGGGCCTTGGCAAGTCCCGCAAACAGCTTCAGCATTTTGAGCCTGTGTAGAGCTCCCAGCTTCCTGATTCAAGGCTAAGACGGCCACTTGGTCTTTCAGTTTGTCCAATTCAGATTTCCCTGCTGTACCTACAGCACATAAACCACGAGGGGGAGGGGAATTAACATCATCAGAAAGTACAGTTCTGTTTACACTCATTGCCTCAATCTTGGCCCAAGCTTGGTCCATGGGGATGTATAGCAGGTGTTGACCGCCGGCAGCATCAAGCATGTTCTTCCATGCTGGGGTCAAACCGCTATAGAACTTTCTCAATTTCTCCCACTCATGGAAACCATGCTGGGGACATTTCCTGAGCAGGTTGAAGAACCGTTCCTTTGCATCATACAGGGACTCGTCTGGTTTTATCTTGAATTCCGCAATCTTGGAGCGGCATTCATCCACCTTGGATTTCGGGAAGTACTTTGTCAAGAAGTTTCTGATCACATCTTCCCATGCAGACTTCTGATTCACGGGCAGTGATTTGTACCATGTTCTCGCCCCGCTAGTCAGAGAGAAAGGAAACAACCTCAATCGAATGGTGTTAGCAGATACATTCTGGTTTTTAATGGTGTCACATAGCTCCAAGAATGTTTGCAAATGATCATGCGGATCTTCATGATTTGCTCCTGCGAACTGGTTGCTCTGAACAAGATTGATGAGGGCCGGCTTCAATTCGAAATTCCTGGCCAAGAATGGAGCTTGTCCAGGAATGTTCAAGTATGGTTCTAGAATGGGCTGCATATAGTCAGCTGCAGCTGCCTGTTGATTGTTCCCTGGCCCTCCTTGGTATTGCTGTGGGTAAAAATTCTGATTCGGATAGTAATTTCTGGGATCATTGAAATCGTTAGGGTTAGGATGATTTTGGTTTTGGTTGAACTGGGGGTCTGGAAATTGAGGGTTCTGAAAATTTTGGTTATTAGGGTTATTCTGGTTAAGTGGGTTGTTCTGAGGGTTTTGGTGGTTTGGGTTGGGTGGAGGCATCTCGAAGGGTTGCTGCTCGAGATTTGGGGGATTCTCACCTCCCTGAATGACCTGAGGTGGGAGATCCTCCAAGTTCTCAACGTCAACGTCTTCTGGATCCTCTTGGATATTTTGGAGTGGTGGGTTAAGTGGAATGTTTGGGGGATTGCCATGGTTATCTGCCATGTCTGAGATGTCACTGCTTGTGCTTGGAGAGAGGAGAGCTTGTCTTTCCCGTTCCTTTCTTTGTCTAGCTTCCGCCCTCAGACGACGAGCTGTTTTCTCAATCTCTGCGTTGAATGGAATCTCGGCTGGAGTCTCCTTCCTCTTTTGCATAGAACAGAGGTCTTAGCTATGACAGTACCTGCACATTCCCCAGGTTAGAATCGGTTTTGGGGTGAATATTTATAGTTATATGTATAAGCTAACTAGGAGCAATGAGGAATGTAATTCTCTAATAAAACGGCGCTGCATCCTCCCCGGCAACGGCGCCATGAAACTTTTGACAATTTCCCACACGAGTATTTTCTAAAATATCCCAGGTTTTCGATTTTATTTAATGAAACCAATTTATGATGGCGGAGTTGTGATTAGGGATATATTTGTAGGTTGTCATGTTTTTATTACTCGTGTTAAGAAACTGTGGCCCGAAAGCGCACAGTGTCAAAAATTGCAGTAATTTATAGTAAGACCGGATCGTTCACTGGAGGATGTGCGATAGAAGCAGGGCCCACGTCGTTTTACTGGATTTTCCATTCGTATTGCTCCAATGGTTTGAAAAGTGATTAACAACTACTGGCATGAATTTAAACTGAACTATAAAAGCGTTTAAATCTATTCTACAAAGCAAATAAATCTATTCTAAGAAGCGGACAAAATTAATCTAGGAATGTGATGAACACTATCTACGGAAGCAGTGAATATTTACACTATGCCATAATGTAGACAGAAGGGACAGGAAGAAAAGAATGAAAATTGGACAAGATTTAGATGCAGCAGTATTAAACTTCCATTTTTATACACAGATCTTCGTTTGGAATAATTCTATCAGATAGCTAATTCTCATGCTCTCAATACTGCTTTCCCTTTAACAGACAGGTACTTACAGTGTGAGTTTACATGTTCTTAAGACCGCAAAATTCTAAGATACCATAGAATTGTAACTGCCCTGGCCTGGGTGTGTTACTTCATCTGTGGTGGACAAGCAACACCTGACAAATCATTTATTGACATGCCAAGTGCTACTATCATTCTCCCATGTCACCCCCAAAGATTCTAATTAAGCCCTAAACTATCTCTTAACTATCAATCCTAGTAGCAGTTACACAACTCTCAATACAACCGAGTGACCTCTAATGAAAGCATTTAAAAGAAAGCGGTAAAAGAAAGCGTTAAAGAAAGCATTTAAAACCTATCACTCGGAGGTTTTGAAGGTCTGACCCTGGTAGTAAAAGAAAGCCCCCAGTCAGAATGACCGGGTGTGGATCAAGAATTCCCGGATCTCGGTGAACCGCTCGCAGTGTTCACTTCCTTCCGGGTGGTTATGAGATACAAACTAATGAAATGAACTAATGAATTAGTTCGTTCCGGATGCACTCACTCAGGACTCAAAAATAGGCTTTGGCAGAAGAGGACAGCAGTTGAAAGAGTACTCAACCCTATCTTAGAAAATAACCAAGGCCTATGTATTGTTCCTCTAGAATTATCTATCACACCGTGTTTGAATCCAAGTGGACCCCATCTCAGTGTGATATTTAATACCAGATTTCCAACACAAAGCAATTTCGGAAAATAATAGATTTGAAAATCATTCCCTAAACAGGTACTAGACCCTCAATAAGAACACAGACCCTTTCAGTCTAGGTGAGACCTAATCGCTGACTCTGCTTCTAATTTCCCAAAATCAACACTTGACAGAATATGAATTAGTCATAACTGAAGAATTTATCCCTCACTCAGATCCGGTTTTTATAAAGAGATTTTTGTTGGAAATTTAATAAGCCATATCTGTTTAAGATCTAGACTTCTATTGTCCAAGGGAAGGATCCCAAAATAGTATAGATCACAACGATTACATAATAATAGCATGCATAAGGATATAGGGAAGTGTAAAATTAATTGACCCCAAAATATAGATGCGGGTCTAGACAGAGGATGAGACACAGATATGAAGTAGTCAGGAGACCAAAGATATGGCAGAATAATCGGGTGGACTGTAAACATCTACTATCCAGTTTCCCAATTACTCGGATGAAGCGAATTTAGACAGGAGAAACCCTAAAATGGCAGTGTCGCTACCAGTTGGGCCCTTACTGTCTGTGAATTTAGAGAAAAACCTACATGCCTCCTCTCTGCAACACTTATCTGCTAATGTTGACAGACATTAGCAGAGTTTTATTACAGATTGGAATTCGGGTTTGGAAATTAAGATAAAACTGTATCTGGGTAGGAGTCAGCTGAGCAGCTATTATAACCCCGGATGGGCGAACCGCCAAGGCTTCCACTGACTGTCATCCAGACCATGTAAAATAACACTTAGTAACTAATACCCAGAATACGAGCTAGTTATCCGTGAGGGAATACCTGCCAACATTAGTCTGATGTATTCTTTACTAATTGTTACACACACTGCGCAAAAGACAAAATAAAATGAAATAAAGAGAAGAACTTGCATGAGAGACATTGGTTTCTCAAGCAAGGTTATGGAATCAATCCATAATTGATGGCTTAAATAATCCCTCCTACCATAATTAATTACAGTCCGGATTATCTGTTTAAGACATCATGATTTTGTTTATAGAAAAATGTTTTAATGACAATTGAACAAAGGTCCTCTAATTACAACAATTGGTGATTTAATTATTGCTAATTAGAATCATCAATCATTAATGACTAGAGGGTTCAATTAATTAATGTGTGGGAAATGGAGAATCAAAATTTTGGCAGCATAACGCCTTATATTGCAATTCTAGGGTGTTACATCTTAATCCGTGGGATTCAGATGTGAGTTTTGCAATATAATGGAGGGTGGAAGATTAGAATTTTGGAATTTAAATGGGGAGGAGGATTCTGTCCAGATACCATAAATTGTGTCAGGGGCCTAGACCCGCGACATGGGTACCTCGACAGATTCCAGAAATTTTGGCAGAGTTTCATCCTGTGTCGCTAAGCGAAAGTTGTGTCGCGGACCATGGTCAGCGACAGGTGTTTAGCGACACAAGATTTCTCTGGAAATTTCTAAGTGTTTGGTTACCAGTCGCTAGACTGGAGTTGTGTCGCGGACCATGGGTCCGCGACAGGATGTCTAGCGACTGGGTTTTCAAAATGAAAATGCAAGGCATAATTCCCTGTCTCGGAGCAAAAATTGTGTCGCGGACCATGGGTCCGCGACAGGAGTGTTCCGCGACAGGAGCCATGCAAAAGAAAATAAAAGGGGTTTGGGTCCCTGGTCGCTAAGCAGGGTTTGTGTCGCGTACCGTGGGTCCGCGACAGAAGTACCTCGCGACTAGGAATTTCAGAATATAAAGACAAGTGCCCCTAGACACCCATGTCGCGGAACAGCCTTCCTGTCGCTAGACGTGGTCTCGCGACATGAAGAGGTTAGCGACATGGATGGTTCAGGACACGAGTCAGTAAAAGGTAAATGTGAACAGTGGCATGCAAACAGCGTGATCTCACCTTATTTCAGATTAAAAAGCATTTCTAAGCTAGAATAACCAAACAGAATTCAAAATCTACAAGAACATACTTAAACAAAAATAAATCTACCTAAAACAATAATTAAAAATGGAGCATAATCCCACTCTAGGGTTTGATCACACATGAAACATGCATACTATCCTCAATAGAAGAAAACAATAAGCACAATAACAAGGAAATGGGGGTCAAATGACCCCAAAAGAAAAATAAAAGCAGTAATCCATGGGTTGTGAAACCCATTTGATGGTTTTGGGACACATTGGATGAATATTCTCCCATTTTATTAAATAGTTTGTTAATACCCATCATTTGGGTAATACAAACCCTAAAATCAAGCTTATCAACAAAAATAAAAATGCGAACAGTGGCTACTTAAGCTATTTAAATCAAAAACAGAAGTATGAAACTATTCTAAGCTAAGCTAATGCAAGAATTAAATAATACAAAAAATAAAACTAAGCTAAGAACTACCTAGAGAGAAATCCTTCAATCTGTCTTCAAGAAAATGAAAGTCTAACTCTTAGCTCAAAGGAATCACCTCATATTTATAGAAGTGAAACCCTAGGCCCATGGGCCTTGATCTGAGGCCCGTGTCGCAAGTCATCACACACATCTCAGCCATGTCGCGGATCACGTGATGTGGCGCGAACTGAGGCATTATGCTGCAAAGCTTCTCGACTGGGTCTGGTCTTCAACTCTGTGTCGCTAGCCATACTCCTGTCGCGGGACCATGGATCGCGCCACGGGGCTAGCGACAGGGGTCTGGGGTCAGTTTCTTCTTTATCATGCTGGTGTGGCGCAGAACCCTCCTGTGTCGCTAGACCATGGTTCGCGCCACGGACCTAGCGACAGGATGTTCCAGGACTGGCTCCTTTGCGTTTCATCATTGTGGCGCTAGCCTGTCCCCTGTAACGGGACCATGGATAGCGCCAGGATGCCAGTCTCGCGACTGGTTCACCTTATTGGGCATGATGGGCCGGAACATGTATTTTTGTGGGTTTCTCTCTCTTTTCTCATCTTTTTGTATTTTGTGGGCTTGTTTTATTCTTTTGCCCATCTTTTCCATTCCTTTTTCTTTTCTTTTTTTTTTCTCATGTTTTTGGATTTTCTAACATAAATGTGTAATAAAATTACATATTTATGCATTTTGCATACCAGCTCGATATTTTTACAATTATGCATAAATCAGTCCAATTCATCTGCTTTCTTATTTGATATAAGACCGGAATGCGATCAAATGCCCGTTGTAGACACGGAAATGGATTGAAAATAATGGTCATTTCTGGCCATTATCAACATCCTCACATTTAATACTGATCGTCCCCGAGCAGTCAGAGTCAATGTTCCTAAGAACACGGACTCTACATATTCAATTCATTTTCGTGGCTTCATAAATCACATTCTTTTTGGATTGGGATAAGACAATCAAAAACTACAAGTATTAAGTTCCCTTGATTGCAGTGTTTAATGAAATGATACTTGCTCACTACATCGGGCCTACAAATCAAACATTATTATCAACCCTTCATGAATATCATGTTTGAAAGATGCAAAGATTAAGGATGAGAATTAGGGGATGACATGAACATTTTTAATGAAACAGAGCCTCACTTATAAGAGAATCGGAAAATTCACTCACTCTCAATTGGGGCTTAATCAGTGAACGCACAAAATCAATTTTAATTAAATTATCCCATAAGCTTGCGATCAGACCAACTCGCCACCGGCTCATTTCCTTAAATCGAGATCTCGAGGTCTTATTTAGGGGTTGTAATGGGGCATACGGTTGTGACATAGGTAGGAAAAGGAATTATTGGGCTAAGAAGTGGCAAGAATTTAACTCCATCATAACTTGGCATATTTTTATTTAAAATTTATGATCATCAATATATTTCGTCTTTCTTTCTTTCGCTTTTCTTTTCTATTGCATGACATTAGACTATGTCTAATTTGCTTTGCCGTTTGCAATTTATTTGTGTTGAATGGAATTCAACCCTCTCTTTTTTTTTTTTGAATCGGTTTATAATATACCGATTAATATGGATTGATGATCATAAGTTTAATGCCTTTGATAGAATTTATCCTTGCACGCTTGGGTTTGAATTTCTTGGTCTTTTTAGAAGGCTTGGAATAATAAAGAGGGCTTCAAAGAAAAATTAGGCTTAAGGCTCAAATTGGTTAATCCTAAAGGAAAAATATTTTTGGGTTTGGATTTCAAACAAAGGCCAAAAATTTGGGTTTCTAGATTCCTCGATCATATGCTCGATTTTGGGAATATGGCATGGTCTTGAATCGGTCCCAATTGCAAGTTCTAGTTTCCTTTAATCAAAATGATTCACACATCGAAGAAAATAAATGAGTAAAAGTGACTCATGGCTCAAATCTCACAAGGTTGGGTTGATTCATGTCATACAATATTCTCAAATTTAATCAAAGCTTAATTCTAACAATTCATTCAATCGAAATCTCTAACATGCAGATTTATTACCCAATAAGCTGATCGCATCATTAAATTTTTATAGCTCAAAACCTCAGGAATTCATGTCATGCATGTTTTCAATTATATTATCCCAATTTAAAAGTCTGAAAATTTAATCACAAGCCTAAATTCAACATGTGAATTTAGAGCAGGTTTATGCATATTTTTGCTGGTTATTTAATTTAAAGCAGTGAAGAGGCACTGCTGACACACGGAGTGTGTCAACAGCATATTTTTGGTCTGACAGTCACTTAATCATCTTGGACTGTCAGACATCTTTTCAAAGGAAGCAAATAAGGATTGTTGCAGATCTCAATCTTGAGTTCAATTTTTGTGAAAAGCAGTAAATTACAATAATTTTAAGGGATTCCTATGCAGTTAGTGCAAACCTGCATGCAAAAGAGGAAATCCCTTACATAATGCCAATACTAGGGCATAAAAAAGAACTAGGGCATAATAGGATTCATCTCTCCTTCTTCCTTTCCTCAGAACATGTATCGGAGCCAGTGGACGTAGCTGGTCAGCTCACAGCGCAGGCACCAGTCACGGTTTCTCAGGGGTGCATGCCTCCTTCTGCAGAAAACTCGGGGTGGTTGTCCTGCAAACAAGTAAGGGGCATCATTGTCTGCCATCCACGCGAGGGTGTTGGTGGATGTGTAGTTGAAAACCTCTCGGTTGGTCACCATCCTCTCGATCATTGCGATCCCCTGATTGACCTGGCTTTCATCCATCTTGCTCATGAGCATCAGTCCGCGAGTGAGGATTGACGCTTTATGATTGTCTTCGATGCCTGGCCGTAGCAGCTCGCATGCTTTCTCTTCGTTCCCTTCTACAAATGCCATGAGTGCTGGAACAATTTGGAGATTAAAGTTTCCAGCCTCAGTGCATGTGTGCAGAAATCTTTCTTTCTGCCTCCATATCTCCTCCTGCCAGTGCCGCACCCGAGCCGCATCCAACTCACATCGCCTGTAGACGATGGAGAGGTTTCCTGCGTCCCTCAGCTTTGTGCAAGTTCTCATAGCTCTGAACACTTCTTTCATTTCATCCTCCCCGATTCGGGAGAGAATTTCTCCTAGAAGCTCTAGCGGAAGGTCCATCAGCTGGGTTCCTCTGGGCACTGGGTCTGGGTTTGGAAGATTGCCCCTGAAAAGATAAGAAGTGATGAATCCAATTTTTAAATAATTTTCTTAGAAGTTATTCAAGTTCAGCAACCAACATCCTCACATTTAGAGCTTTGCTCTAGATGTGAGGTTATTAAATTTCCAACTTGAATTTTAATTTAAAGCATGGGTAAAATAGATTTTTATGAAAGGATAGGGGTCATTGGGCCCCTATATATTTTTAATGGGCCATTGGGCCCAAAGGTTTGATTTTCCAATTTTATTAAACAAGTCCGTGACACTTGTTGAAAATGGGATAAGATGGAACGAATGGAATGGATGCTCGAAATTGGAATGTGCACTGGAGACGTGGCGTAATGGATTTGCTATTCTCGGTTTGTTTGGACTGTATTGAACAGTCGAAACGTCCCCAAGAATTTGCAAACACTATTTTTAATTTTAAATGTTTGACTTGTTTTATTTAAGGAAAGTGGGATGTGAGTGGTCCCATTTTGAATTTTGAAAAGAATAGCAGTTGGGTGACAAAAATACTGCTATTTACTCACACTACAGTTCCATTGGGAACATAAGTCAAATATTAAATCTAAACTTTTTTTTGTCTTTTTCATAAGGTCACCTTTATTAAAAAGTGGAAGCTCTCATTGGGTGTTTGTACTATGTTTCCATAAATAAACAAACATTTATTCCCACTGGGTTGTAACATGTGGGAACAAATATGCCAAAAAGATCTTTTCATCTTAATGTTCCAAGATAACACTCAGAAACATTTATTTCAAAAGCACACACTACACAGGAAAGGAAATCAGGCACTAAACATAAACCATAAACTCAAGAATAAAGACCACTTGACAGTTTTGAAAATGGGTTTATGTAAGAGTCCAGAAAGATCTCAAAACACTGCTCGAAACCGAGAGCACTCAAAACCTCAAAAACTGAAACAAGGGTGCGCACACAAACCGCATCCCGATTCTCAAAAATCAAAGCAGAGAGACAGAAGAGCAAGGAAAGAAACGAGGGAGTTATGGACAGGGGGGGGGGGGGAAGAAAGAAAGAATGGGCTTCTACCCTCCCCTCCGTGGTTCGGGCCTAGGTAGAGGTCCCAGATTTGGAAGCATCCTGTGAAATCGGTCCATAGTTTCCCTTTGAAAACGAAGTGTTTGAGTGCGAAGAACACGATGGTGTTCGTTCGGTAAAGAGAAGAATGAGAAAGGGGAGATGAAAAGATGAAGGCAGGATGAAACTGACGTGAGCGCAGGGAAAAGAGGTGAGGAGGGGGGGTTATAAATACTGAAAAAGCTGGTCGCGGAACCCCAGACCGTGTCGCGGAACAAGGTTCCTCGACCAGGGCATAGCGACATTAGACATGTCGCGGGAGTCAGGTTCGGTCGCGGGACCATGCCTCGCGACAGGAGACCAAAGATATGGCAGAATAATCGGGTGGACTGTAAACATCTACTATCCAGTTTCCCAATTACTCGGATGAAGCGAATTTAGACAGGAGAAACCCTAAAATGGCAGTGTCGCTACCAGTTGGGCCCTTACTGTCTGTGAATTTAGAGAAAAACCTACATGCCTCCTCTCTGCAACACTTATCTGCTAATGTTGACAGACATTAGCAGAGTTTTATTACAGATTGGAATTCGGGTTTGGAAATTAAGATAAAACTGTATCTGGGTAGGAGTCAGCTGAGCAGCTATTATAACCCCGGATGGGCGAACCGCCAAGGCTTCCACTGACTCTCATCCAGACCATGCAAAATAACACTTAGTAACTAATACCCAGAATACGAGCTAGTTATCCGTGAGGGAATACCTGCCAACATTAGTCTGATGTATTCTTTACTAATTGTTACACACACTACGCAAAAGACAAAATAAAATGAAATAAAGAGAAGAACTTGCATGAGAGACATTGGTTTCTCAAGCAAGGTTATGGAATCAATCCATAATTGATGGCTTAAATAATCCCTCCTACCATAATTAATTACAGTCCGGATTATCTGTTTAAGACATCTTGATTTTGTTTATAGAAAAATGTTTTAATGACAATTGAACAAAGGTCCTCTAATTACAACAATTGGTGATTTAATTATTGCTAATTAGAATCATCAATCATTAATGACTAGAGGGTTCAATTAATTAATGTGTGGGAAATGGAGAATCAAAATTTTGGCAGCATAACGCCTTATATTGCAATTCTAGGGTGTTACATCTTAATCCGTGGGATTCAGATGTGAGTTTTGCAATATAATGGAGGGTGGAAGATTAGAATTTTGGAATTTAAATAGGGAGGAGGATTCTGTCCAGATACCATAAATTGTGTCAGGGGCCTAGACCCGCGACATGGGTACCTCGACAGATTCCAGAAATTTTGGCAGAGTTTCATCCTGTGTCGCTAAGCGAAAGTTGTGTCGCGGACCATGGGTCCGCGACAGGTGTTTAGCGACACAAGATTTCTCTGGAAATTTCTAAGTGTTTGGTTCCCAATCGCTAGTCTGGAGTTGTGTCGCGGACCATGGGTCCGCGACAGGATGTCTAGCGACTGGGTTTTCAAAATGAAAATGCAAGGCATAATTCCCTGTCTCGGAGCAAAAATTGTGTCGCGGACCCGGAGTGTTCCGCGACAGGAGCCATGCAAAAGAAAATAAAAGGGGTTTGGGTCCCTGGTTGCTAAGCAGGGTTTGTGTCGCGTACCGTGGGTCCGCGACAGAAGTACCTCGCGACTAGGAATTTCAGAATATAAAGACAAGTGCCCCTAGACACCCATGTCGCGGAACAGCCTTCCTGTCGCTAGACGTGGTCTCGCGACATGAAGAGGTTAGCGACATGGATGGTTCAGGACACGAGTCAGTAAAAGGTAAATGTGAACAGTGGCATGCAAACAGCGTGATCTCACCCTATTTCAGATTAAAAAGCATTTCTAAGCTAGAATAACCAAACAGAATTCAAAATCTACAAGAACATACTTAAACAAAAATAAATCTACCTAAAACAATAATTAAAAATGGAGCATAATCCCACTCTAGGGTTTGATCACACATGAAACATGCATACTATCCTCAATAGAAGAAAACAATAAGCACAATAACAAGGAAATGGGGGTCAAATGACCCCAAAAGAAAAATAAAAGCAGTAATCCATGGGTTGTGAAACCCATTTCATGGTTTTGGGACACATTGGATGAATATTCTCCCATTTTATTAAATAGTTTGTTAATACCCATCATTTGGGTAATACAAACCCTAAAATCAAGCTTATCAACAAAAATAAAAATGCGAACAGTGGCTACTTAAGCTATTTAAATCAAAAACAGAAGTATGAAACTATTCTAAGCTAAGCTAATGCAAGAATTAAATAATACAAAAAATAAAACTAAGCTAAGAACTACCTAGAGAGAAATCCTTCAATCTGTCTTCAAGAAAATGAAAGTCTAACTCTTAGCTCAAAGGAATCACCTCATATTTATAGAAGTGAAACCCTAGGCCCATGGGCCTTGATCTGAGGCCCGTGTCGCAAGTCATCACACACATCTCAGCCATGTCGCGGATCACGTGATGTGGCGCGAACTGAGGCATTATGCTGCAAAGCTTCTCGACTGGGTCTGGTCTTCAACTCTGTGTCGCTAGCCATACTCCTGTCACGGGACCATAGATCGCGCCACGGGGCTAGCGACAGGGGTCTGGGGTCAGTTTCTTCTTTATCATGCTGGTGTGGCGCAGAACCCTCCTGTGTCGCTAGACCATGGTTCGCGCCACGGACCTAGCGACAGGATGTTCCAGGACTGGCTCCTTTGCGTTTCATCATTGTGGCGCTAGCCTGTCCCCTGTCGCGGGACCATGGATAGCGCCAGGATGCCAGTCTCGCGACTGGTTCACCTTATTGGGCCTGATGGGCCGGAACATGTATTTTTGTGGGTTTCTCTCTCTTTTCTCATCTTTTTGTATTTTGTGGGCTTGTTTTATTCTTTTGCCCATCTTTTTCATTCCTTTTTCTTTTCTTTTCTTTTTCTCATGTTTTTGGATTTTCTAACATAAATGTGTAATAAAATTACATATTTATGCATTTTGCATACCAGCTCGATATTTTTACAATTATGCATAAATCAGTCCAATTCATCTGCTTTCTTATTTGATATCAGACCGGAATGCGATCAAATGCCCGTTGTAGACACGGAAATGGATTGAAAATAATGGTCATTTCTGGCCATTATCAGTAAAACTGTTCTACAGAGCAGATAGAGTTATTCTAAGAAAGCAATTTAAATTTTAGTCTATGAAAGCAATAAAAATTATTCTAAGAAAGCAGTAAAAATTATGCTAAACTATCTACTACTAGTCTAGAAAGCAAGTTTAAAGTGAAACTGAAGGGACATGAAGAAAAGAATAAAAATTGGACAAGATTCAGATGAAACACAATTAAACTTTCATTTTGTTACTCATGTCTTTGTTCGGGATAATCCTGTCAGATAGCTAACTCTCATGCTCTCTATACTATATTCCCTTTAACAGACAGCTACTTACAGTAAGAGTTTACATGCTCTTAAGACCACAAATTCTAAGATACCACAGACCCATAACTGCCTCGGCCCGGGTATGCTATTTATCTATGGTGGACAAGCAGCACCTGACAAATCATTAGTTGAAATGCCAAGTACTCCTATCATTCCCCTGGTCACACCCAAAGATTCTAATCAAACCCTGAACTATCCCATAACTCTCAAACCTAGAAACAGTTAGAACCCCTCTCAACACATCCGAGTGACCTCTATAGAAAGCATTTAAAAGAAAGCGGTAAAGAAAGCAATAAAAAAGGCACTTAAAATCCTATCACTCGGAAGTTTTAAAAGTGTTACCCTGGTAGTATAAGAGAGCCCCCAGTCAAGTTGACCGCATGTGGATCAAGAATTCTTGGACCTCGATGAACCGCTCGCAGTGTTCACTTCCACCGGGTGGTTATGAGATACAAACTAATGAAACAAACTAATATATTAGTTTGTTACGGATGCACTCACGCAAGACTCAAAAATATGCTTTGGCAGAAGAGGTTAGCAGTTGAAAGAATACTCAACCCTATCTTAGAAATTAACCAAGGCCCAGGTGTTGTTCCTCTAGTATTGCTTATTACACCGTATCTGAATCCAAGTGGACTTCGACTCAGTAAAATATTCAATATAAGATTTCCAACACACAACAATTTTGGAAAATAATAGATTTGAAAACCATTCCCTAAACAGGTACTAGACTCTAAAAAAAAAACACAGACCCTTTCAGTCTAGATGAGACCTAATCGCTGACTCTGCTTCTAATTTCCCAAAACCAACCTTGCTTAGGTCCAGATTTTATAAATGAATTTTTGTTGGAAATTTAATATGACACATCTAATTTAAATCAAGACACCTATGTCCAAGGGAAAGATCCCAAAATAATTTGACCACAATATCTACATAATAGTATCATGCATAAATTTATAAGGAAGTGTAGAATTAAATTAACCCAAAATATAAGGTGGGTTTAGACAGAACATGATACACAGAGATGAAATAGCCGGAGGTGAGAAGAATTTGGCTAAAAAGATGGCAAAATGATTAAAGTGTATCGGATTGCAGTTATCTATGGTCCAATACCCTAACTACTCAGATGAAATGATTTTAGACAGCAGAAAACCCTATAATGGCAGTGTCGCTACCAGTTGGGCCTCTACTGTCTGCGAAATTGGATGAAAACCTACATGCTCCCTTTCTACAACAATTATCAGATAATATTGACAGATATCATCTGGCTTTTATTACAGTTTGGAATTTGGGTTTGAAATTAAGATAAAGAAAATAAAACTGTATCCGGATAGGAGTTAGCTGAGGAGCTATTATAAGTCCCGGATGGACCCACCGCCAAGGCTTCCACCGACCACTATTCGGACCATGCAAAATAACGACTAGTAATTAATATACAGACCACGAGCTAATTATCCAGATGGGAATATCCGCCAACATTAGTATGTAATATTTCTTACTACCCGTTTCATACAACACAAAAAAGACCAAAAATAGATCAAATTAAAATAAAGAAGAATCATCTTGTATGAGAGACATTGGTTTCTCATGCAACGTTATGGAATTAATTCCACAAATAATGCCTTAAATAATCCTTCACACCATAATTAATTACATTCCGGGTTATACGCTTAAAGCACTAGAATTTGATTTATAGAAGATTGTTTTAATGAAAATTGAACAAAATTCATTTAATCAAAGTAATTATCGACCTTAATTATTACTAATCATGATCTCTAATTAGTGACTCAAGGATTCAATTAATTAAGTGAAGAAAAATGGAGAAATAAAAATTATGGCATGAGATGCCATTTACGACGCTAAACAGAAGTTACGACGTGATCCTAGGATCACATCGTGAGGCTAGCATCGTCATGGATGTGTGGAAATGATTTTGGAATTTTTTGGAATAAATGGATGTTATGTACGACGCTAACCTTAATTACAACGTGAAACAAGGTTCACGTCGTGCATGTAGGGTAGAAATTTAGAAGACTGCGACGCTAGACTTAGAAGTTATGACGTGATCCTAGGATCACGTCGTGAGGTTAGCGTCGTAGGGGCCAAGTTAGAAATTTTTAAAAAAGAGTAGAGGTACGACTCTAGCCATTAAATTACGACGTGATCCTAGGATCACGTCGTGAGTTTAGCGTCGTAGGTGAAATTTTTCAGAAGTGTTTGTGAAATTGGGGGTACGACGCCAAACATTAAACTACGACGTGATCCTAGGATCACGTCGTGACTCTAGCGTCGTAGGTGAAATTTTTGTGAAAATTATAAGTATTTGGGTCTTACGACGTGAGACTAAAGAAATTACGTCGTGACCCTGGGGCCACGATGTGAGACTCACGTCGTAAAACAAATTTAGCAATTCTTAGGCAGTTGCGACCCTGAACCCTCCTACCAACATGGCTAGCGTCGTAACCACTTCAGAATGCCACAAATGTCACACAATCTATGCGATTTTATGACCCTTTTCCAGATTATTTGGTCCTAGAATGTTGAATAAAACATGACAGGAATGAATATGAAAGCAATAAACAGAAATAAATTAACATTTAAGCTAAAATCAAGCATTCATGAACCAAACACCCTGGGGTTTCTGAATCGCATAAACATGCATTAACCCAACCAAAATGAGAGAGAAGCACAAAACCCACACTGCAAACATAAATAAAATGACCAAGTGGTCAAGAAACCAAAACTAAAGCAATAAAATTCATGGAACCACTTCCATTTCATGATTTGGGACTCTTTGTGTGATTAACTTCACATATATTTCAAAATGATTTGATAACACCCATTATTTGGGTGTTCCAAACCCTAAAAAGGTGTTTAACAACGTTGTAAAATTATAAAAACTGGACTAACTAGGCTCGAGCACAAAATAAACCACTAATCTATAATAAACTAAGCTATAAACATGCATAAACTGTAAATAATACAAAAAATTAAACCTAACTAAGCTAACTACCTACACACCTCTCAAGAACTGCCTGTCTTCAAGAATTTTGGAATGTGGTGAAGTGACAAGGCCTGGGAGTCAACACCTCTATATATAGGTGAGAAACCCTAGGCCCATGGGCCCATTTGGTCTGAATTTGAATTTGGTACTGGACGACGTGGAACACTGCTTACGACGCCAAACACCATGCACGACGTGATCCTCTTCTATGACGTGAGCCATGTTTCACGTCGTAAGCCTCCAACTTGGAAACACAGCCTGCCCCTGGCTGAACAACTTACGACGCGATCCTCGAATGACGACATGAAACTCCGTGTACGACGTGAAGCTTGGATCACGTCGTACCCTTTTTCAATTCTGGATTCTTCCATCTTGATTGCTTACGACGCTATCCTGGTCTACGACATGAACCCTGTTTAGCGTCGTAAATCCGGTTAGCGTCGTCCATCTCCAAATGCTTCGAGTCCTTGTCCCTGTGGGTCTTACGACGCTAGCCACCATGCACGATTTGATCCTTGCTTAGCGTCGTACATGGTTAGCGTCGTAGTTATGTCAAAATGCATATTTTTGTGGGTTTTTCATTTCTTTTCTCCATCTTTTTATTTCTTTTTCTTTTCTTTTCTTTTTCTCATGTTTTTGAATTTTTCTAACACCAAATGTGTAATAAAATTACATATTTATGTATTTTTCATACCAGCTTATTATTTTTACAGATATGCATAAATCAGTGCAATTCAACTGCTTTCTTATTTAATATAAGACCGGAATGCGATCAAATGCCCGTTTTAGACACGGAAATAGATTGTAAATAATGGACAATTTTGGCCATTATCAGTATTGTATTATTTAATGCGAGTGTATAATATTATGATGTATTGTATTAAATTAATGTTATACACAGTGCATGTTTGGTGTTGATGTTGTATTGCATCATTATGTATTATATTTAAACAACTAAATAAAAATATAGTTTCTAATTTATTAATAAAGAATATATTTAAAATAAAATAATTAAATGAAAAATAAATAATTTATAAAAAATAATTATATAACTAAATTAAAACAATTAATATATTAATAAATAATACTAATATATAAAAAAATAATATTTTTTAATATCATAATTTTAATAGTTATGAGATGCATAAGGAAAAAAAACAAGAGAAAAAAAATAATACACCATAAACCCACCCTCCCACAAGGTATTAAATAATACATCAAACCTCTCATTAAAATAATACTATACATCTCTTCAAAATCACCAAACATTGGAGAGCATTATTTTAGTGCATAATATTAATACTATATGCCCTATTACATCATAATACACCGTACCAAACGTTACCCTAAATAATGCAAAATATTGACCATTAATTTAAGTTTATTAAATGATTTTAAAAGTTTCCGACCCTATCAGCAAAGGAAGTATCCGCATTCGGTGGTACGTTGGTGATATTTGTTTTGTTTTGTAGAATTTTGCATTTTTTGAGATTGAATTTTGGATAAGAGAGTGCATCATGGTAACTTATAAGGCATGCACTTATAAGAGTACCCACGTGGCAAGGTTGAAAAAGCAATTAAAAAGTTGTCGGACTGTAATTGAGTTATGGTCATGAATCTCACACATATCCATCCGCCTTAATGTGATGCCTACGTCCGTCAATTTTAGTGTTGCCATTTTTAGATGATCCAAATATAAAGAATGAATATCTGCCCAATCTCGGTATTAATTACTGTGGGTGTTATGGCATTGTGAATTGAAAGCCTCCAATACGGTTGGGGGGACGAGAACATGAGGTCAGAAGCGATCGCACGAGATCCAGTTGTGGGGAAGTCATGCTGGATCAAAATTGGATCAAAATTCTATCTGGATGGGACAACAGCAGCGAAAAGAATCTGTACGAAATAAACGCATTAGTGAGAATGAAATACAAATAACATGGTGAACAGCGAGCAAAATATATATGCAAATGGCATTATGCATTGTAACAACAAGAAAAAGAGCCCAACATCAATGGCGGCAGAAGGTTGAACATGGTCTATGGGATGTTTGGGAGTTAGAGGATAGCGAATTCAAAGAGAGAACTGTGAGACAATCTGCTATTCAAGTCTGTATCCGCTAGCGAATCCACTCGCACGCAAACATCCCCTATGTTTACATAGCACAAAACAAGTATCCTTGCAACATGGCGATCTCATGAACACAAGGTAGCGACATGGGACGGTGCGTATTATAGCATGCGGTAACAACCATTATAGCACATATGCAAACAGAAAGCAACATAAAGTATATAAGGAAAAAGAACAGTATCAAAACTAGCTTTATTGGCCAGCATGTCTAACAATAGCATGGCACATGATGTAATTCATAATACAACATATATGTACATAGTAAGTAGCATATATGCTTCGGTGAAAAAGCATGCATCATAAATATCACTATTTCCTACTAGGTTCAGATACGGACTTTCGGATGCTGGCGTGATGGGGAGGTTATGGAACAGTGCTAAGAGCCCGTTTGGATGGGCTTCTAGACAAGTGCTTTTGGTTTTTGCTATTGGCAAAAGTACTTTTGCTGGAAAAATTGTGTTTGGATGGGCATTTCTGAAAAAGCAAAAGTACCTCGAAAAGCTGCAAAAGTACTTCTGGGAGAAGCAGCCCAGGGGGTGCTTGGTGCTTCTCCAAAAAGCAAAAGCCAAAAACACCTAATAATGTATACAATGTCTTAAATGTCCCCACTAGTTGATTTAAATTACACTATAACTATATATTATTCTCATAAGTAGCATATACTTTTTGGTAACTATAACATTCTAAAAGCATTTTTCATCTTTACACATCCAAACACACTTTTGAAGAAAAAAAACTGCTTTTCAAAAATCCACTCCAACACAAAGTTACATGCTTCGGCTTTTGGCTTCCACATCTTCTTTTGTTTTTGGCTTCTGCTTTTTCAAAAGCTTATCCAAACGGGCCCTAACTATGGCTTGCCAGAAATAATAAAATATACCGAATCTTGACTTGAAAATGGAACAACCTCCTACCAAATCCAACACACACAAAAAACGTCATGGAATCTCCCCAAAATAGCATGGCACATGATGTAATTCATAATACAACATATATGTACATAGTAAGTAGCATATATGCTTCGGGGAAAAAGCATGCATCATAAATATCACTATTTCCTACTAGGTTCAGATACGGACTTTCGGATGCTGGCGTGATGGGGAGGTTATAGAACAGTGCTAAGACCCGTTTGGATGGGCTTCTAGACAAGTGCTTTTGGTTTTTGCTATTGGCAAAAGTACTTTTGCTGGAAAAATTGTGTTTGGATGGGCATTTTTGAAAAAGCAAAAGCAGCTCGAAAAGCTGGAAAAGTACTTTTTGGAGAAGCAGCCCAGGGGGTGTTTGGTGCTTCTCTAAAAAGCAGAAGTCAAAAACACCTAATAATGTGTCCAATGTCTTAAATGTCCCCACTAGTTTATTTAAATTACACTATAACTATATATTATTCTCATAAGTAGCATGTACTTTTTGGTAATTATAACATTCCAAAAGCATTTTTCATCTTTACACATCCAAACACACTTTTGAAGAAAAAAAAAACTGCTTTTCAAAAATTCACTCCAACACAAAGTTACATGTATCTGCTTTTGGCTTCCACATCTTCTTTTGTTTTTGGTTTCTGTTTTTTCAAAAGCTCATCCAAATGGGCCCTAACTATGGCTTGCCAGAAATACTAAAATATACCGAATCTTGACTTGAAAATGGAACGACCTCCTACCAAATCCAACACACACAAAAAACGTCATGGAATCTCCCCAAAATCTACTCCACAAATTCCGTACACAAACCAGGAAAACAAATCGCATTAAATGATTACAACAAATGCATACTAAAAAAAAGGGGTAAGAAATTAAGAATGGTCTGATTTCATATACAAAGCTAATCTACAAGCTGACAGTACAAAACCTTGGATGCACATCACTGAATTGAACTGTGCTGCAATGGAATTAATTAATAAAAGGTGGATTCCACTTCAATTCAAAACTATAAACTCAATTAATTTGATGAGTCATTTGTTTCGTCTCCCTTGTCTTCAGCTTTACTTTTGTGCCTGTTTCAATGTTTCTTCTTCTTATTTTGCTTTTTCCTTTTGATTTTGCTCTTTGTTATCTGGCCTTATGGCTAGAGGTGTTAGTGTGGGCCGAGCCCGTTGGGCCAGCCAGCCCCGCAAGGCAAAATATGCGGGGCGGGCTTAAGAATTTAAGGCCCGTATAGATGCGGAACTAAACGGGCTTAGCCCGCGGCGGGGCAGGTCGGCCCGCGGGCTTTGTCCAGATTTTTTTTCTTTTTTCATTTTACTAGATTTTGAATATTGATTAATTTATTTGGTAAATTATTCAATGTCTAACATTAACTCATTAAGTCATCAAACATAAATCATAATTTTGGTTACACATTAAATTTCAAATACAAATAGACGATATCTTCTAATATTCTATGCTTCTTTATATTATTCATATTAGTTTTTTTAAGTATAAATTCCTTTTTATTGTATTTATTAAAAATTATGAATACTTGTAAATTGTTATAGTTTAATTGTTAATTGTCTTACTTTTAAAATATAAAATCACTGCTAAAACAGATTAACCTCCTAAAGACTTCGACCATCAGACACAATATTTTTATCAACCCAGTCATTAATTATAAATTTTTTGTCTTGTCCAATACTATATTTTTAAAATATAATACACCCATTTAATATTACAAATTAGAATAAATTCAGTTTTAAAGAATTATTCAACAAACGTACTATTAAAGTAAATAATTATGCCAAAAAATACACACTTTAAATATTTATAATTTTAATATCATTTATAAATCTTTATATCTTATTTTTAGTTTATACAATAAATAAATATTCACAATTTTATGTTTTTTACATTAAAAAATAAATTTAATAATATTTTTTAGAAAGCCTGCGGGCTGGCCCGCAAAACCCGTTGCCCGCGTGTGGAGCGGGTCGGGCCTAGATATTTTGAGTCCGTCCCATTTAGACCCGCCTCGTTCAAGCCCGCAAAAATGTAGGGGCCCACGCGGGCCGGCCCGTTTCGCGAGCCCTCGACACCTCTACTGATGGCTTTGCAAAAGAAAAAAAAAAGTAGTTAATTTGATGGGTGTCGCAGCTGATGTCTTATACTGCCCAATGTCTAGAAACTAGAAAGTAATAGAAGGTGGTCCCACCTCTTCAATTCAAAATTATAAACTCAATTGATTTGGTGGATCCCACATGAATGTATACTCCCCAATATCTAGTACTCCATCCGTCTCACCAATGTTGTCATGTTTGACTTTTTTACATTTTTTATTATTTAATTTTGACTCAATATTATCGCAAGTATATATTTGAAAAAAATAATTGAATTGTGTCTTGTTAGAATCGTATCATCACGTAGTTTTAAAATATGTATTTTACATAATTTTTCATTATACATATTTTAAGATATTAACGGTTAAAAGTGTATATTGAATTGTGTACAAATGTTAAACAAGACAAGTTAAGTGGGACGGAAGTCTTAATTAATACAAGGTTGGTCCTACCTCTTCAATTCAAAACTATTAACTCAATTTATTTTGTGGTACCACGGCTGTTGTTTGAATTTATAGTCTCAAACGTCCCTTTTCCTTATTTTTTTTATCTTATTCTTTTAAATTTATTTTACTTCTTATTTTTACAACTTTTACAACGGCTGGTTTTTTAAATTTATGTTTGGAATACTCGATAATTTTTCCAAAAATATAAATTAAATCATACATATAAATACTTAATTTCTGTTAATTGTCTTTTAAATAAATCCAATACATTATATTTTACGTAAAGATATATCAAATAACAACTAGTTTTGAAAAATAATTGTAATTTCAATTAATCAATTAATTTTTTAAATTATATCAATGTTAACAGTGAAAAATCTTGGGAGGAAAGATCTCTCTTTTATTATGAATTTGGCGGAAGGATTACAGGAAAAGTAGAAACAGATTACAGGAGTTAAAGAAAAACTGTAAAGGAATTGAAAAAAAACAACGAAAAGCAGTAAAATGCAGGAAAGCAGTAAAGAAAGTAAAATAAAATAAAGACGCTCTCTGAGGAGAAGATTGGAGATGTCCCGCAAGTCGGCCTAGGTTACACATATATAGTGGTGAGTGATGAGAGCCTTCAAGTTGCACCTCAATCTCTCGTGTTGATTTGTTTCCTTCTAGACCGTTCTTTCTGATTTGTTTCCTTAACTGAAGGCCTCCATCCTGATTCTTGGCCTCCATCCTTGATCTTGGCCTCCATCCTAGGGTTGGCCTCCATCTCTTTGGGCCTCCATGGCCTCCACCCTTACAGACGGCCTCCATTCTTACGGACGGCCTCCACCATCTCTTTGGGCCTCCATGGTCTCCACCCTTACAGACGGCCTCCACCATCTCTTTGGGCCTCCATGGCCTCCACCCTTACAGACGGCCTCCATTCTTACGGACGGCCTCCGCCATCTCTTTGGGCCTCCATCTACGCGGCCTCCCTCTTCCGGGCTGTGTCTACGCGGCCTCCCTCTTCCGGGCTGTGTCTACGCGGCCTCCCTCTTCCGGATATATTTTACCCAATTGGGCTAATTTATTTAGACGAGCAACTCCATTGGGCTTAATATATTTTTGCTATGTTAACAGATGCCCCCCTTGCGCTTTTAGTCGATGGAACTGAGACTGAAATTGCGCATATATTTTGTTAATGCCGCCGTCGGCAACTCTTTTTTTTTTTTTTGATATGGCCGCCACTACCATCAATTTTTTTTTTATGGCCGCCACTACCATCAAATTTTTATTTTATTTTATTTTTTTATATGGCCGCCACTACAATCAAATTTCTCTCTCTTTTTTTTTTTTTTTTAATTATCATTGCATGGCCGCCACATCACTTTGTTGCAATGGCCGCCACTCACTTTGTGGCAATGGCCGCCACTTTGCATTACCCTTTTTTTTTTTTTTTAAATCAAGCCGCCATCCATCTCATTTCAAGACCGTTGCCACCTTCTTGTGAGATAGGGAGGCCGCCGCTACTGTCCTGATCAAGGGCCGCCAACATCGAGTTCGGGAGCCCGCAATCTGCTTCGTGAGGCCGCCACTCTATTGCTCGGAGGCCGCTACCACCACTTCGCCTCGGGTTGCCACCTGGAGGCCGCCGCTGCCACTGCCCGAAGCCGCCACCTGATTGCACTAGGCCGCCATCTCCATCATCCGGTGGCCGCCAGCTCTCACCGCCAAGCTCCAAGCCGCCGTCAGCCAGCTCCGGCCACCACCCAAAGGCCGTGAGCGCCGTCCTCGTTCACCGATTACTCGGCCTCCAAGGCCGCTGTCGACTGCATTCCAGGGCCACTATCCAGGGTTTTTATCACCCAAGGTTACTGCATTGGCCACCACTCTTGGTTCGTCTTCCTTTTTATCGTGTTTCAATTTTCAAAACGAGTCCCGTGTATAGGTAGACGCTTCTCATCTTGTTCCTCAAAGAATTTTTCCAAGCGGGCCGCTTTCTCGGCCAACTGGGCAAGATCAGTCGCATCATGCACAATTAAATGTTCCTTTAGTTTTGGCAACATGTTAGCCACTGCTATATTGGCTATTTCCCTATCCGGGATTGCTATGGTGCACCGGCTTTTCAGTCGCTGTAATCTATTGATAAAAGTACCTGCCGCCTCGTCGGCATACTGTTTGGCATTAGTAAGGTCTGCAAGGCTTACCAGTGATAGTGGAGTGTAGAACCTATCATGGAATGCCCGTTCGAGGTCGGCCCAATTTTGAATTAAGTTAGGCCGCAAGGAAGCAAACCATGCGAAGGCAGGTCCTGTGAGGGATGAGCAGAACAGTCTTAATTTCAGCCAATCATTGGCCGCTGCTTCCCCGCACTGAGTAGTGAACCTTCCAACATGCTCCACAGTGGACTTGCCATCATCCCCTGTAAAAATGGTGAACTCGGGCAATTTGAAGCCCCTTGGGTAGGTATGTATCGTGTCTACCCAGTCAGGATATGGCTTCCGGTACGTAGGCCGCTCCATCGGCTTTAGCTGGATTCCGAAGTGTTGCTGCATCATGTCCGCGAGTAACTCCGGTGAAATCACTGGTGCCTGCGTAGGAGGCATTGCAGCAGGTGTTGTGGGTGCTCCACATGGTTGTGGGGTGTGTCCTCCTGTGTGAATAGGAGTGGCGGTCGGTGGCATGGGAGCCGCCATCACTCCCCCTGTCTGCGGAGCCTGCCCCCCTAGGGTTGGTGGCACCCAACCCGGGTTGAGAGGAGCCGCCACATATGGTGCAGTTGAGATGTTCGGCATCTGAGGTGCCGCCTGTCTGGGCGCCATGTTAGGTCCGGCCGCCATGCAGCCTGGTGTAGCGCTGGTTGCCATCAAAGGATTTGATGGAACATATACCGGCATGGGAGGTGCCGCGTAACCCAAATTCGGCATGCTGGGTGCCGCTGTAGAGAAACTATACGCTGTCTGGTACGACTGTGGAAACATACTGGCCACGCTTCCAGAATCCTGGAGTGGCGGCTGGCTAGGTGTGTTTCCCCACATTCGGTGTTGTCCTGCTGACGGTCCCGGATACGGAGTGCTAGGTGCCATAGTAGTACTGGATGTCGGGAGGCCTCCATCGCGCAGGGAACCGCATATCTGGCTAGTCTGGTCGGCCATGGCAGGCCGCAGGACGTCCATCAAGTGCCTTGTAAGCAAAGGCATGAATTCGGCCATCGATTCCGTTATCGATAGCCGTATTTGCTCGGATAATGTAGGGGTCTGGATAATCCCTTATAGTGGTTGAGAGGTGCTCGCCATCTCAATGGTGTCCTCAAACGGCGTTCGCACCGATGTATTCTCTTGTAGAGACATATCCTCAAATTGCTCTGTCAAATTAACAACTTTTCCAGATCTTGAGATGCATACACTATTCGGAGCGGATATGGTTTCCACTTCGTGTCCCACTGGGCGTGCCAATTTGTTAACAGTGAAAAATCTTGGGAGGAAAGATCTCTCTTTTATTATGAATTTGGCGGAAGGATTACAGGAAAAGTAGAAACAGATTACAGGAGTTAAAGAAAAACTGTAAAGGAATTGAAAGAAAACAACGAAAAGCAGTAAAATGCAGGAAAGCAGTAAAGAAAGTAAAATAAAATAAAGACGCTCTCTGAGGAGAAGATTGGAGATGTCCCGCAAGTCGGCCTAGGTTACACATATATAGTGGTGAGTGATGAGAGCCTTCAAGTTGCACCTCAATCTCTCGTGTTGATTTGTTTCCTTCTAGACCGTTCTCTCTGATTTGTTTCCTTAACTGAAGGCCTCCATCCTGATTCTTGGCCTCCATCCTTGATCTTGGCCTCCATCCTAGGGTTGGCCTCCATCTCTTTGGGCCTCCATGGCCTCCACCCTTACAGACGGCCTCCATTCTTACGGACGGCCTCCACCATCTCTTTGGGCCTCCATGGTCTCCACCCTTACAGACGGCCTCCACCATCTCTTTGGGCCTCCATGGCCTCCACCCTTACAGACGGCCTCCATTCTTACGGACGGCCTCCGCCATCTCTTTGGGCCTCCATCTACGCGGCCTCCCTCTTCCGGGCTGTGTCTACGCGGCCTCCCTCTTCCGGGCTGTGTCTACGCGGCCTCCCTCTTCCGGATATATTTTACCCAATTGGGCTAATTTATTTAGACGAGCAACTCCATTGGGCTTAATATATTTTTGCTATGTTAACAATCAAATAATAATATTTTTTTAATTATAAACTCAACGGTTAGTTTTCAAACTCTATAAATATACATACATCTCATCCACAATTCTCCACTTTTCATTCTCCTACATCGAAACACGCTTCACTTCTTTTTTCCAACCTTCGATCTCTTTGTTTACATCGAACATAATTCCTCCAAATTTTTCCCGCATGGCCGATAATAATAGTAATTTTTTTAATAATTGGTTAAACCAAAATATTGATGATGAAAATCTATAAAAAATTCAACCCTCTGAAAATGCTCTATTTCTCAAAACTTTTATCATACTCAAAATCCACATTTTCACTAAAATACTCCATTTTTTCAAATTCCCCACAAACCTTTCATCAATCTCCATTCTTTATATACTCTTCCCCACCAATGTTTTGGGCCTCACGACCAATTGGCAATGCCCCAAGAATTGAAGCATTCAATCCATCAAGTACTCCATCGTTCTTTCTAGAGACATAAAGGTGGACCATGAGTGATGACCCCGTAGTAAGAAATAGCCAAAAATAGATGGTTTTTGGGAAAGAATTGTAGAGTATTGGAATAACAATCGGACTCCATGAATGGGCTGCCGAAGTGTAAGTACACCGAGGGCCCATTGGTACAACACCGTCGTAAATAAGGTAGTAAACTTACTTCTAATGGCATAGTGATGAGACAAAGTGTGCATAGTGTATATAGGAGTGGGCATAGTGATGAGACATACTTCTAATGGCTCATAAAAAATATAAAGAGTAAAATAATGGAGTTGCATTCAATTTTGGACATGTTTGGAATATCTTGAAGGATCGGCGTTCATTTAGTTCACAAAGTTGACGAATTCAGTTCTTCAAAGAAGGGAAGAACATCCAACTCGGGAACAAGTAACAGATCATCAACTAAATCTCGAGCTTTAGATTTCAATCTAAATATCAGAATAATATTGTTGCTTTTGAGTGTGTATTGCTATATTTAATTTTCAGTATAAAAATTATGTCAAAATTTGAAAACAACAAAATATTTTGATATTTTATATAGAAAAGAAAATTCAAATAATTGGTAAAGGGACGTGAGAGTTAATTGAAATGAATTAAAACGATGTTGGACATAGTGAATAGCTGATGTAGCAGTAAGAGAATTATAAAAGTGAATTACTAATTGGGAAGAGATGTGGATATCCTATAAGGTAACATAAACATGATTGAATTACTACTAAGGCGTTTGTTTCGGGGATCCAAGATCCTCAATCTTGGCTACGGGATGAAACATGCCCATGATTGGTTCGGGGTATGTTTCATGATCACATTCCTACCGAGATGGGAATGTTAGGAGTGTTGAGTGAGAATCACTACTTTTATATTAATTTATTTTTGGGGAAATCCTAGTTAAATCCCTCTCCATTTAAGTTATTTTAGTTAAATCTCCACATACTTTTGTTATCATGTACTAATACCTAGTTGTGAAATACATACCATTTAAATCCCCATTACATAAAAGAAAAGAGATATCAACATAAATGTGTAAAATTACAATTCTAACCTTACTTTTGCTGCCAAAAGTTGATGGGGTAATCATTACTTCATCTCTCTCTCTCTCTCTCTCTCTCTCTCTCTCTCTCTCTCTCTCTCTCTCTCTCTCTCTCTCTTCTTACGTAAATTTGTTTTGTGCGTATACATACTCCCTCCATTTTTTTTAATTGTCTTTTTAGAAATAAAAAAGTGTTTCAAAATAGTTGTCAGTATACATATTGATCTCATACATTTCCAATATTACCCCTATATTGTCATAAAAGATATTCCTAGAATAATGTGCATTCCTCTCCACTCTAATTTTATTTTTTATTCCCAAAGAAAACACATAGGGGTTAAAGTGGAATAATACAGAATAATGATTACAATCCTTGGTAAATGTGTTTCTTCCTAAAATTGAACGGAGGGAGTATTATACACACAACCAGCCCCCAATCTTTGTAGCTTCTCTGGGAAGGTTTTTTTCATGCGAAATCAAAGAACATTGGGAAGGAAGAGAGCTTGGCCAGCTGATCAACGAGGGAAGAACATTGGAGATGGAAAATGGATAGAGTTTATAACTGAGTTTTATACCTTGCCAACCGATGAAAGAGGGAGGGATAGGATCTTCGCGCCTGCTTCTTTTGTGGGAAGGAACTTGAGAAAGAAGAGACCACAGTTAGGGCAGGGGTCTTGGAGAAGGCCAATGAGACATTCTTCAGAGGGATGAAAAGGGGTAGGGTTTTTTAAGGAGAGAGCTTCGTGAACAAGAGGGATATTTGGAGGAGAAGAAGTATGATGAGCTGTAGTGAAGAGCCTTACCATGGGGAAGAGATAATATTTTTTTGTCATTACAAATCGGAGTGGCATCTTTTGGCAAGATTACTGTGATGAATAAGGAAGCTGCAGCAAGATAATAACGTAAATATGGTGTTAAACGAAATATAAAGTAATGCCCAAACATATCCATTTGGTGTTTATTTTCTGAATGCACATTGGTGCATGTATGCATTACCGGAAATATTTGCGTTTGGAAGTAAATGGGTATTTTTCTTTTGCATGCAAGATCATAAATGTTTCCACTGTTCAATACATCGAATTGCCATTTAGTAATGTGCACATGTGTTTTATTGGTATTTGTATTGTGTTATACATGTTTACATACTGTATCGTGTTCCAGTGGAGGAAACATGTTGTTTTTTGCTAGTAATGTTGTATTGGAATATATGTATTGCTATAGTATGTTGTGTTATGCATGCTTCGATGTTTTATTCACTTTCGGTAACAGATGTGTGTCGCACGCTGATATTTGTGCAGACATTGAGAAATACGATGTTATTGGTGAATTATTTATTGCAAGACGGATACGGAAGATGATGATGATGAATGCGATAACTTTCATGAGGAAGGCAACAAGGATATAACAGTGGTGTGGACTCATGCTTTTAAAGGGGAAGGCCAAAAGTTTAAAAGTGTGGATCATTATTTTAAATGCGGTAAGAATTGTTTCATATAGTCGTATGTATGTTGTTAAGTATGAAAATAAGTGTTGTTATTAAGTGTCATGCTTTTGGTTAGTTCGGTATTTTACGGTTGTAGTTTAGTGTTTAAAGGTTATAGTTTGGTGTCATTGCATGTGTTGAAATTGTTCCCTTATAAGGATAAAAAGAAATGGTCAGGGATATTAAAGGTTGTGGCTTACGCTGCTATATATGACGAGATGTTTCAACGTTTGAATTCTAACCTCTAAGCAATACCTCTATCTTCAACTTTCAATGAATATTCGAAAGAAAAAGTGTATACCATCCCAAGTCCAGACAAACAACATTCGGTGTGGCCTATGCCGACAGCGAGGGCAAAACAAGCTACCTGCAGAGAGGCATACAAAACGATTGCCCGATTAACACATGCACAGTGATGTTTTTGCACACAGACTGCACTTTTGTACATATTGATATTTTTTAAGTTACTGTGATATTTTCCACAAACTGAAGTGGTATTATTTGTTTTCATTGTTTGAAACGATCCTTGTTCTGGATTATTTCAATATATGTTACCTTTTGCATGTCCACTAAAATGATATATGGTTAAGTGGACAACTGTGTGGTTATTGTGTTATATATTAATTAGATAATTATATGGTGAGCAAGGGTGTGAAACTAATGTCACTCACATACTCGGTTGGCACAATATGATGTTGGTGATACGCATTGCAGTGTTCTTATTATTAGTAGATTGGTGTTAATAGAACTGAATATTGTTGTTCCATTGAAATCCGTATTTTCAGTGAACAAAAAAAATCAGCACCATATTTGCAGTCTGGAACAACACATCTATGAACAAAATGTACTACAAGTTACGAAAGGAAAACACCACCTTTTAGATGGTTTGCCACATATTGAAGCTAACAACCTCATACTTTCATACACCTAACATATTCAATACCCTAACATATTTTCTAAAGCACCATAATTATGAACAAAACAGACTGGCAGGGAGATAAAAACATCACCATTTCTTCAGTGAGATTTTCCTACTAATTAATGTTTGAAGGTTGTGCACATTAATTTTTTTCTCATGTAAGATTAAATATAATTTTATCTCTTATAGCTTGTATGAACTCATTAGATACCCTATAAACAAAGCGTACTACAAGTTGTGAAAGGAAAACACCACTCTTTTGGATAGTTTGCCACATATTTAATAACCTCATATGTTCATACACCTAATAGATTCAATAGCCTAATTAATTGTAAACATTCGATAGCGGTTACTTTGGATTGGTATTTACTTGTAAACATTGGACAATGGTTACTTACTTTGGATAAATATTTACATGTAAACATTGGACAATTGTTACTTACTTTAGATCGGTATTTACTTGTTGTAACACCCCGGATTTGATAACCCAGGCCGGGATGTCACCGCCGCATTTCCCTAGCAAGACACGGCTTCCCGAGCTCGCTAAGGAAGTGCAAGGCTTGTGGGTATGAAAAAGATTTAAAACATTTCAAGATTTAGTCCGGAAATTTATAATACTTAGTACGATAGTAGAAATTATCATGCGCGGAAAGTAAATAAAGTGCAGCGGAAAGCAAAATCACGGCCAACATGGCCAAATCCTCGGGTTTAACAGACCCGGTAAAAACAGTACGATGCAGAAATTTAAAATGTCCATTATGATTTCCCCCAAGTGCATATGCAATGCGTCACTCGACGTACTCTGTAAAAAAAAAGAAATGACAACGGTTGTCAGTATAAAAATATACTGAGTAAGTTAATCCCTAACTACAAATAAAAGGGGTTACAAGTGTTTAAACTAAAGATTTCGCTTACCGTACGAGAATATAAAAATACATGATTTATTAGCAGCGGAAAACATGATTAAAGAACTTAATTTTAAAAGCGTAATTTAAAGCATAATTTAAGATGCATAAATTTAAATACATAATTAAAGACAGGATAAATACGATTAAGCATAATGAAACACTCACACGAGTCTTTTACTTTTCATCCCGTAAACTAAGAAGAGGACACCATACCGGGAGATCACTAACGAGGCAATCTCAACATAGGACCACTAACGAGGCAGTCCAAACAATGGGAGACCACTAACGAGGCAGTCTCAAAGATAGTAGGACCACTAACGAGGCGATCCAAAAAGATAGTAGGACCACTAACGAGGCGATCCACAAATACAGCGCGCGAGATCACTAACGAGGCAATCTCAGATAGTAAGGAGACCACTAACGAGGCAGTCTCAAAGATAATGATAGTATGAAGATCGGCTCAGCCTAGTGAACGGGATTTTTCGAAAGTTCGTATTTCAAAGTTATCCAATGGTCGATATCGCGTTTTCATAGTTCGAGTTTTCTCAAGTTCGAAAAATCCTATTCGAGGCAGTTTACGCCTTAATTTAAAATTCGTCTTTTCTCCAAAAATTCTGAAACTTTGTCAGTAATTCAAAAACACACACACGAACAACTTTCACGTTTTAAGTTTTTGGAAATAAGGTTCCGAAGTGAGTTGAAATTTGAGTTTATTGCAAAGAATAATTTATGTCTTAAAAACTGTTTCCGTCACAGGTTCGTGCAACGCCGATTAAAAATTCATTTCAAAACCAATCGATGTTAAATTTTTACAGTAACTACACAACACATTAAGGAACAACTTTCATGTTTTAAGAATTTGGAAATAATGAATTCTTGGTACTCAAAAATCGAGTGCAACTCACTGCATAGCCATGGCCCTTAAAACGATTTCAAAACAGTTTTAAAAACTCGGCCGTTTGACATATCAAATGAACACCAAAATCCGTGAAATTTTATATGCATAATCTAGACACAATTATCTACAACTTTTGTTTAGAAATGCAAAGTTAAATCATTCGAAAAATGGGTGAAAAACATGCATCAAGTTGAATGAAGGAATCTGTCACAGAATTAAATTGTTCGGTTCGATACAGAAAGTTCACGGCGAAAATTGGGTTAGCAAAACTTAATGTCAACGGCTGAAATTTGGCCACAAGATAGATAAAGGTGTTAGGAACAACTTTTATGTTGAAAAGTTTTCGGTTTGAATTCCCGAAGGTCGAGTTTTTTGGCGAGTCTTTAAAATTGGACGAAAATAGGGTTTTTGAAAACCGATTTTTGTTACAAGCCTATATCTCAAGATTTAAGCAACAAACAACCACGAAAATTTGTGAGTAAGGTTTTAACTTACTTAGAATGATGATAGGGTCGCTGGATTGGGTTTCCGGACGTCCTAGGGTCACGACGAACGGCCAACTTCTCCGATCGCTTTTTGTTCGTTTTCCGACGGAAAATCGTGGTAAGGAAAAAGGGTTAGAATATGAGTTTCTGAGATCTATGGACGAATTGAAACTTTGTACAATAGCTTACCAAGAGTCTAGAGGGCAGGGCTTGGTTCCTTTCGCCTTGCCGTCGCCGGAATACTTGCCGGAAAGTGAGTTCGGAGAGGTTTCGACTTGGAGAGGAGTATTGGAGGTGTTTAGGGTTAGGTTTTCTGAGAATTATGGGGAGGGGCGCCCCAAATCTGATCTTATGCCCTTCCCCATTGTGGTGATCGACTTGCCATTGATTGAGGTCGGATTTTTGGCAAGAAAATCGCCATGGAAGGAAAGTTTACACTTTCAGCACCTCTGGCGCGCTGGTGGCGCGCACCCAAGCCTTTGTGCGCGCGGAGCACGCACGACCAGCCTGGAGGCGCGACGCCCTTGGCCGCGCGGTGGCCGCGCGGCGGCGCGCGGGCAGCGCGGGCCTTCCGGACCGGCCGGTTCGGCGGTCCGCGTGTTTCGTCGGGTCTTCCCTCGCTTTCCCCTATCGGTTTTCTACGTATTAGCTCGATTCCCTGTGTCGTTTTCGTTTCGGAATCTTCTCCTTAATCTTGTTACGAGTCCGGCTTATCGCTCGCAACATTTCCGGGTCCTACTTAGCCTAGTCTAAATTGGTTCCAACATCTCCTATCGTCCTTGTGATCTAATTCGTGATGTATTTTGTGATTTATTTCGTGACTGAACTTAGAAATTAGTTCTAAGCTGCCTACGTACCCTGTGAAGGGATCAAGTCATGACGTAGTTCAAAACAATTTGAATTTGTTTTTCCTCGGGTGTTACATCCTCCCCCCCTTAAGAATACAGTTATGTCCCCATAACTGTGGTCGGGTCGTCTTGGAGTAGGGTAGGGTAACGTTGCCTCATGTCGGCTTCCAATTCCCAGGTCGCCGTTTCCGTCTCGTGGTTGGACCACATGACCTTGACCATTTTTACAGTTTTATTCCTTGTCACCCTTTCCTTGTAGTCGAGTATTTGCACCGGGGTTTCTTCATAGGTCAAGTCATCATCCAATTCGACCACGTCCGGTTGGAGTACATGCGACGTGTCGGCACATACTTCTTTAGTTGGGGGTCGTGGAACACATTGTGGTTACGAGCAAACGATGGTGGGGACGTTAGTTAACACGCCGTTCTCATTTCCCTACGGAATTTCTCAGGGTCCCTAGGTATTTACGTCCTGGGGGTTTCCTGTAGTCCTGCGAAAGGAGGGCGTGAGGCAATTCCGCTGTCCTTGCCCGGAATAATGCCAGGTGATGCTCCATATCGACGTATTTCTCTGTCAATGTATGCCCGGGTTCAGTGAGGAGCATATAGCAAAAGAGATTGAGCAGGACAGGAAAGATAAAACTCCATCCGGGTCCCGCGCGGTGGTCGCGCGTTGGCGCGCGGGGAGAGCGCGGCACCCTCTGTTCAAAAAAATAGGGCTCGCGCTCCGCGCGAGCCACTTCCCCCATTTCCCATCCGAGAACACACCCCCAATTCTCTCTAAATCCGGCGAGTTACCTTCCTGTTTGCTCGATTTCGACTTCAATTTCACTCATCCAGGTACGATTCTACTAAACCCACTTACTAATTTCAACTTTTATGTTTTGAATGATTTGATTTGTGAAGAGATTTAGGAAATTAGGGTTTGTGTACAAAAATTGGGGGTTTATGATTTTTAGGCTTGATTTGTGCAATTTAGCAAGTGTATGTGGCAATTGTTGTTACTCTTGTTGCCTTGCCTATGTTTATGTTATAATGTGTTTATGTTTTTGGCAAATTCTTGTTGAATTCGAATCCTTAGAAAGGCTATGAAGTTATTGATGCTTGGTTGCTATTGGGGTGTGATTATTAGTTCGTTCCCCCGTTGTTTGGTGCTGTAGGATTTGCCGTATTGTTATTAGAATGATTGTTTCATTCTGTGGGCGATTTCCGTGTGTTGTTAGTAACTTAGGTTTTGGTTTATTGTGCACATAACGTGTTCGACAAAATGCCACAAAGGGTTTAGGCACTAGTTTGAGCATATCCTTTGTCTAGGTTACCTCCTGGTTGGTCTTAGTAAACGGTAGGATTTGTTGTTCTTACGGTACATTCACGTTGGAAATATATATTAATGCCCTTTTCGTATTTTCGCTTGACTTCTGTGTGGGACTTAGCCTTATAATCGGTGTTTGGTAACTTGCAGGATGTTACTCTTTTTGTGGGTCGTTTTGGTGTCTCTCATGTGTCCTCCGATGACTAGGAGACGAGTTGCTGATGAGGCTGGCCCCAGTCATGCTGCTCCGGCGATGCCGGATTTCGACGAGAGTGAGTCAGAGGAGGACGAGGCGCAGTGGGGCCCGCGTCTCAGGGGTCTTCCGGACGAGGTGCGTCCTCACCGGCACGACAGGTTCCGGTTTAGGACGAAGGCTGCCCAGGACTTTTATTTCGACGAGCTTCGTCAAAACAGGGCTTACGTCCCTGAGAGAGGCATATATCCTCTTCATATGGGCGATGACAGGGTCAGTGCGGTCTTGGAGTATTTGCAGTGGACTGGTCTGGCACGTCACCCCGAGGGCGTCACCTCCGGTTATTTGGCTATGGAGGTTATTGCCAACATTGGCGGTCTCGGGGAGGGTGACGATCTATCCCGGGTATGGGTCCGTGGTCGCTATCTCGACTTCAGTGCTCGGGCGATCAATGTCTATTTTGGCTTGCCCGACGATGGCGTGTTCCGGCCCCAGCCTGAGGGACGCGTTCTTGCTCCTGCGTGGAACACCTTATGCACCCTAGTGCCTCCTCAGTTCGAGCACAGTCATGAGCTTCGTTTGACGTCGATGGACTCCCCTTGGCGAGAGCTTGCTCAGCTGTGGTTCGGGCGTGTCCGGCCGATGTCCCGGAGCCACATTGTCTTGGATCACGTCTACGAGACCATTTGCTTCATCGCGCGGGACGGTAGGGTGAATGTAGGGGCTTGCATCGAGGATAACTTGCGGGGTATGCACAGAGGACGAGGGAGTAGGGTGATTACCCATGTTCACCTCATCTGTGGGTTGTGCGCGGCACAGGGGATTCGCACTACACCGGAGACAGACCCGTACGACCTAGCACCTGGCCGTTGCTACCGTATCCCGTCTTATGCTGAGCGGCGTAGCGCCTTACGTCGTGGGGCTCCCCGTGCTGTACTTTGCCCGCAGCCTGATGACGGCGACCTGATCCTCGTTGTACCACCGGAGCAGCCACCCCCTCCTCCCGTAGTTCCACCTCCTGGTGGGGCACCTCCTGCCGTGGCACCTCAGGGGCAGGAGATGATTCAGATGCTGCAGATGATGCAGGAGATGCGGGTCAGTATGGACGCCGGGTTTGCAGCTGGGCAGGCTCGTTATGACGCCCTCGACGCTAGGTTGGACCTCTATCAGACCCGCATGGACTCGTTTGCTACGAGGCAGGCTCAGCAGCAGGCCACCATGTCCGACATGTACGCCTATGTGCGGCAGATGGACGACTTCATGCGCCGACAGTTCCCGCCTCCCGATCAGTGATGTCTCCCTTTGGTTTCGTGTTTTCGTTTAGGTTTTGCGTTTAGGCGTACTTTGTTTAGGTTCCTCCTTATGAGGACGTTGATGTTGCCTGGTGTTTGTGATTTATATTTTATTGCTTAGTTAGGTGTTTGACATGTGTTGGTTGTGTGCTGCTGTTTCAGAACCATGGTTTAATTGTTCTGTCCATTTTATGGTTTGAGATGTTCTGGATTTACTATTACCTTCCTATCGTGTCTGCATGTGTGTGGATTGCCCAATAATACCTACGCCGTTGCTTGACTAAATCGCTTGGTTAAATTAGCGTGATAAGATACACGGGATTAGAGTTTATATGTAGAGTGTATATAGTTGCTCTTAAGGGGAAAATTTTCATTGAGCGCAGATTAGTCCTTTAATAGGTAACAATCCATCAGGGTGTTTTTCTTGTATAGGTTGTTGGAATTTATTTATTTATTCTTATATGTACATATTTACGTATTTGTATATATTTTATTATTATTTTTATTATAATTATTTCTATTATTATTATTATTATTATTATATTTTTTTTTTCAGTAATCTGTTCGGTTTTTTTTTTTTTCAGGATTGTAGGTTCCCCTCTTTGATTATGGTAGTTAAAGAACTAAATAAAATGCATGGAATAAATTTAAATAGGCTTGTATTTTTATTACTCAAGAATTTTGGTTTACAAGCATTCGAAATAGAAATAGGTGCGCTGCTAATAGTACGGAAGGGAAAGTATACTAATAATGCATAGCTGGATCACTAGATCTAAAACGAGTGGGCAGGCTCGACCTTGATGGGATCATCCTCATCGCTCGACACATCGATGGGTATGGCGACATTGGGAGCAGGCCCCGGGTTCTGAAGAACCGCTCCGTCCACGTCCTGGGCTAGGTTAGTCAGTTCCCAGCCTATGGTCTCTATCTGCTCCTCCAAATCATCTCCCTTGTCTTGGAGCTGGGCCACTTGGGCTTGGAGGTGTGTGACTTGCTCCTGCAGCTGGGTTATGTGGTGATGGTCTGTTTCCCTAAGGTGACCCAAATGGGCCAGGTTACCCTCCAACTGTCCTACCCGCGTTTTGAAGTAATTGATGTGCTGTTGGCCCTCAAGGTATGCGTTCATTAATTTCACCATCAAATTGACCATGTTCGCGTTGGGCTCGGCCATCTAATATCAACAAGGGAGGTTAGAGTTAGACATTTTTCAGGCAATGTTAAGATATGCACAAATTTAAATCTATATGCAACATGCAAGTGCAAGTCCCTTCCCCATAAAAATTTAGTTTAAAATAAATTGCTAAAGGTTGGGCCTCTATAGTGGGCCAAAATTTAATATTTCTTTGGCTAAGATTTTGGGCTATGTAAAAAGGATTATAGATTTTTGGGCTAAAAATAATACTAGTAGTCAAATAAATAATTTTAAAAGAAAGAACACTTGGGCTTAAAAATATTGGCTTAAAATAATAGTAGTAGCTTTAAAAAATTTTCGGGCTCTGATACCAACTTGTAACACCCCGGATTTGATAACCCAGGCGGGATGTCACCGCCGCATTTCCCTAGCAAGACACGGCTTCCCGAGCTCGCTAAGGAAGTGCAAGGCTTGTGGGTATGAAAAAGATTTAAAACATTTCAAGATTTAGTCCGGAAATTTATAATACTTAGTACGATAGTAGAAATTATCATGCGCGGAAAGTAAATAAAGTAAGTGCAGCGGAAAGCAAAATCACGGCCAACATGGCCAAATCCTCGGGTTTAACAGACCCGGTAAAAACAGTACGATGCAGAAATTTAAAATGTCCATTATGATTTCCCCCAAGTGCATATGCAATGCGTCACTCGACGTACTCTGTAAAAAAAAGAAATGACAACGGTTGTCAGTATAAAAATATACTGAGTAAGTTAATCCCTAACTACAAATAAAAGGGGTTACAAGTGTTTAAACTAAAGATTTCGCTTACCGTACGAGAATATAAAAATACATGATTTATTAGCAGCGGAAAACATGATTAAAGAACTTAATTTTAAAAGCGTAATTTAAAGCATAATTTAAGATGCATAAATTTAAATACATAATTAAAGACAGGATAAATACGATTAAGCATAATGAAACACTCACACGAGTCTTTTACTTTTCATCCCGTAAACTAAGAAGAGGACACCATACCGGGAGATCACTAACGAGGCAATCTCAACATAGGACCACTAACGAGGCAGTCCAAACAATGGGAGACCACTAACGAGGCAGTCTCAAAGATAGTAGGACCACTAACGAGGCGATCCAAAAAGATGGTAGGACCACTAACGAGGCGATCCACAAATACAGCGCGCGAGATCACTAACGAGGCAATCTCAGATAGTAAGGAGACCACTAACGAGGCAGTCTCAAAGATAATGATAGTATGAAGATCGGCTCAGCCTAGTGAACGGGATTTTTCGAAAGTTCATATTTCAAAGTTATCCAATGGTCGATATCGCGTTTTCATAGTTCGAGTTTTCTCAAGTTCGAAAAATCCTATTCGAGACAGTTTACGCCTTTCTTAATTTAAAATTCGTCTTTTCTCCAAAAATTCTGAAACTTTGTCAGTAATTCAAAAACACACACACGAACAACTTTCACGTTTTAAGTTTTTGGAAATAAGGTTCCGAAGTGAGTTGAAATTTGAGTTTATTGCAAAGAATAATTTATGTCTTAAAAACTGTTTCCGTCACAGGTTCGTGCAACGCCGATTAAAAATTCATTTCAAAACCAATCGATGTGAAATTTTTACAGTAACTACACAACACATTAAGGAACAACTTTTATGTTTTAAGAATTTGGAAATAATGAATTCTTGGTACTCAAAAATCGAGTGCAACTCACTGCATAGCCATGGCCCTTAAAACGATTTCAAAATAGTTTTAAAAACTCGGCCGTTTGACATATCAAATGAACACCAAAATCCGTGAAATTTTATATGCATAATCTAGACACAATTATCTACAACTTTTGTTTAGAAACGCAAAGTTAAATCATTCGAAAAATGGGTGAAAAACATGCATCAAGTTGAATGAAGGAATCTGTCACAGAATTAAATTGTTCGGTTCGATACAGAAAGTTCACAGCGAAAATTGGGTTAGCAAAACTTAATGTCAACGGCTGAAATTTGGACACAAGATAGATAAAGGTGTTAGGAACAACTTTTATGTTGAAAAGTTTTCGGTTTGAATTCCCGAAGGTCGAGTTTTTTGGCGAGTCTTTAAAATTGGACGAAAATAGGGTTTTTGAAAACCGATTTTTGTTACAAGCCTATATCTCAAGATTTAAGCAACAAACAACCACGAAAATTTGTGAGTAAGGTTTTAACTTACTTAGAATGATGATAGGGTCACTGGATTGGGTTTCCGAACGTCCTAGGGTCACGACGAACGGCCAACTTCTCCGATCGCTTTTTGTTCGTTTTCCGACGGAAAATCGTGGTAAGGAAAAAGGGTTAGAATATGAGTTTCTGAGATCTATGGACGAATTGAAACTTTGTACAATAGCTTACCAAGAGTCTAGAGGGCAGGGCTTGGTTCCTTTCGCCTTGCCGTCGCCGGAATACTTGCCGGAAAGTGAGTTCGGAGAGGTTTCGACTTGGAGAGGAGTATTGGAGGTGTTTAGGGTTAGGTTTTCTGAGAATTATGGGGAGGGGCGCCCCAAATCTGATCTTATGCCCTTCCCCATTGTGGTGATCGACTTGCCATTGATTGAGGTCGGATTTTTGGCAAGAAAATCGCCATGGAAGGAAAGTTTACACTTTCAGCACCTCTGGCGCGCTGGTGGCGCGCACCCAAGCCTTTGTGCGCGCTGAGCACGCGCGACCAGCCTGGAGGCGCGACGCCCTTGGCCGCGCGGTGGCCGCGCGGCGGCGCGCGGGCAGCGCGGGCCTTCCGGACCGGCCGGTTCGGCGGTCCGCGTGTTTCGTCGGGTCTTCCCTCGCTTTCCCCTATCGGTTTTCTACGTGTTAGCTCGATTCCCTGTGTCGTTTTCGTTTCGGAATCTTCTCCTTAATCTTGTTACGAGTCCGGCTTATCGCTCGCAACATTTCCGGGTCCTACTTAGCCTAGTCTAAATTGGTTCCAACATCTCCTATCGTCCTTGTGATCTAATTCGTGATGTATTTTGTGATTTATTTCGTGACTGAACTTAGAAATTAGTTCTAAGCTGCCTATGTACCCTGTGAAGGGATCAAGTCATGACGTAGTTCAAAACAATTTGAATTTGTTTTTCCTCGGGTGTTACACTTGTAAACATTGAATAATGATTACTTACTTTGGATCCGTATTTACTTGTAAAATTAGACAGTGGTTACTGATTTGTTGTGTATCTAACACCGCACATTATTTCTGAAAGACCATAATTATAAACAAAACACACTGGCAGTAAGGAAGATAATTGTATGAAGGTTGTGCACGTTACGTTAAGATTAAATATAATTTTATCTATTATAGCTTGCATGTACTCATTAGGGATCCTATAAACAAAGTGTACTACATGTTACGAAAGGAAAACACCACTATTTGGAGGGTTTGCCACACATTGAAGCTAACAACCTCATACTTTGATACACCTAACAGATTTAACAACCTGAGATTTCATTGAAAATGTTGGATATTTACATGTAAACGATGGACAATGGTTACTGATTTGATGTGTATCCAACACCATACTTTGTGTCTGAAATACCACAGTTATGAACAAAACACACTGGAGTAAGGGAGACGAAAACATCCCATTTTTTCAGTGACATTTTCCTACTAAATAATGTTTCAACATAATTTTATCTATTATAGCATACAAGTACTCATTAGATTACGTTTTCACTTATATTGGATATGATTCAATATAATTTTATCTATTATAGCATACAAGTACTCATAAGATTTGGGGTAAACCCTATGCTACTTTTTTTTTTAACTGGTGACTTCATAGGATAAAATAAAAAACCACAACTATTTAAAAGATCCCGAAACACTATACTTGCAAAACAAAATACTACATTCATTCAAATAAAATACAAAATTCCGCTACTTAAAACATCACTGTTGTTGTCACACATCAAATTCCAGTGTTCAGTGGAACACCACATCTAACCAAAATAATACATGTAGCCAGTTGCGCAAAACAACACAGTAAAAAAGATACCTATTCTGTTCCAACCATTCAAGCATGGAATAAATTAATTTAGTGAGTCAAAAACAACACAGTCAAATCTTTCATCAACTTAATCCATTGAAGGATGAGGTTTAACAACAATAGATTATCACCAACATCACGTGGAGGTGGACCGGCTTTGGATGGGGACTGTTCAGCCTTGTCTTGCTTGTATATACACCATTTGTCCTTGAAAAGTGGTGGAAGGACGTCCCCTTTATCGCCATCTTTTGCTGCTCCTTGATGCGGCACTCAATATGATGTCAACCCCAACAGACTCCTCTTTTGCACATGTTTTATTCCTCTCTTTTGCTACCACATTCTCCACAGAGCGATCAGTTCCTCCATCTCCAATCTCCACACTCTCCTTTTTTGTCTCAGTACCTTTTTTCCTCGACCCCATTCTTTGTCTGCTAACAGCACCCATTCATACCATTATACACAAAAGCACAACAGGTATGAAAAAAGAACAACTTTTTCATTATAAAAAACACCACAACATAGTTGTTAACTCAAAAAAATACTATTAATTGCAACAGAAAACAACACGTACATTTATGAACACATGTATGCACAATAAACATCATATATGATACAAAAAACAACACATAATTGTTATTACCAAAAAAACACCATTAATCGCAACAGAAAACCACTCATACATTCCTCAACATAGGTATGAACCAAAAACTACACTTTCATACAAAAAAAAAAAAAAAACAACACAACACAGTTATCAAGTCTAAAAACACCACTAATCGCCAAAAAACAACACATACATAGAAAAACACAGGTATGTACAAAATCAATATTTTCATACGACATTTATGAACAAAAAACAACATTTTCATACATCTGTGAAATCAAAAATCTTGTCCCAATAATCATGCCAGTTTCGCAACTATTGGAGGAAGCGCAGACACCTTTTTTCGCCCAAAAAACAACACACTCGGTCACAGAAATGGAGGAAAACCCAGATGGGAAAATAAAGACCTACATTTTATAATGTAAGCCAAGAAAATCTGCAATAGCAACACAGAATGCTACAAATCTTCATTTCTGAACAACATCAGACGCGTGGGAAAGATGAAGAACATTGATTCTCCAATACAAAGAGGCATTTGTGAGGGCACTACAAAGGACTCTAATTTTTGAAGGAACTGAAGACAAAAAAAAAAGCCATGAATAAACAGAGCAAAGAAGAAACCAATGGGGATTTGGTCTTATCTTTTTCTGTGAGAAAAAAAATGGTATTCAGTATATTCAATTTACAACCTGCAACAAACAGATTTACAAATGCCCAAACACCTTTCATCACACCCAAAATAACTAATTAAAATATTTAAACACTTCAATCGCACCCTAAACAGAAACCCCTTTCATTTTCGAGTAAGGGAGTGCATTACCTTTTTTCTTTAACCTCCAATGCAACTCAAGAATGAGCCCCTGTTTTTGGCCTCACCACCGAACTCAAACCCTACTTCAATGACACTATTTCGACCCTCTAAACTGAAGAATGATTACGAAAATGGATGGGCTCTTTTCGCACAACAATGTGGAGAAGTTAAGGTCTTCAACTCTCCGGTGTGGAACCATCTGCTGTGTGATGGAGAGAGTTGCAGGGAAGATGTGGGGTGATGGAGGGAAGTTGCGAGGAGGATGTGACAGCAAAAGGCAATTACCATTTCACCCTTTCCTCATATGCTATAGACAATAATTGCATGGGGGTATAAAAGTATTTTCCTTTTTTAATTTCCAAAAATAATGGCATATTGATGGGTAGGTATTAAAATTGGTGTATAATAGTATATAGGGAGTAAAACTATAGTATTATTGCTATGGGGGATTCAAGTTACATTTGTTGTTTATTTTTAATACTCTCAATTTTTCTACTTATTTTATTTTATATATTTAGACTAGTACTCCACCCGCGCGATGCGCGGATTCCAAAGAAAAAAGAATTATTGTACCAATGGAACACACGAATATAAAATTGCATAAAAAAGGTTCTTAAACATCTAAAATCAACACCCTTTCACAAACTTTCCGAATTCATACATTTTGGAGAACTTCTTTGTAGACAACATTGATGGTAATCTTTCTATCTGACTCCACGTTATCATCATCATCACAAATTAGGATTTTTAACCCCCACGTGTTGTCACTCTAGAAGCTGCAACATATAACTGACCATGGGTAAATACGGGTTTGTTCAGGAATAATTCAACTTTAGATAATGATTGACCTTGACTTTTTTTATTGTCATTGTATAACAAAGTATAATTGAAAATTTCCTTCGGTCGAATTTGAAAGGAAACGTGCATCCGACAATGTTATGCTCCACCCGCGCGATGCGCGGTTTCCAAAAATAATCCTAACAATTGAACACATGATTCTAAAATTGCATAAAAGATCCTTTAACATTTAAAATGCATATAAAATCTCCAAACATACGCCTTTCACATAGATGCAATTTAGGGTTTATGGATTTTAGTAAATTTTAAACTTAATATACTAAATATTCCGTTTGAAATTTCCAATTCATTCTTAATAAGAGTTTACTTTTCACTCCCATTTAAAAACATAAGCCTTTCACTCTAAAGACACCCCCATTTAAAAACTATATATTATTGAAAATTTGGTGATGATTATCAATTGAAATCATGAAAGAATAGTGTCGATTAATTCTTCTATAGGGATGGATGCGGAAATGTCGATTAATTCTTCTATAGGGATGGACACGTCGATTATAAAAAAAATTTAAAGAAAAAAACTTCCAAAAAAAATTGTAATACAAAAAGAACTAAAATAACAATATTATGGAAAACAAAATTATTAGAAGTATTATAAAATTTCATAAATATTACGAAAGAAAAGAAATTATAAATATTGTAAAATTTCCATATATGTAATATTTTAATTTGAACTTTTTATTTTTATATTCGAGGTGGCCCTAAATGGGTCAGCGCCCGCGGACTGACCCTTTTAGGACCATATCGATTGAATATTGATTAATATTGGTAATGCATATATATATATATATATTAAATTCCTGTATATATTTAATATATAATTTTTATAATTAAAAATGAGCCTAAATTGGGCAGGAAACTCAACAAATGAAGTATCTTTTTTTAATGAATATATATATTTTCTTTTCAGTAGTAACCTGATACAAATACTAAATTATTAAGTAAAAAACAACTCAACAAATGTAAAAAATTATAGGTATTAATTTGATTATATACCTAAAAACGATCAATTTCAGCCTGAAGCAGATATTTGCCCGACAACAAAAGAAGCGTATTGTATTTTGATTGTTTTTTTATTATTATTGTTTGCATAATGAATCATATTTGATTGAATATTGGTAATATTAAAGAGGACATGTCATATATGATGAGCATTAAAATTAGTTCCAAATTCCAGTTAACATTAGTTTTATAAATTTGTAAATAATATTAAAAAAATACTTAAAACATCAAACTAACATTAAATTTATAATTTTTATTATTAGAGGTTGCCCTAAATGGGTCAACCCGCGGGTTGACCCATTTAGGTCCCTATCGATTGAATATTGGTAATTTTATAGAGGACATGTCATATATGATGAGCAATAAAATTGGTTCCAAATTTCAGTTAACATTAGTTTTATAAATTTGTAAATAATATTAAAAAATACTTAAAACATCAAACTGACATTAAATTTATAATTTTTATTATTAGAGGTGGCCCTAAATGCGTCAGCCCGCGGGTGCTGCCCGCCGGCTGACCCATTTAGGTCCCTATCGATTGAATATTGGTAATATTAAAGATGACATGTCATATATGATGAGCAATAAAATTGGTTCCAAATTTCAGTTAACATTAGTTTTATAAATTTGTAAAAAATATTTTAAAAAAATACTTAAAACATCAAACTAACATTAAATTTATAATTTTTATTATTAGAGGTGGCGTAAATGGGTCAGCCCGCGGGCGTTGCCCACGGTCTGACCCATTTAGGTCCCTATCGATTGAATATTGGTAATATAAAGTGGACATGTCATATATGATGAGCATTAAAATTGGTTCCAAATTCCAGTTAACATTAGTTTTATAAATTTGTAAATAATATTTTTAAAAAACTACTTACAACATCAAACTAACATTATATGATTTCAAATAAGGTTATCATGACAAATTTAAAAACAAAAAATAGCTTGGCACACGGTCTAGAAATGTTTATATCCTACTATTAAAATAATAATTTCTATCAATTATGCTTGATATGATTGAATTTTAGATCTCAATTATTATTTTTTTTGCATATTTAACGAATACTATAGGGGTACATATATTATTAATTTATTTATGGTAATAATCTTTGATATAATTTGGATTAGTTTTAAGATAATTTTAATTTTTGGGATATAAGTATTTTTTTAGGGTAATAATAGATATAATTTGCGTCTGTTCCAAGGCAATTTAAATTTTTTAGAGTTCCAAGACATAATTGGACTAAGTTCCCAAGGCAATTCAAATCTTTGGGGTTCCCAAAGGTAAATCCTGCATTTAATTCAAATCAATCATAGCTTTTCTTCAATATTTTATTGTATCAATTTAACATTTATCAAGAATTGTATCCATCATTACTCACTTGTCACTTTATAAAATCAATAATACTTCTTTCATATAATAATATTTTGAAAAATCGCATAATCCAGTTGAATCAAAACCGGTGGATTATAAATGTGTCCAAGTCTACCTACATTTAATAGACTAATAACGCCAATAGCAGACAAAACTACAATGAATATTTTTTTAAAACAAAAAAGAAAAAGAAAAAATTTGAGCCCATAATGTCCGATCCTCTACTATTTATTTATAAAAATTAACTAAAAGATAAATTTAAAATATAAATTGGGTTTAAGACTAATATCTTGAGGATCTGGTGGACATTGAAGGATTGCACATCTCAAGCAGAATTCTGCATACACCAAAACTCCAACCCGAGACCTTACTTGGATAAATGTTATACAAATATTTAATATATTTATGAATAATATTTTAAAATGTTTATGTTGTTTTAGAATAAAAGTGATCAGAATAATTATATTCAAATTCATTGAAGCCCAATTACACAAACCCGTTGCATTTTTGATAAATTTATTAAGTAATTTTAACATGCCAGTTCAAGAAACTCTTTACATTGATCAATTTATACCATAAGCAAATATTAAATGAATTTCAAAATATTTGTAAATTTTTTATATAACTTAAATAAAATTGAAATTCCACATATGGTGAGTAAGCAGCACTCTAACCAACAATTTTACTATTAACAATTGGAAAATATTTAATATACGTAATACAATGTAATCCAAATAAGTGTATTCCAGTTTATTAAACAATGACTTTTTATCTCTATTTAGAGTTTAAAAAATGTAATATTAATTAAAAATACACCTTAATATTTTCATAATAAACGATCCAATGGCCATAGAAAATTATTTCTATCAGAATAAACTACGGTAGAGTTGGAATATTTAATATGTCGGATTCCAATATGTTATTAAACCAAATGCACTCATCCCCATCCGACTAAATAGTAGTAATACTAATATTGAATATAATAAATTACGGCAAAAGCTTCCATCAAAAGCTACTATATATAATGCGGGGCCCATGATTAAACTTTGAAAAATAAGTAATTGATTACTACTTTATTGGAACTTGTACATCTCTTTTTTTCATTTCGGATATTTAATTCAAGCTCTAGACAATTTAAATTTTTATGGTCCCTAATTAAATTTAGATTTTCGGATATAGATATTTTTTTAAAAAAAAAATTTAAGCAAATATTTACTTTAGTTATTAGTTTAATTTACTTGAGTTAACTATTTATCATATATATATATATATATATATATATATATATTGAATTTACAAATCTCTAGCCAAAAAAATTTACAAATCATATTGATAGTGAAATAAGTATTCTATATGGGATAAATGTTTTTTTTTTAACTTTTGATTTAGTAAAAAATGTAAAGGGGCACGGGATTCAATGCCAGCAAGTTTATATTTAAGACTCAATGCTAGGAATAGATGGAGGCAGGAACATCAAAACCGATGAGGTTTGAGTTTTTGGGATTTCCAAGGTAATATAAATATTTCATGAGACAATTTAAATTTTTAAAATTTTCAAGGCAATTTAAAATATAAAATGATGGTAATACAAATAAACACAATCTATTATTTATTTACTTACACTTAGTTGTTGGGAATGAAAGGAATCTTTCCACAAAACCAATGTCCATTCAAATATTTCCAAAAAATCATAGCCAAACAAATCTTTCATTGAACTATAAACCCTACAAATTTTTTACAATAATCACTACCCAATTCATCGTATTTCTATGCCACAAAAATTCATCACATTTGAAAATATTGAACTGAGCGGTATTCTCATACACAATCTGAGCGGTATTCTTTATTTTTTTTTTAAAAAAATAATAAATATTGAACTAAAAGAGTCTTGTTTTTTCATGTTTGAATTATGATAAGATTGTTTTTAATTGATTATGTAATAAGTAGGGGAAAAATAACGTCACATATATATATGTGTGTTTTTATTTTTACTTTTTTGTATGCTTTCTCATTAAAAGAAATTTAAAAATTGTTGTCATGGTGGTGAATGATGACAAATTTATAATATGATAGTTATTTAGTCATGGTGCAGTATTGAGTTCTGTTGTGAGATCAAGATGGACGTTGTTGCTAATGGTGGAGAGAGATGAGAAATTTATAGTATGATAATTATTTTGATATTCTTTTATATTTTTTATCTTTTCCTTTTTTGATTGACTAAATAATTTTGGGTTTTCTTTTGGAATTGCTATTAACTGAAAAATCCCAGATAGATGGTTGAACTTCTCCACTAATACGCACATTATCCTATATTTATTATGGTTTGTTATTCTCTACTTCAAATTGTAATCGATTACCAATGCGAAATTCGGAGTAGTAAAAATAGTAGTGGTCTGAACTCTAAAGCAATGAATGTGAACAGTTTATGATTATACTAATCTAAATATTAGTATAATGTAATGTCATTATATAATAGTTAGTTTGAATGATCAACGGCCCAATATACACTCATGAAAAATAAAAATAAAGCATAGAGATGATTGAGTGTATCTATATACTACTTGAACTATTCGAGGATGTGGAGGGTAAAAAAATACTACTTATTTTAAACAGTAAATAGAGACCATTATAAAACTGTGATTAATTATCATATCAGCCTAATAATGATTAATTATTACCTGTGAAGAAAATAGGCCAAGGCAAAAATAGGTTAAACTTGCAATCACACTTAAAGAAATCACATAGACCGTTGTTAAAGCCTATCTAACTTAACAAATACGAAACCTCAACAGCTTCAAATTGGGATACGCGAAACCGAAGAAGATAACTTGCGTATGCAAACGTTAATCTCTATATTAGATTAACTTAAAAGTCTACTCAATTTGCTGGGCGAAATATACATTACAGATGGGAGAATTATATTTGAACAAATTATTAGATTAATTAGGTTTTTTGATAAGCCAGGAGCCGGAGAAGTTTTATAAGTATTAATTAGTTGGAAAATACCACTGAAATATAAACTCATGATTAATAAGCAAAAAAAAAAAAAAGCATGAACATGCTATAAACAATTAGTTTCTAATATCTACAATTACAAAGGCTTTGGCTTTCTTACAACATTAAGAACAATTTTACACCCTCTAAGACCATGATTTTAACTTGAATACAGTTTGAATCCCAAAGACAATCTATTTCAAATATCTGAATTCAAATTTAGATGTGAGCTCGATAAAGAATCGTTCATCTATCTCAAAGCAAAGTTCCAGATTACGCCTGCAATTTCATACAAAAGCTCTTGGGCTGGGATGTCTCCACTTAGAAGCTGCACCGCTGCAGGATCAAAATTTTTGAAAAAAAAGAAAATGAGTAGTCAAATATAGTGATTATTGCAAGACCTACCTGGCATCTAGACAACAATACATTAAATTTACACACATTAATCTTGAAAAGCTATGACCTTCAACAAACTTACAGGTGAAGCACTTCTCGATCTAGTTGGAGATCTGTAGAAGTCAAGCAATAAATTAGTTTTTATCAAATAAAACAGACCTGTTTCAATATTCAATCTTAAAAATTAAAAAATAGACTAAAAAAAAGATGTACGCAAGCAAATGGTCGCCCACAAATGTAACATCAATATTTAAATTTAAATAAGTAAAGGCTAATGGCGTGTAGAAATACTCACTTCATCATATCTGCAGCAGTTCAATTTTGAAGAGGAAGCTCTTTCATGCACTATCATTTCAATGACTCTTTTGACAATCTGAAAGCACCAGTAACTATTATCCCAGGATCTTTTCACTGTAAACAAAATTTTGAAATTTAAATGAAATTGTTGTAATGACTGTTTCACATAGCTTTAAAAAAAAAAACAAATAAACTTTACCTAGCGACGACAAACGGCGGAGCGAGGCTGGAGCAGCCTTATATGGAGAATGTTACTGCTGCCATGATACGTGGCAGATTGCGGGGAGCCGCGGAGGGAGGATCAAGGGCAATGGCGGAAGGGATGCCAGAGCGCCGACATTGGGATGAGCGCGAAAATGAAGAATGATCGGAAGCTCAAGAAATTTCGCCATTTATAAGAAACATGAGAACACGAAGAATGTGTGAATTAAATAAAATAATAAAAAAATAATTACCGAAGCAAAGAAGAAGAAGCTCTCTTTGTTTCCACAATATCAAAAAGTCTGCAAATAGAGCAGCTAGATTTAGAATCATATGCGTTATCCAGGATTCCATATCGGATTTGTGGCAGAGCTAAAATTTGGAGTAGCAGCAAGGTCTCCCAAGCAACCTCTTAAGCGGAGCAGCAAGGGCGGCAGCGATATCGCGGAAGCTGGAATTAGGGTTGCAGAATTTGAATTCACAGGACATGCACGGGACACGGTGAAAGCATTATTTATATAGGGGGAAATGGAGTAAATGCATTGTGGGAGCATTTTCCATGTTATTTCTATTTTCTTAATTCTTGGGAGGGAAATTCAGTGTGTGTGAGAGAAAGAAATAAAAAATTGGAATGTGAGAGGGAAAAATTCGGGAGGGAAACTGTGTGTGTGAAAAATTATTCTACTTTTATCTATAGATAGATAGATATTTGTATTCTAAGAAATAATAAATATATGAAATTTAATTTTAAAAAGTCAAATTGAAAATTTTTAAATATTTAAACATATTTTTTAATATATTCTCATATTTACTTAAAATTTATTTATCTTCGTATATACAATATAAAAAAATAAGAATTTAAAGACATTAAATTACTAATTATCATACAATAAATTATAAATAAAGAATTTTCTATTCTTAAAAAATAAATATGTTTAAATATTTATATTGTATAGTAAAATCATATATTTATAATATTTGTTGAATTGAAATACAATGACATTATAATAAATTAATTAGAACTTCTAGGTCCCAAATCTTGAGTCGGTAGTTAGTCAGTAATAAGAACAACGCACAATCACAGTAATGTATCAAGAAATGCAGGAAAGTAAAGATGAACACGGTGATTTGTTGACCCGGTTCGGACCTCCTGTCCTACATCCGGGGGATACCAATCCAGGCTACGATCTACTCAACAAGTTCCAAGAAAATACAAACTTCTGACTCTAATCTACCAACTCGATCTAGAGGTGTTGAGACTCCCCCTCAACATCTAATCTCGCTGTGAATGAAAAGAACAAAATCTGATTTTCCTAGCTTCCTGTTGTCGTTCCTGAATCTATCCTAACTCTTTCAAGAATACACTTTCTTGAGTTACAATATGAAAAAGAATGTATACAATGAAAATCACTCAAGCCTTTCTCAAAGATACAATTCTCAAGCCTTTCTCAAAGATACAATTCTAAGAACTATATAGACTTGAATAAAACCAATCACTCAAAAGATATTTCTAATCAGAATCCACATTACCCTATACTGCCTAAAGACTCATATATATAGCAATCAGCTCCTAAGTCTTTGAAGAGGTCCCGGCAGCAAAGGGTAAGACTTGGCTCTCAATAACTGCCAAGCTGTTGTTGTTGAGTAATGCTGACAACATCCAGACTCTGCATGAAAAGTTAGGCACATACCAACAATCTCCCCCTCTTTACATGAAGAGGATGATCCGTCATAACCAGTCTCAAATCAAATAATCAGATAAGAACAGCAGAGAGTTTGTCAGACAATCAACAACAATAAACCAGTTTAAGCAAGCATATCAAAAATAGAATCACATAAAACAAGTATATCAAAACAATCACCAAGCATCAGCAATTCAGCAAAGACAAGCATCAGCATCCACCATATTCATTATCCACAAAGAGTATCAACCATTAGTTACAGTCCCAAAAATATTAAAGAGAGTTTAGTAGAGAAACATATACCCAGTAACCCGTTGTTCTTACCACCCTTAGACCACCAAAATGAGTCAGCAGCAACAGCAAGACCATATATATATCTCCCCCTTGATGGATCAATCCTCATCATTATCATCATCAGCACCAGTGGGGGGATCAAAAGTAGCTGGAAGAAGCTTGAGAATCAAATTGTTCTTCTTGCGAAGAGCAAGACCAGCATTCACAACTCTGTTGGCTTCTTCATTTTGTTGCAAGAGGAGCTGCTTCAGGTGGTTGATCAGGGCAGTGCCAGTGAGAGGTGGACCAAGTAAGATGTCATTGTGTTGATTCCTCAATTCAGTAGAAGGAGAATTCTGTTTAATGTAGATCCTTTCCTCCTTGGGCACCTTGATCCCATTCTTTGAAAGAAAGCGAGTGATAAGAGCAGGGTAGGGTAGCAGATCCAGCTTTCCAATCGAACCACGAGTATAACCTTGCATCTTTTTAAGAACAGACAAACCAAGATTCATTAAATTCAAATATTTATCAATACAGAACATAGTTTTACCCATATGAGCAGAAACTTGACTAGCATTAGTAGTTGGCATGATGTTGGAACTGCAGAGACGGAATAGGCATGCAAACTTCAGGGTAAGTTTGGATGTGCTCAGTTGATTACGGCCAAAACCAACACTACCAGAATTTGAAATAGAGTAGGCTACTTCAGCATTTGAATCAGGCATGTACTCGGTAACATCATCCAGGCGGTCGTTGGGTTGAAGCTTTAACAGCAGCGAAATAACCAAAGGATCAATGTCCAGTATCTTTCCACGAATATAGACTTTCTCTCCATAGGGAGAAGTAGCATCCATGAACTCCGGGTGAAGATTCGCATAGAACTCTCGCACTAAGGCTGGCGAGTAGTACTCCAACTTAGTAGCCCAAAAGAGAAGACTGGCATCCTCAAGATATTTGATAAAGCCAAGTTCGCGATACATGGAGTGAGTAAACTGTTCTTCAGGAATAAACTCTCGAACATTCAAATCCTTGGAAAACTTCTGAGCATCCTTGTCATAGTATTTGAAATTTAGTGCAGCCTGAACAGACATAGGCGGAACAGATTTCGGTCGTTTCTGTGGAGTTTCGACTGCAACACCTTTGTCTTTACGCTTGCGGGATCGGGTAGACGGAGTGCGAGGAGGAGGACGTCGTCGCGGAGTTGTTTCAACATCCGCTGAAGGATGAACGTCCTCTTGATTCTGATCACCAGAAACCGCATCATACTGATTAGGGTTATAATCATCATCTTCCCCAGCGTTCTGAGTAGTTTCAGTGCCCTCGTCCCAATCAAAAGGAAATGTCTCCTTCGTCGTAGGAGGTAGAGCAGGAGGGGTTGGTGCAGGGAGCGCTCCGGCTGGTGGTAGTGAGTTCAGAGGAAGAACATCCTCTACTTCAGCTTCCGCATTGTGTGCCGCTCCTTCGCCAGAAACTTCCAAAGTAGAATCAATGGTTTCGCTTGGTTTGGATGGGATTTCAGTAGGTTTTTCAGAGGGTTCGCTGGATTGAGTAGGATCAGTTGAGAGTTCTTCAGTGCCTGGGACTTCAGAAGAAGGTTTATCTGAAATTGGAACTTCAACAGAGGGATTTTGAGAGGAAGAAGATGCCATGACTGAAAAAGTTTACTAAAAATAAAACACAGAGAAGAAATATGAGAGAAAGAAACTGAATGAAGAATGATCGGACTCCAAATACACATATAAAGAAACCGAAATGAGTAATGGGGAACGGCGGTTTCGAGCGTTGTGCAACATGATGGAGGAGACGGTTTCTGATGCTTGCAGGTCATGATAATTGCGTGCAGACGTCGTATCAAAATTTTTTTGGCATTATTCGAGAGATGCCATGCTACTCAGTTTTTGGGCCTGTATAAAAGAAGCAAAAGAAAAACAAAGCCCAAAACTTGTTAGATAGTATTTAAGAAGACAAATAGCTAAGACCCAAAATGGTTCTTAGCCTTTCAAAGTTTTCACCATCCAATGCCTTAGTGAGGATGTCAGCACGCTGTTCCGACGACCCAACATGTTGAATGTCACATATGATGTCTTCCACTAGATCTCGAATAAAGTGATATCGAATGTCAATATGTTTGCTTCTGCTATGAAGAACAGGATTTTTGGAGATGTTAATAGCACTAGTGTTATCACAGAATACTTGGAAACTTTCCTTATGAACACCATAGTCAGTCAACATTTGTTTCATCCACATGAGTTGAGAACAACAACATGTAGCAGCAATATACTCAGCTTCGGCTGTAGAAAGAGCAACAATATTCTGCTTCCTGGAGTACCAACTGACAAGATTGTTACCTAAGTAGAAACACCCTCCAGTGGTTGATCGTCTGTCATCACAACTACCTGCCCAATCTGAATCTGTGAAGCCAATAAGATCCAGATTTGACCTTTTGGAATACCAAATACCAAGATCAAGTGTACCCTTAATATATCTCAGAATCCTTTTAGCTGCTTTAAGATGGGATTCCTTTGGTTGAGATTGATACCTAGCACAAACTCCAGTACTAAAGGCTATATCTGGTCTGGTAGTTGTTAGGTAGAGAAGACTACCAATAATGCTTCTGTAAAGCTTTTGATCAACATTCTTTCCAGTTTCATCCTTAATAATTTTCTCTTGCTGTCCTAGAGGTGTCCGAACAACCTTGCTATCCTCCATATGAAACTTTTTCAACATCTGTCTAGCATATTTCTCTTGAGATAAAAAGATACCATCTTTAAGTTGTTTGATCTGCAAACCCAAGAAGTAATGTAATTCACCCATCATACTCATCTCAAATTCAGATTGCATGGCTTCAACAAAGCTTTTCCTGAGTTGATCTGAAGTAGCTCCAAAGATAATATCATCTACATAAACCTGAGCTATAATAAAATCGTTGTTAGCATGCTTTACAAACAACGTTTTGTCTACATTACCTCTGATGTAACCGTGGTTCACAAGAAACTGTGACAACCTTTCATACCAAGCATGAGGTGCTTGCTTGAGTCCATATAATGCTCCTTTAACTCTATAAACATAATCAGGATGTTCATGATCTTCAAATCCCATAGGTTGTGCTACATAGATTTCTTCCTTTATCTTGCCATACAAAAAGGCAGTCTTGATGTCCATCTGATAAAGTTTGAAGTTCATACAGCAGGCAAACGACAGTAGAATTCTCACAGCTTCCATTCTAGCAACTGGTGCAAAAGTCTCTCCATAGTCCAATCCTTCTATTTGAGTATAGCCTTGAGCAACAAGTCTTGCTTTATTTCTGACAACATTCCCTGACTCATCCGTTTTGTTCCTAAAAATCCATTTAGTACCAATGACATTTATGTTGTCAGGACGTGGTACTAACTCCCAAACTGAATTCCTTTCAAATTGTAGCAGTTCATCTTGCATAGCAGCAATCCAATATTCATCCTCAAGAGCTTCAAAAGTGTTTTTAGGCTCTATCTTGGATATGAAACAGTTCATTCCAGCTAACTGTTTGTAATCAACATCCTTCTTTCTTCTTTTCTGTCTAGGAGCAGAAACATCACCAATAATATCATCATTTGAGTGATGTTTCAATGTCCTTGGACCTTTCCTTTTATTGATCTCATCATCTGTGTCTGAAGTATTCTTATCTTCATCAGCATCTGAATTGATTTCTTCTATAGTAGAACTAGTTTCAACATCAACAGTTGGAGTACTAGATTCTGGAACAGAAGAGTATGACTGAGGAATGATAGGTAGCTCAATGTAGTCTTCTAGTTGCCTCTTATCTGAAAGTTCTTCAAAAATAACATTTGTAGATTCTATAACTTTCTTGCTTTCAGTAAGATAGACTCTATAAGACTTTGAGTTGTTGGAATAACCTAGGAACTTCCCTTTTTCAGAACGAGCATCAAATTTTTTTAATTGTTCCCTATCCCTGTAAACATGACAAACACAGCCAAAAACATGAAAGTATTTAACTGTAGGAAGTTTGCCATTCCAAACCTGATATGGTGTGTAGTTGGTGTGTGGTCGTAACAATACTTTGTTGGCCACATGACATGCTGTGTTGACAGATTCTGCCCAAAATGATTTTGAGAGAGTGCTTCCATGCAGCATTGATCTAGCCATCTCTTGAAGAGTCCTGTTCTTCCTTTCAACTACACCATTTTGTTGAGGTGTCTTGGGGGCAGAGAACTCTTGAATAATACCATGAGTATTACGAAAGTCTGTGAAATATTGATTTTCAAACTCCTTTCCATGATCCGTTCTGATTCTGGTAATCTTCTGTTGCTTTTGATTCATAAGCTTCAGGCTTAGATTCTCAAAGTGTTCAAAAGTTTCATCCTTTGACCTGAGAAACAATACCCAAGTGAATCTAGAATAATCATCAATAACAACTAAAATATACCTCTTTCCATTTAGGCTTTCAACTTCTGTAGGACCCATAAGATCCATGTGAAGAAGTTCAAGACAGTGAGTGGTGTTGATGCCTTCCACCTTTTTGTGATGTGACTTAGTCTGCTTTCCTTTTGCACACCCTTCACAAGTAAGATTGGTGTTTTTATGTAGTTTAGGCAATCCTCTGACAGCACCTGAAATACTTAATTTGTACAATGTTTGATAATTCAAATGTGCCATTCTTTTATGCCAAAGACTAGTGAGATCTTCCTTAGTGATAAGTGCTTTGTCAACAGTTTCCATTAGAGTATAGCAATTATTACTAGATCTTTTGCCTGACATAATACATTCATTATCTTTAAAAACATAACAAGTATTCATGTCAAATAGTACTAAAGATCTTTCATTACACAATTGGCTTATGGAAATTAAGTTTGTAGTTAAACCTTTAACAAAATAGACTTTAGAAAGATTAGAAAGAACTCCCTTGTCAATTGAGCCATATCCAGTGATCTTGCTTTTAACACCATCTCCAAACATCACTTCACCACAGTCTTGATTTCTAAAGTTTTGAAGTATATCTCTTGTCCCAGTCATGTGCCTTGAGCAACCAGAATCAAAATACCATTTGACATCCTTTTGTTGTTCCTGCAAAGACAAAACAACAAGACCTAGAGATTGTTTATAGGAATCTTTTGGTACCCATGCCTTTCGGATAAGAATCTTCTTTTGCAGTTCCAATGTTGGCCAGACTACTGGTCTCCCATTGATAAGGTCTCGAACAATTCTCAGGCATGTGTCAGCTTGATGCCCTGGTAATCCACAATATATGCAATCCTTGGAGTCATGAGGTGCAATATTGACTTGAGTAGGTATGTTAACATGTGTAGCTGGTTTGTAGTTAGCATGTGTGGCTGGTCTGTTTGATTCTTCACCAAGATAACCTCCACTTACAAAACTTCTTTTGAAAGATTTGGATCTGCTTTGCTTGCCTTTCTTCTTATAGCCAATACCTGTAAATCACCAGGTTGTTTGCACATTGAAAGAACAGAATTCAATTTACCTTTACCTTTTTCAAGCTTTTCGAGATCAGAATATTTGATCTTGAGTTTGTCATACTCAAGTTCAAGGTTTTTGTTTTCTTCTGAAAGTCTGATGCATCTGGCTTCAGATTCTGACAACTTGTTGCTTAGTAACTTTGATTCCTCAAGTACTTTGTTGAGTTCAACTTCGATTTTGTCATGAGCAAGCCCGATGTTGGTTAGTTGTGCCAACAACTTCTTATTCTCAGAACAGGCAATGTCATATTCTTCTTTTAACTCATCATAAACATCAAGTAACTTGGAATACAACTCTTTTATATCACCTGAAACAAGAAAATCATCCTCATCAGTAGAATAATCTGACAAATTAGAATTACCTTTTGAGGGGCTGCTGTCTCTGAGCATGAATGCAACAAATTCATCTGAATCACTTTGTTGTTCCTCAGTAAGCTCAACTTCAGAATCACCATCACTTAGAGTAGCTTGAAAAATCTTTCCTTCCTTTCGCTTTGCAGTGGGACATTCTGCCCTAACGTGACCTTTTCCTTCACATTCATAGCAGATTATAGACGAGAATTTATCAAACTTCTCAAGTTCTCTCATTTTTCGAGACTTTGAACTTTTACCATCCCTTTTTGTGAAATTCTTTTTCTGCCGTTTATCTGAGGTTGAAGTGTTACTTGAACTACCTCTCTGAGATTTTCCTTGCATAAACTCCCTTCTACTCTTTTCTTGGAGAAGCTTGGAAACCCTTTTTGATAATAAGGACATCTCTTTATCAAGATCATCATCAGATCGCTCTTCCAATTCTACCTTGAATGCAATGCTCTTTGACTTATTCTTGTCCTTTGGATTTAGATGATTTAGCTCATAATTTTGAAGATTTCCAACCAAGACTTCAAGAGACATAGTGTTGATCTTTTCACTTTCTTCAAGAACCGATACTTTTCCAGAATATTTTGAAGAAACCGTTCTCAATATCTTCCTTACCAATTTCTGCTCATCAAATTCCATGCCAAGTTCAATGCATTGATTAACAACTTCCTGGAACCTTCCAAAATAGGTTGATATATCTTCATCTTCGGTCATTTCTAACCTGTCATAGAGAGATTCAACTCGATGCAGACGAGTTGTTTTCACATCAGCAGAGCCTTCAAAATGAACTTCCAAGAATCTCCATGCTTCATGAGCTGTCTTGCAATTCTTGATCATCCTGTGTTGAGATTCTTCCATAGCACCACAAATAGCATTCATTGCAGCGGCGTTTCCTTGTTTGGCGGCCTTCTCAGCGACTGAGTATTCAGCTTTTGTGGCAAGACGAATGGTGGGTGGAGCAGTGCTTCCATCTGCAGGTTGAACTGTTCTGGTGGGTGGTTCCCACTTCTCTTCAACAGCATCCCAAACCTCATCACCGAGAGCTTGAAGGTAAAACTGCATTCTTGACTTCCAGTAACTATAATTTGATCCATCGAAGATCGGAGGGCGCAAATGTGCAACGTCACGACTCATGATGAATCTGCCTCAAGTAAATCTGTTAGAGGGACGGCTCTGATACCAATTCTAGGTCCCAAATCTTGAGTCGGTAGTTAGTCAGTAATAAGAACAACACACAATCACAGTAATGTATCAAGAAATGCAGGAAAGTAAAGATGAACACGGTGATTTGTTGACCCGGTTCGGACCTCCTGTCCTACATCCGGGGGATACCAATCCAGGCTACGATCTACTCAACAAGTTCCAAGAAAATACAAACTTCTGACTCTAATCTACCAACTCGATCTAGAGGTGTTGAGACTCCCCCTCAACATCTAATCTCGCTGTGAATGAAAAGAACCAAATCTGATTTTCCTAGCTTCCTGTTGTCGTTCCTGAATCTATCCTAACTCTCTCAAGAATACACTTTCTTGAGTTACAATATGAAAAAGAATGTATACAATGAAAATCACTCAAGCCTTTCTCAAAGATACAATTCTAAGAACTATATAGACTTGAATAAAACCAATCACTCAAAAGATATTTCTAATCAGAATCCACATTACCCTATACTGCCTAAAGACTCATATATATAGCAATCAGCTCCTAAGTCTTTGAAGAGGTCCCGGCAGCAAAGGGTAAGACTTGGCTCTCAATAACTGTCAAGCTGTTGTTGTTGAGTAATGCTGACAACATCCAGACTCTGCATGAAAAGTTAGGCATATACCAACAGAACTGAAAATTAAGATTTTTTAAAATTAAATAGAATTGAAAATTAGAACTAGTGTTAGTATTATAATATTTGATGTTGATATTTTGTGATGGATTTTGGAATTATCATTTATTTCGGTGATAATTTTTTCTAATGAAAATCAATTCTCCGACCTCTCGTTGTCCTCCCTTCGTCGTTATACTTTTTAAAATTGAAACCAGTCATCCCACGTCTTCCATTTTATGAATAATTAATAAGTAGAGTTGTTCGAACTCGACTCAACGCTTCACACGGAAAAATCTTGACTCGTACTCGAAAAATTCGAGTCGAGTATTATAATCGAGTATCGAGCTAAAGCTCGAATAGAATAATATGATATTCATCGAGTAGTCGTTCCGAGTCGAGTACTAGTTTAAGTTTATTATATTTTGTTTTATATGTTAAAAGGAAATGACCCAAGCCCAACTCCAATACTCCACTAATCCATTACCTAATTTTGTCCGGATGCAAGAAAAGTAAAATAATCAAACTTAAAATTAAATGTTTGATTTGCTGTTATTGTGATTTATTTTATTATTATTATTATTATTATTATTATTATTATTATTATTATTATTATTAAAATTAAAATAATAACGTGCTTAGCAATGAATTTTCCGTGCTAATATTTTTTGGGCTGATGGTAGGTCGAATTTTCATGGGGCCTTCTTCAATAAATTGGGCTTGATACAGATATCTCTTCTGCCAAAGCTCATTGTGGGACCAATAAATCAACAACTCAACTTAACTATTAAAATAATTCATTTAAATTATCGAGTTCCCAAACTAACATAAAATGGCCATCCGAGATGGCGATCACCTAAAAATATTATTCTATCAGATGAACAGTAATAATAATCGCCATTTGAATTGCTGATTGAGGAAATAAAATAATACTTCCTCGTCCCAAAACTTTTGGACATGCAGTCTAATGCATTTGCTTAATACTCCCTCCGTCCCACTCCAAGTGTCTTGTTATTGTTGGGCACCGGAATTAAGGTAGAGCTGGTTTGTGAGTATATGGTGGGGTCCACATAGTTGTTGGAGGGGAAAATTATTTCTATTTATAGAAAGAAGACATTTGTAATGGGACATCCAAAAATAGTAAGTAGGACACTTGGAGTGGGACGGAGGGAGTATTTAATATCTTAAAATGCAAAAAATTATAAATTATAAAAAAATATATATATTTTAAAACTACACTATTAGACGAATCCAACAAGATCGAACTTGGCTATTTTTTTTTGTTTATATGATTGTGATAACATTAGGTCAACATTGATCAATGAACAGTATCAAAAGTCAAAATGGGACAATACAAATGGAACGGATGGAGTAATACGTTAATAGTAGAAATCGCCACCCTAAATGGCGATTTGTATTATTTCATAATTAAGTCTCAACAAGTCAAAATGAGAATAAAGCTAATGGATGTGGATCTAATCCAGTAGAAAGAAAGTAAAACAAAAAAATATTTATGAGCATGCTCGAGCTCGAGTAGCCATATCTGTCAGTCAAGTCAACATCAAATAGTTTACTACTCGAGCTCGACTCGATTCGATATCACATCTATTTACACTTGCGGAAGAAGTTGGTTAATTATAAGGCGAATTGGCGAAACAATTTTATTTTAGTAGACGCTTATTCTTTATTTTGTAGTGACAAATTATCTTCGTGAAAATCCGCACTCCCATAAGAACACCATGGCCACATTTGGTTGGGTGTATTATATCTCACAGTACTACTTTTTTACAAAAGAATAATACAAATCCATATTTGGTGTATTTGAAAGTATGTACTGGTATAATTTTAATGCGGGTTATTATTTAATCCCGCAAAAAAAGCGGGTTTAGGCCGTATAACACTATTTTTCTCTTTCTCCCTCTTCAATCCCGACCTATCCCCTTCTCCAAACTTCCTGCTCTTGCGAATTCCTTAGACATAACTACTCCCATCCTCGTTGACAAATTAATTTACCTAAATTAGTTAAGAAAATAATTAGATTAATTTTAGTTTTTGAAATAATATATTTTCTATGAATCATAAATATTTAAAAATATAAATATTGCAATATTCAAATAATTTAAACCAATCAATAATACCATAAAATAATACAATACAACATATTAGCATAAAACACTGTATAATTATAATACAGTGTGCCACCAAACAGTGTATAACATTAATTTAATACTACAATACATAATACAATACATCTGCATTAAATTATACAATACATCTTAATACATACATAGTGACAAACATGCCTTATAGATGACAAATTGCGTAATCCATTTCGGCTTTCAACCTAACAAATAGAGTATACCTCTCATATGCAGACGGCAAGCATTTTGGGACTACTACACTCCAAAGTTTCTCATCACATCTTCAATGAACTCAACCTGAGATTTGTACGACGATCCTCCTTCCTCCAAAGCCTCCCGACTCTTCCTTTGCATATCCTTCACTCTCCCCCTCACGCCGCCCTCCCCCGCCGCCGCCATCACCCGCCGTATCGCCACCTCAATTTTCTCCGCCGGTACAGTCTCCGCCACCCTATTCTCCTTCAAATCTTCCCAGTAATCGATGTTAATCTCCTCCGCCAATCCTAATTCCCTCACCAATACGAACGCATTAATGGGCTGCTCAGCGTACACTGGAAATGCCGCCACTGGTACGCCGAACCACACGCTCTCCAAAATCGAGTTCCACCCACAGTGGGACACAAATCCCCCCACCGCAGCGTGCCCCAGCACCGCCGCCTGCGGTGCACGTCCGATCACCTTCCCCACCCCCTTTGTCCGCTCCAAAAACCCCTCCGGCAGCACATCTTCAAAGCTGTCGTAGTCCACAACAGGTGACAGTTCCATCCCCTGAACCGCTTTCTTCCTCAACGACCATAGAAACTTGATTCCACGTGAGTTTTCTAGAGCCTTCGCGACCTCCTTCACTTGTATTTCGTCTAATGCTCCAAGCGTCCCGAAGCACAAAAAAACCACCGAATTCTCTGGCTGCTTATCCAGCCAATTCATCACATCAACGACATCATTTTCCGTTGAATCCTTGCGATCCACGTCCACAATCGGCCCCACTGGGTAAACTTTTGGCAAGCTATTGTTCCTCGTTAGAGATTGAATTGCATAGGGTTCAAGTTCTCGGAATGTGTTGATCAGGATTCCACTGGATTCGTACACTCTCCTGAAGTAATCCCCGAAAATATTTGTAAACGGGGTATCCTGCAGCAAAAATTATGGAGGCAATACCTTCGCTGGGATTGGCTGGGAAAAGCATGGGATCGGTAATCCAGTTTCTGAATGCATGTACTGTCTCATTTCCTCCTCACCATGTTCATTTTTAAGCACACGGAGGTCGTAACCCAAGCCAAAGCTGCACGCGCCGCCAGTATAGTAAACGTACGGAGGGATGCCGAATTCCTGCGCTACTTGGATGAAATTCGCGCAGAATGCGTCGATAACGAGTCCCGCCAAGCGGGAATTGGAATGATCGTTCATCATGTTGGACACAATTTGCCTGATCCTGTCAATTTGGTTGTCGGTGTACTCGAAATTGGATGTAATTGACGGTGCAGGAAGCAAGGTGTCGTCTTTAGGCAAGATGATGAACTTCAGCTGCGGTGTTGTGTGGGTATTTAATGAGATTTTGCGTATGTATTTATCGAATTGGTTATCCGCTGTGGGAGGAGTTATGAGGATGAGGGTAATAGCAAGACGGGGGTGACGGGCGAGGAGGTGTTTGGTGGCCTCGACGGCGGCGACGAGGTGGCTGGGCGCCGTAGCCGGGATGAATAGGAGTTCCACTATGCTCATTTGTATTTTGTGGGAAGACTTTGGTTTGGAATGAATTATGAAATGAGTGAACACTGATGGGATAAGCAAGTAATCCTATATAGGTGTAATCAAGGTTTTAAATACCGGTTTTGGTGTCTATATCGGACATATAAATTTAGGGAAATTCGAAGATATTTAAAATTTCGGGAGAAATTTCGGAGATATTTGCCATTTTTTTAGAAAATCACATCGAGTTTCTGAGATGATGAAAATGAAGATATTTCAAATTTTCTCATCTATGTTACTACATAAATTAGTAATATGCTAACAGTACTCATTCAATGATATATTATGCTAATAATATTGTTGATATCGTGGACCATGTTGATTGATAAGAGATTTAAAATCAATGAAAACAAGTTGATTGAATCACATAATCAATATGTGTCGAAACATAAATTTTAATTTTAAATTTTCTAAAAATATATTTTTAGAATTTAGAAAAAAAATTATTTTAAAAATAAAAAATAAAAAATTTCGGGAAATTTCGAAAAATTTCAGTCAAATTTCGGGAAATATCGAGTGTCGCACGAAATTTCGATGGATATTTTGCAAAAAAATATTGTAGGTGAAATTTCGCTTCGGGGGTCCCGAAACCCGAAATTTCGGTCGAAATTTCGGTCGAAATTTCGGAGATTTCAAGGATATTTAAAACAATAGGTGTAATGGACTTGCTTTTCTGAATTGGTAGTTACGTGGCAAGAGTTGATTGGAGCACAACATTCTCCATTTTGATGAGATTTGATTGATGGGTTACTACTTACTATGCAAATCCCCACCTTCAACATGTACCATGCTTAGGGGTGCAAATGAGCCGAGCCATTGCCTTTTTTTTTTTTAATAATAGGATTCAGTAAGCTACGTGTCCGGTGCCAACCCTCTCGCAAAGCTCGAGCAATAAATTACCTTTGCCCTTGGTCTACGCGGATCAGGGGCCAGCTAACGCGTGTTGGAGCGAATGATAGAACTCGCATCCCCGATCGATGAACCTACAGGGATTATGGAAGTTTGAAAATGACCGAAAAGATAATCTACCCCAATAGTGGCAAGCTCGACTTGAGCTCATAAGAATTCGAGCCGAGCTCGAACAGTATCATTTCATTATTATATAATTCATAAAAGGAATTATATTTAATATATTGCATATATTTAATTATATTTTATTTAATCTACATATTAAAATAATTTAAAAAATATATATTTATTAATAACATATATATAATTTAAAAATTAAAAGATATAAACAATCATAACACTTATACTTTTAATATTTTATATAATTTCTATATTTACTAATAAATATATATATAAATAAATCGAATCTATTATCGAGTTTTCGAGTAGTAGTTTCTCGGCTTGAGATCATGAGTGTTACGAGCCGAACTCGAGCTCGAACCGAGCCATTTCGAGTCGAGCTTGAACCGAATTTTGACCGAGATGAGCTCGAATAATTCACGAACCTATCAGTCTCATTTACACTCTAACCATGCTAAATTCACATTGCTACAATGTCCAACATCCCTTATATTTGATTTCATTCTGTCTATATGGACCCGAGGTATTCTATATATTTACTAATAATTGATTTTAAATTGGTAACGTAAATCCATGTTCTTTCTAATACACCTTCAACATACCAAATGTGTTGGATTTTGAAGATTTGTGAAGAGTAAACTATAAAATCCCAATTGCTAATAACAAATAGAGCTTCTTCAATTACCTCCATACCGTTTAGGGAATGATTAATTACCTGTCAATTTTACACCTAAGAAGATAACATGAATTGATAATTATTCAGCATATATTATAAATTATCCAACATAATAACATATAAATGTGGATATTAACTTCATAAAAATAAAACTCAGAAATTCGGACAACATCACTAAGAGCTTCTCCAACCGTGCTGCAAAACGCAAAATGGAGTAGAGAAATGGCTCCAACCGAGCTGCAAAACCCAATGCAAAATGTGTTTCCGGCTTCTTTGCCCCGAGAAGAAACGCAAATATGCGTTCAACTGTTCACAAACGCAAAAGGGAGAATAAGGAGTATAAAGTGGTAGAATTTAAATAGGAATATTCTGTGGAATATTCTTTTGAGTTTGAGTTTAGTGTTTTCGGTTGGAGATAAAATAATGTTTGACATGACATTTACTGCATTTTGGGTTTGAGTATGATGTTTTCGGTTGGAGATGGTCCATATTAAAGGAAGGCGGCCGCCAAAATTAACGAAATTTACTTTATTACTGAAATTTAATAATTTTCTGTATTAAATCATTCAAATTATAGTATTACTAATAGCATATTGAGACAATGAACCACTTATATTAAAGGCAAAATGGTCAAATACATCCTTTTTCTTTTCCTCTTATCCAAATACATCCTTTACTAATTTTTCGCCCCATTTCATCCCCTACCTTTATTAAATATATCCAATTTCATCCTTTTTTCACTAAGATAAAAGAAAAAAAAAAAAACTTAACTTATGTTGCATGATTAAGGTGATTTCAGGTGCCACGTGTCATTTTTTAGAAAAAATAATCCATATACTGTCCAACTCATCCGGTCGCAAAAAACAAGATTAAAACCGAATTTACAGGGGGGCTTTTGTTTCTTCTTCCCCATTGCCTTTCCCACCCTCCAAACAGCCACAGAGATCAAGCTTCACAATGTATTTTCCAGATCTAAAAATCCATGTACAAATTAAAAGCTGGAACATTGTTTATCAAAATCAGATTCACATGATTTTGACTACAAATCCGACTGAACCAAATGGGTTTTGGTAATTTGAATCTAATGTGTAAACAAATGAAGAAATAAAATTTATTAAAATGGTGACTTTCATGTTTAAGCTCAGTTATGAGATCCTTTAGCTCGTTGTGGTTATTTGAACAGGATTGAGACACCGCGTTAATCATCTTCGACCACATCAACGGAAGTCTCCACTGCGACCACCCCAAGTTCTTTTAGAGAAGAAAAGAAAGAAGACTCAGTTACTTTTTTGCAGAAGATTTTGTTGGAAAAAAGGGGGTTTTGAGCTCCTTTTTGCGTAATGACGATATTTAATTTGGATTAATTAAATAGCGTATACGAATTCTACATTTCGCGTAGATTGTCGTAGTGCATTTATTTTCTCAAACCCGTTGTCGGGTGAGTGAGAAATAAGTGGTCGAAATAGGTCATTGAATGCGGCTAGTTGAAACGCTTGTGTTTAAATGGTTGTTAAAGAGTAGGTAAAAATGGCGCGTCCCACATTGCTTAAGCAGTGGGAGTTGAATTAGTTTATATTGTTCTGTGTGTTAGAAACAATTAAACTAATACAGATTGGTCAAGTGTGGGGGAAGCCCACACGCGCGCGCCCGTCCCGTCCCGTCCCGAGCCGAGCCGAGCCGAGCCGCGCCGCGCCGTCGCCGTCGCCGTCGCCGTCGCCCGCGCCCGTGGACTTGGACTTGGTCTTGGATCTTGGTAATTGGGCTTTGGGCCTATCTAATTTTCTAGACAAACTTTATTTGTCGGGCCCAGTCATTGAAGCCCACTCTGATTTCAACACCCGTCGCGAGTTGTTGAAAACCATTTGAATTCTGAGTTGAAACTGCCCCATCAATGTCCGCCGGCGGTTTCGTCTCCTCCAACTCCTATAAATGGCAGCGTCAGGCAGGCTTAGCAAACACACAGTTTTTCTGCATTCTTCTGCATACACTACATTCTCTCCTCCCGACTCTCTCAGCTCTCTGCCCCGTTCGCCGACCGTCGACGTTTGCAGTGCTGCTACGTCGAGGCAATCGTCGTTTTACCTTTGGGGACGTTCTGCCGTTGCCGGAGCACTACCGGGGCATAAACATCTTGCGGGAAGAGTTCCATCTCGACTCGACGTTCCTTTTGTGTTGCTATCCGTCCATTTTTCTAACAATCGCAAGACGTTTAAAATGGACGGTTTCACTGCTGCCGCCACCGCCTCCGCTGACGTCTCATCCTCCGCTGCCGCCGCCGCCTCCGTTCCCATGCCTACGTCTGTCCAGGCGTCCGCTGTCGTTATCCCAACCGCAGCGGTGCCGTCAATGCTGACCACTGCCACTGTCGTTCCTCCACCCGTGACGCTGCCACTGCCGTTGCCACTGCCGACGGCAGACCCAAACGCCTCCGTCGATCAGTACTTCCTTGATCCAGCGACGGCCTTCCTGCCCCCGTCGCCGACGCCTAATACTGGCGGGTTTGTTTTGCCCAATTCTGGGCAGTTCATTTCTGGACATTCATTTGGAACTGTTTCGTTCCCGCCCAACGCTTCGGTTAGGGCGTCGTTGCCTTTTTCTGGACAAACGGTCGGGGTTACACCCGCAGGACTTAATAACATGAACACCGCCGGTTTACAACCGGGCGGTGGGCCGCTGAACACTAGTTTGCCAACTTATGTTCAGTCGGAGCCGGCCTTCGTGCCGGGCGTTGGGCCGTCAACGGGTTCCGTCCCTATGGCGTTGCCAAGGTCATTTGGAGTGGCCGAGAAGCCGTCAAAGTTTGACGGGCGTGATTTCAAGACGTGGCAACAGAAGATGCTGTTCTATCTGACCACTCTTGGTTTGGCCGGGTTTTTGAGGAGCAGCCGGCCGTCCCTGTCTGAGATGGAGACCGATCCTCAGAAGCTCTTCGCCAAAGAACAATGGGTTCACGGTGATTTCATGTGTAAGAACTTCATTCTGAGTGCTCTCACGGATCCTTTGTACGCTGTGTACTCTTCTGTAAAAGGTGCAAATGAACTGTGGATTCAGTTGGAACGGAAGTACAAAACGGAGGATGCTGGTACTAAAAAGCATGCCGTTTCCAAATATCTGGGTTTTCTGATGGTTGACGGGCGTTCAGTGGTTGAACAAGTTCAAGAGTTTCAATTACTGATACATAGCGTTCACGCTGAGGGAATGCAATTGCCCGATGCGTTTAACGCTGCGGTTGTGATCGAGAAGCTGCCTCCTTCGTGGAAAGACTTCAAGAACTACTTGATGCACAAGCAAAAAGAAATGTCCCTTGAAGATCTTGTTACACGGATTAGAATCGAGGAGGATAACTGCAAGGCCGTGTCAAAGAGCCATTCCGTGGAGGCTAAGGCGAACTTGACTGAAACCGGTAAACGCAAGCAGCCGACCGCTGCGGGCAAAGGTAAAGCGGTTGCCGATGGCCAAAAGAGGAAGAAATTCTCTGGGAATTGCTACAACTATGGCAAGGTTGGGCACTTTGCCAATCCGTGCCCAAAGCCGAAAAATAAAAAGTCTGCTAAGCCTACCACTCACATGGTACATGCTGAACCTGACGGTTGGGAAGACAACCTTTGTGCAGTGGTGTCTGAAGCAGTATTGCATATTGATGATGCTAAAGGTTGGTTTGTTGATACCGGGGCTTCGTGTCATGTGGCTGCCAACAGGGAATTCTTTACTTCATATCGGACTGTTGAAGGCAGAAAGCTGCACATGGGAAACCAAGCATCATCTGATGTGGTTGGCGTTGGAAATGTGATACTGAGGCTAACTAGTGGCAAAAACTTGACTCTGAAGGATGTGCTGCATGTCCCTGATATCCGAAAGAATTTGGTTTCTGGTTCGCTGCTAGTTAGTAGTGGTTTTAAACTTGTTTTTGAGTCTGATAAGTTTATCATGACTAAGTTTGGAAAATTCCTTGGTATAGGCTATCTCACCAATGGTCTTTTCAAGTTTAATGTAATGGCTAAACGCCAAGTTGTTGAGCAAGCTTCTGGTAATAAAATTGAAGGTTCTTCTTACTTGCTTGAGTGTTTTAATTTATGGCATTGTAGACTTGGACATGCAAATAAAAATGCTATAAAGAGATTGGTAAATTTAAATTTACTTAAGGAAATGGAATTCAACGATAAAAACAAATGTGAAATTTGTGTTGAAGCGAAAATGACAAAACCTCCATTTTCAAGTGTTGAAAGAAATACTAAACCCCTGGATTTAATTCATACTGATGTATGTGATTTTAGATCTTTGCAAACTCGGGGTGGTAAAAAGTATTTTATTACTTTTATTGATGATAGCACTCGTTATTGCTATCTTTATTTGTTGACAAGCAAAGATGAAGCTATTGAAGCTTTTAAAAACTTCAAGCTTGAGGCTGAAACTCTGTTGAATAGCCGAATTAAGGTTATTCGGAGTGATCGAGGAGGAGAATATGTTGCTCCATTTGCTGAATTGTGTGCCGAATCCGGAATAATTTATCAAACTACAGCTCCATATTCACCGCAGTCCAATGGTGTTGCTGAACGTAAGAACCGTACGCTAAAGGATATGATGAATGCCTTGTTGATCAGTTCAGGGTTACCCCAGAACTTGTGGGGGGAAGCTGTTTTAACAGCTAATTATATTTTAAATAAAATACCTCACAAAGGTAAGGAAGTAACACCTTACGAGTTATGGAAAGATAGAAAACCTTCTTTCAAATACCTCAAAGTGTGGGGGTGTTTGGCTAAAGTTGAGGTGCCACCACCTAAACAAGTTACAATCGGCCCCAAAACAGTTGATTGTATCTTTATAGGATATGCCCTTAACAGTAGCGCGTATCGTTTCCTAGTACATAAGTCTGAAATATCTGGTATGAGTGAAGGAACGATATTTGAATCAAGAAACGCCGTGTTTTTTGAAGACATATATCCTTACAAGGATAAAGTGGAATGTTCAAATAAAAGAACGTTTGATGAAGCTACGAGCTCTGATCAGCCGAAACAAACTGACAAGGGAAGTATTTCTCCTGAACCAATTGAACTTCGTCGTAGCCATAGGGCCAAAGTGGCTAAAACTTTTGGTCCAGATTTCATCACTTTTATGTTAGATAACGAGCCAAGAACTGTGAGTGAAGCTCTGGCTCGACCAGATGCTGCGTTATGGCAAGAAGCCATAAACAGTGAGTTAGAATCCATTATGCAGAATCGCACTTGGGTTCTTACTGATCTACCGAAAGGCTGTAAACCCTTAGGATGCCGTTGGGTCCTTAAAAGAAAGTATAAAGCCGATGGATCGATCGATAAATACAAGGCTCGCCTTGTAGTTCAGGGCTTTAGACAAAAGGAAGGAGATAATTATTTTGATACTTTTTCTCCGGTGTCGAGAATCACCTCCATTCGAGTGTTTCTCTCGATTGCTGCACTTTACAATCTTGAGATACATCAAATGGATGTTAAGACTGCGTTCTTAAATGGTGATCTAGATGAAGAGATTTATATGAATCAACCAGAAGGCTTTGTTGTTCAAGGACAAGAGCATAAAGTCTGCAAACTGGTTAAATCTCTGTATGGTCTGAAGCAAGCGCCTAAGCGTGGCACTTGAAGTTTGATAATGTGATGTTGTCAAACGGGTTCAAGTATAATGAATGTGATAAATGCGTTTACTACAAGGGAATAACAGACAAATTTGTTATAGTTTGCTTGTATGTAGATGACATGTTGATCATGGGCAGTGACTTGAATATGATTAATCAGACCAAGAACATGTTAAAAAGGAATTTTGACATGAAAGACATGGGTGTAGCCAATGTCATATTAGGGATAAAAATCGTAAGGCATCCCGAAGGGATTGTTCTTTCTCAGTCTCATTACATTGAGAAAGTGTTAAGTAAATTCAACGCTTATGATAGTCGTCCGGCAAAGACGCCTATGGATCCCATTGAAAAGTTGAAAGTAAACAGGGGTGAACCTGTTGCTCAAGAAGAGTATGCAAGAATCATTGGTAGTCTAATGTACTTGACTAATTGTACTCACCCGGATCTTGCATATGCGGTTAACAAACTGAGTAGATATACTAGCAATCCAAGTCGTGAGCATTGGAAGGCTATTATGAGAGTCTTGAGATATCTGAAATATAATCAAGAGTTGGGGTTACATTACACGAGATATCCTCCTGTTCTTGAAGGGTACTCTGATGCCGATTGGATATCAGAGAAAAGTGATTCATTATCCACAAGTGGTTATGTATTCATGATTGCGGGAGGGGTTGTGTCTTGGAAGTCACAAAAACAAACGTGTATAGCCCGATCCACCATGGAATCTGAATTCATAGCTTTAGATAAAGCTGGTGAAGAAGCCGAATGGCTTCGAAATTTACTCGAGGAAATTCCATGTTGGAAGAAACCTGTGCCAACAGTAATGATACACTGTGATAGTCAAGCAGCTATTGGCAGGGCACAAAATGAGATGTATAATGGTAAGTCGAGACATATCCGTCGTCGACATCATACCGTTAAGCAATTGATTTCTAGTGGGGTGATTTCTCTAACTTATGTGAAGTCTGGAGATAACCTAGCGGATCCGTTAACAAAAGCTGTCAACAGAGATCAATTTTGCAAATTGCGAGAGGGAATGGGATTAAAACCCACACCTAAAGAATGATTACATTGGTTACCCAACCATGATGCGTGGAGATCCCACAAACTTGGTTCAAAGGGACAACTAAGATGTATGATTTCAAATGTGAAAACACTTTTGAAGAATAATCTTCATCCTTTCCCTCAGAAGCAATGATAAAGTGTTTGATGCCTGTCTGTGGTAGAGGGAGTTTAATGACTTTTAATGATTCTGGAACTGTGTATTCATATAAGTATGACAGGATACTTGTTCGAATCACCTATATAAGTAGAAGTGTGGCCGCTTCAGTTGAGACTTATGAATCCAAAGGGGGTTTCCATGGCCTGGAATGGAACCAAACGTGAGAACGGACAAAGAGTCTGAAAAGTTACTGATTCTTTATTATTGGACTAGTATACAATGTGGGGGATAGTTCAAGAGTAAAATCACTACGCCGCCTGTATACTCGATAATATTGATATGGTTTAAGTTCAAAGCCAAAAACTACTTAAACCCGTGCAGTAACCTTTCTTTAAAGAAGGAGTCGGGGCATTTGCATCTGCATTGCATTCACTGCTGCTGTTATTTCCACTCATGTGGGGGATTGTTGGAAAAAAGGGGGTTTTGAGCTCCTTTTTGTGTAATGACGATATTTAATTTGGATTAATTAAATAGTGTATACGAATTCTACATTTCGCGTAGATTGTCGTAGTGCATTTATTTTCTCAAAACCGTTGTCGGGTGAGTGAGAAATAAGTGGTCGAAATAGGTCATTGAATGCGTCTAGTTGAAACGCTTGTGTTTAAATGGTTGTTAAAGAGTAGGTAAAAATGGCGCGTCCCACATTGCTTAAGCAGTGGGAGTTGAATTAGTTTATATTGTTCTGCGTGTTAGAAACAATTAAACTTGAACAATATAAACTAATACAGATTGGTCAAGTGTGGGGGAAGCCCACACGCGCGCGCCCGTCCCGTCCCGAGCCGAGCCGAGCCGCGCCGCGCCGCGCCGTCGCCGTCGCCCGCGCCCGTGGACTTGGACTTGGACTTGGATCTTGGTAATTGGGCTTTGGGTGGGCTTTGGGCCTATCTAATTTTTTAGACAAACTTTATTTGTCGGGCCCAGTCATTGAAGCCCACTCTGATTTCAACACCCGTCGCGAGTTGTTGAAAACCATTTGAATTCTGAGTTGTCGGGCCCAGACTTAGCAAACACACAGTTTTTCTGCATTCTTCTGCATACACTACATTCTCTCCTCCCGACTCTCTCAGCTCTCTGCCCTGTTCGCCGGCCGTCGATGTTTGCGGTGCTGCTACGTCGAGGCAATCGTCGTTTTACCTTTGGGGACGTTCTGCCGTTGCCGGAGCACTACCGGGGCATAAACGTCTTGCGGGAAGAGTTCCATCTCGACTCGACGTTCCTTTTGTGTTGCTATCCGTCCATTTTTCTAACAGATTTCATAGAGGCGTGCGAAATGGAGATCTAAGTCTCCCAAAGTTTTTTTGCAGAAGAAAAGAAAGAAGACTCACAGTTTCTTTTTTGTAGAAGATTTCGTAGAGGCGTGCAGATCTGGGTGGGGGCGCCGTGCGAACTGGAGGTCTGGTGTGGCAACAGCATCCGAAATGGAGGCTGTGGAGCGTTTCAGAAGGCTGGTTCAGGGAAGAAGAAACGGGTTTGAAGAGTGGGAATGAGTAATGACAGTGGGGAAGGAGGGCCTGACCAGATGAGTTGGACAGTATATGTATTATTTTACTCTAAAAATGCCACGTGGCACTTGAAATTAATTTAATCATGCCAAGTCAGTTAATTTTTTTATATTAGTGAAAAAGGATGAAATTGGATATAATTAGTAAAGGTAGAGGATGAAATCAGGTGAAAAATTAGTTGAGGACCATTTCGAATAAAAAGAAAAGAAAAATGATGTATTTAACCAATTTTCCCTTATATTAATTATCAACCCATCACATAACGTAGAAATTCAATATGATTATTCAAGATCCAAACCACTCCCCAAATGTGTGGCTCTGAGAAAACTCTTGTGGGGCTGCACATTCGTTTTAGGAATCGAGAAAAATTGATAGAAAGTTAGTGTGAAAAACAATCTCAGTGGGTGGTTGGTATTGCGGATCCCTAATAAATAACAAATCCATGGAGGATACTATGATCCCAAATTCGCTATTCACCGGTCATTTAGCCCAAATGGTTAAGTCTTTTGTCTTTCAATGGAAGGTTAGAGGTTCGATTCGCCACCGACCCCCTATCCATTCCTTTTATTCCCCTTTGTAATTTGTGTGGGACAGATCCCACCACCTCCTTCTCAGGCCTTTAATGACTCATTCAAATAAATAAATTCACTATCCACTGCTGGATCTGCTTGCTTCCAAACCATTCCCTTAGTTTTTTGTTGAATAGGAGAAGTTTTTGGTTGAATAGGAGACATGAAATATTTGTACGAGTATAGTGTATGCATGTTAAACTTGTGTGTGGTGAGTTGCATTGCGTATACTATAATGTGTCTTCAAGAAAATGACAAAAGCCAAATAATTCATGTTGAAAATTATTGGAGTAAACAATTCGAGAACAAGTGTCTCCCATTAAAATGGAGACAAATAATTAATGTTGTCCTGTCATATCAGTGTCTGGTTGTAATTGTATTGCGTTTAATTTCGGATTCCTCTAGGAAAAGAAGATTTCATTAAATTTTTGAAACATGGCACTTTTGGATGTACATTCGTTTCGGAAAGAAGAAAAATTGACAGACCACCATACGTCCCAGGGCATTTTCTTTCTTGTTTTTATCTTCATCTTTTATCATCATTTCACGCATGACCCATTCATTGTTTGATGTTTCAATTTGTTTGCTGAGATGAAATTCTTACTTTGTTAATTTTCTAAGACAGGACGGTGCATTTATAATGATATGTTTGTAAAATAATCATTGGATTAATTTTGGCCATTGATTTGTTAGTAAATAAACTTTGGATTAATTTTAGCCATTTTTGCAACGCAAAAAATTTTGGCCATTTTTACCTGAAGACTTGAAGATAATAAGACTGATTCATTTGTTGATCAAGTGTTATACTTTCCAATATGGCCTGAATAGACCTGTAATGAAATTGTTGTATAAACCTGCTGTTGTAAAAAATAGTCAAGTTTGGTCTTATTGGATTTGTCTAATCATGTAGTTTGAAATACATATTTTTTTATAATTTTTACTCCTCTACATTTATTATCTGTTGAACAAATGCATTGGACGGTGTGTCCAAAAGTTTGGGGACATTTGAAATGGGACAGAAGGGAGTAGTACGTAAAACATCAAATTATATATGAACTATGGCAAAACATTCACGACTGATTCAAGCATGGGAAACGAGTCTTTTGATGGACTGAATCACAAGGTCGCCAAAGATATGGAGCGACTGAAACAGCTCAGAGCATCTAGTACTGAGTCCAAGAACCAGAACCAGGAGAGATCCTTAATAAAATTACATCGAAAGAACAAGATCAAGGTGATTAATTGGTATCTTCTCATCGACCAGATCACTCTGATAAAATTTCAATGGCTGCCTCTAGCTGCATGGAATCTCAGAAGGATTCAAGAGTGTATTCTGAGCTGTGTAAGGGGATTTATAAAAGAAGGTAGCTTAGAAAGTTTTGCAATCAATTGTAATTGTTAAATTTACCTTCGGTGATGATGGATATGCATGCAGATAAATTTAACAATGGTAATTGTAATTGTTAAATCCCAGAAAGAAATATTGGGATCGAAAAATCCAAGGTGGTACTTTTCTGCTCGTATGTAAATCAGATAATTTAATGGTTTCAAATTTCTTGTTGGAAATAAACACATCTTGACGAATTTTTGTCCTAGTATAGTGTATTTATGTTAAATTTTGTTTGGTGAGTTGCATTGCGTATACTATAAGACCATTGACAATGGAGTTCTTCCCATTTTAAAAACTCACACCTTATCATTAGAAACAATAAAAAGAAAAGAAAATAAAAATGATGATGTGGCAAGAAAACCCATTTAAATGCATGGGTTCGGTATAGAGGACTGTAGAAAAATGATTCACCTAGACACAGGCCCCATATATTTTTTTTTTAGCTTTGTAGTCTGTAGATATTATTAAGGGTTAATACTATATATTATGTATATATACTAAATGTATTAATTTTTATATAGTACTAAACATTTAATACTAAATGTATTAATATTTATGTAATATTTGTAATATTTTTGTATTAATTACTTTCAACTTTATGAAGAAATGTAATTTTAATGAAAAAATAATTTTTGGTGTAAATAGAATAATAAATATGTTATCTGTATCTTGTACAAATAATTGGAATAATAATTGTTTATTAATAGTGTTATATATATTAAATGATACTGGAGAGAGGGAAAAAAACTTTAGGGATGATTTCTTTCACTACAAGAAAAATCAAAAATACCGACCGAAATCACCGACCGACAGGTTGCGGGTCGGATTTACCAACCACAACACCGACCGCACGTGGTGGTCGGTAAAAAAGAGCCGTTACCGGGCCCGGCTTTTAAGGCAACCACTGCGCCGACCAACATTATTGCGGTCGGTAATTTTTTTTCAATTTTTTTTAATTTTAATTATTTTTTAAAAAAAGTATAATCTACCGACCGCATTACCGACCTCAAATTGCGGTCGGTAATTTTTTTCAATTTGTTTTAATTTTAATTGTTTTTTTCAAAAATATAATCTACCGACCGAATTTGAGGTCTCTAAAGTTTTTTCCATTTATTTTATATTTTTATAAAATATTTCTTTTATTATTTTTAAAATTTAATTAATTATTTATTTTATAATTTAATTATTTATTAAATAATATAAAGGAAATTTTTTATTTAATTATAGATATAGATATAATTATAATTTTGATTTCATTTCTTAAATTTAATTAGTGATTTGATTCATTTTACCCATTTAATTTTATATTTTATTTAATTAATGAATTATTTTATTATTTATTTAATTAATATGCATTTATAGTTACATATATTATATATATAACCCAATGCATATTATAACATGAAAGTTCACGTGTCCGAGTGGCACATACTCGTGTGAGAAGTCCTGTGGAGCAGGGTTCGAATCCCCTCTTCAGCATTTGGGGAATACTTGTGGAGGATTTATTATATATGACTCATGGCGAGTTTCTATTGGTAATATTGTGAATGATTGGCAAAGGTGGTTAGAGTTGAGGATGGTAATGGAGAGGTGGGCGGTTCGAGCCCACCTGAGAACAATTTTTTTTCATAAAATTTAATTACCGACCGCAATTTGCGGTCGGTAATTTGGTCGGTAAATTTCTCCGGGACCTTTTGGGACCAGGTAGTACCGACCGCAATGGCGGTCGGTAATTCGGTCGGAAAATTTACCGACCACCGTGCGGTCGGTAATGCGGTCGGTAAGGTCCTTTGGTCGGGGGAAAAATACCTACCAAGATATTACTGAGCGACACTTGCGGTCGGTGGTGCGGTCGGTAAGCCCCGAAACGACCCGCATTCCGGGGTTTACCGACCGCACCGCGGTCGGTAAATGCAATTTTTCTTGTAGTGTTTGATGTGAGTGAATAAAAGGGAATGAGTTCTTTGATATGGCAGTGAAAGCTGAGGTGACAATAAGGAAAGAAATAAAAGAACCAATCAAGTGAGTTCTTTTTTTTAGTTGAATACCAGGGTATCTCAGGGCTCATTGGACAAGATAATCTCTGGAGGATGGATGGACATTGAACGGTTGAGTCTGTCAAAGAGAATTCTGCATACACAATATCTCGAACACGAGAAATTTGTTTAAGCTGCCATAGCCCTATACTCAGGCCAAGTACATTTGTTAATTGGGTTCTTTGTTGATGATGCCTTAATTAATGTGTCTTCCAGAAAATGACGAAAGCCAAATAATATTGACAATTATTGCAGCAATGAACAATTCAAGAACAATTGTCTCTGAAATTTTTTTAAAATGGAAACAAATAATTCATGTTGTCCTGCCATATCAATTACTCATACTGAATGTCTGGTTTTGCTTGCGTTCAATTACGGATTTCTCTAGGAAAAGAAGATTTCATTAAATTTTTGAAACATGGCACTTTTGGCTGTTCATGCGTTTGGGAAAGAAAGAAAAATTGACAGAAAATTATTGCAACTTGAAATAATTTTATTTTATTGGATGTGTAATAGTTGTTCAAAAGTGTGCCTGTCTAAACTAAACGTACAGAATTTGAATATTATGCAGTGCAGGCATGTGCAGAAGTGTTTGGAGGGATGAATATGTGATGTTAGATCAAACCCAATTACGTGGTCTTCAACAACATCCTAAAAGGGAGCAGTTACGGTACTGCGGCCAATTTGGCAGTACATCAAGGCACACATCACAATCGTTCATTTCTAATCCAGTGGTTATAATGTAAAAAGGGTATAATTGTCATATAATTCTATATTTAGTATGTTATCAATTTAATATTTGTTAAATCATATCAAATATTTAGCAAATCATATCAAATATTTGGTAATTGATATTTATGTTCAGCAATCCTTATTAAAAAAGGGTAACAAATTTATTACGTATAGAATTCCAGCGATGACAAAAACAATCCAGTGATGCTACAAAAAAATATTTCAGTGACCCTACATAAAAGAATTCAGAAGAATTCAGCGATGCTAACATATACAATTCAGCGATGTTATCAAAAATAATTCAGTGATGCTACCAAAAAAATATTTCAGCGACCCTATATAAAGGAATTCAACGACAACAAAAAGAAGAATTCAGCGATGTAATTAAGAAGAATTCAGTGATGCTATCGTGTACAATTTAGCGATGCCACCAAAAACATTTTAGCAACGTTTTCATGAACAACTCAAGTATGCTACCAAGAACAATTCAGCGAAACAACTAAGAACAATTCAGCGACCATTTCATGAACAATTCAGCGACGTTTTCATCAACAATTCAGTGACTCAAAATATGAATATTTGAGGTACATTTTGATATTAACATATATGTATATTATATAGCAGCATAAATAAGCAAATTTGAGGGTAACATAATATCGATTGATTGTATTGAAATGCGTAGAAGAAAAGTAAAGTTGAATAGCATGAGCAATTGTTTGTTAACAATACTAAATGTAACAAATTTACTATTTTAACCTTTAAGTTGATCTCAACCATCAATTTATAAATTAAATCAATGAACACGATGTACCGCAGTACATCAAGTGAAAATTCCTGGTCGCACAGCAATGACCCCAAATCTGTGTAATTATTTTCAAATTTCATATTTAAGATTTGAAAAGATAATATCAGATTCAATCACTACTCTCAAAAAAAAAAAAAAAAAAAAAAAAAAAAAAAAAAAAAAAAAAAACCTCACGCTTTCATTATGGGCCGACAACGACTACACATGTTCATAGAAAAACTATGTCGCTGGATTGATGGATCTACTAAACACCACACCCACCTATGACCCACGCATAGAAGAACCATACATATTATGCAGTAGTTGAGAAGGAGACAGTGCTGCTGCGTCCTCATAGTCTATATTTGAGCTTTTTCTTGATGTGCGCGTACCTTTCATCGAGCACCCGTTTCCTTTCACTAGTTGTGCACTGGTCACCATCCTACACAACCCAACACCGCTGTCAAACACGTAAAATATCAAAGGTATAATAAGAACAAGCAAGTTGTTCAGATCTTAGCTAAACACGTGATAAAATTACAACAAGAAGAAATAACAGAATCTCCGGCATTCACAATTTATTCAGATAATTTGCTAAACATTAGGAATTATTGGGAACATAGAACTAACATTGATCTTTAGAAATAAAATGCAGTGTCATGAACTATTTACTCCAATCCAAACATTACTTACCACATCTTTAATGAACTCAATTTCAGACTTGAACTTCATCATTTCCACTCTATCCTGCACCCCACCCTCCCTTGATCAGCTGTTGTCGCTGCCTCAATCTCCTTTGCCGGCATGACCTCTGCCATAATCTCCCCCCGTCAAATCTACCATGTAATCAATCAAAGCTACACGACGTACATGGGAAATGCTCCAGAAACCCCACCGGCAGACAGATGATCATCAAATCTGAGAGCTGTCGTACTCAACTAATGACTTTACCGTTCCCTTTTGCAGTCGCTCCTGAACGACCATATATAGAATAATACCCTGGAGTGTACCTCTTGAATGAACAAAAGATATTTCGTTCATCTTCTTTATCCTCTAAAAGATTACCAGTAACACAATGTTAGCACAAATTAATGGAAAAAACTGTATGCAAAAGCGTCCAATGTTACCAACTCTCCCAACAAATGTGATTCAAAATATTCCCATTTTCTTTGGCAGGAAACAAACTGTTATGTTAATGTCCACTTCGACTTCGTGGGATAATATGGAAAATATTCAAATATTAGAGGAGCAAATGATGAAAACAGAAACATGCTAGATATATGCAAGAACATTGATATCAACACCATCCTGCAACAGCAAACCACAAAAGTGGTTCTCGACTAAAGTCTATATACGTACACATCAATAGAATAATTTGCAGAACTGATCTTACTGTTAAAGAACTTGCAAATGAAGTACTGAAGAGCATTTGAATAAGCCAGCTTCATTCAAAATCGTCTCATATCCCATGTGATCTCCATGAAGTCAATCTCTATCCTAGGAATTGACATAATCTTGTGCCAGTCTTCGCCTTCTTGTACTCTACATCTTCCTTTAATAATATCACAATCTGAAATAACCAATGACTGAAGAGAATTTGGGAAACCAGATTGGGGTAAAGACTGAAGTTGGTGGCAACCACTGATATTTAAGAACTGAAGACCAATTGTATTCAAATGTGACGGCAAATTGGTTAGCAGTGGGCAATACAAGATGTCAAGGGTCTGCAGGCAAGGAAAGCCATATAATGCTGCCCATGTAGTCAAATGTGGGATGTCTCTTATTCTCAAAACCTCTAATGATGGAAATCCAGAAAATTGTTGGTCGACATGGTACCAGTTAGGCATGTCCTCAATCATGAGAGATTTTAAATGTTGAAGCTTCCCAAGAGCTCCGAGGATGGAGTATTGCTGACAGCTCTTCAAGGAAATGTTCGAAAGCTTGCATGATCCATAACTGAACCAACTAGGCAATAGACACCCAGTATAATTTGTAATCAACAGCTCCTTCAAATTTTCATGGGGCCGAAGACCAGCAAGAACTTCATCGGCATGGTTTACAGGCATCAATCTATTCCATTCTAATTCAAGCGTGTTCAAGAATGGTTTCGTGTCTAGCATGGCTTCTTTGGACGCATTCACATTCGGCACATTTTCAAGATTCTTTATGCATATGGATCCTTTCAAGAACCTCATGTTTCTAAGCTCCCCAATGCCATGCCCTCTACCTCTTCCAACAATAAATTCAGATAGAGTCACAAGATTCACCAACTTTCCCAGTTCTGCTGGCATGCAGTCAATCTGCTTTACATCAAAAAGAAGATGACGAAGATTGATCATACTCTTCATATCACTCGGCAACTCAGAAAGTCTCTTACAATTCTCAATGTTTAGTGTTAATAAACCAAAAAGATTTGTAATTGACTCGGGCATCTTCAGGAAGTGATTCCCAGAAAGATTGAGGTAGCGAAGACATTTCAAGCACCCAATACTATCAGGCAAATCAGTAAGGCCGATGTTGCTTAAGTTCAATTCTCGCAAGAACTTCAACTTTGCAAATAAGTCATAAGAAACTTCTATCTTCCCAGAGGTTACTCTAAATGTTCGCAAATTCTTGTACCATTCATAGCCTGTTAACTTTATTGATTGTGTGCTCTGGCTGTGGAATGAGAGATGACGTGTAGTTTTTAAAATTGCGTATCCTTCATTCAATTGGCTTTCCTTTTGATGCAAACATTTATGACCTGAGATGGATTGTGCCATGCCATGAATAAGATCATGCATCTTATAAATGTTTTCGCCATACATATTTACATGCGACCATTGGAAGAAAGACCTTTTCAACAATCCATCAAAATAATCACTGCCAATGTCTTCCAACAATATCCTCCCACTAGGTCGAATGAATCCATGTGCTATCCACAGATTTACCAACTCAGCCATTTTGAACTCATAATTCCTGGGGAATATGGCACAATAAGTAAAACACATTTTCAAATGAGCAGGTAAATGATGATAGCTTAGGAATAAAGGTTCAAAAATATCGCTTTTATCCTGAGACAACTCCCATAATTCACTTTCTAGAACAGATCTCCATTCTTCAAGAGTCTCTTTAAATTGCAGCATGCTACCAAGAGTCTTGGCTGCCAAAGGCACACCTCTGCATTTCTTTGCTATCTCCCTCCCAATTTCTTCCATTTGTGCATTGTTACTCCTACCCATTGAACATGCCCGTTGCTTCATCAATTCCCAACAATCCTCATCCCTCAAACTTTCCAAATAACAAGGTTGAGCGACACCAATAATTTGTGACACTACAGTGCTTCGAGTTGTCACAATGATTTTGCTTCCTTTAGCCCCAACCTTTAAGGGTGCAGACAACACATCCCATTCTTTAAATTCCTCACTCCAATAGTCATCCAACACAAGTAAAAACTTCTTGCCACGAATCAAATCTCTAAGCTTGACTTGAATGGGATCAAGGCCTACCAGTTTGCATCTTTTTCCCATTGCAGATTCTATAATTGACTTTGTAATTCTAACAACATCAAAGTAAGTAGAAACAGAAGCCCACATCTTTAGGTCAAATGCATTCACCACATCTTCATTGTTATACATGGTTTGAGCAAGGGTAGTCTTTCCAATACCACCCATTCCTACAAACGTAATAAGTGATACATTGCAGTGTGCCCCAAAATTTTCATCCAACAACATGCTTAAAACTCCACTCTTCTCTCTGTCTCTTCCTACGCAGGAGAAATCGTCCACCAATGAACTAGAATAACTACAATGACTCTGTCTAGAGTTTAAAAGTTTGGAGGAACCCAATTTTGTTAACTCAATCATGAAAAGTGTATCCATTTCTTTACACATATCTTCCAATTGTAGCCTGATTTTATTTATTTCACGAGGTATCATCAACTTGAACTCGGAAAGGAGCATGTCTCTTACCTGATTTTGTGAAGAATGGATAGCTTTGTGTTTGAGCAAATCCAATGAAATTTCATCCAGCCTGTTATCTCCAGAGAAGATGAGCTCCTCCACGTCTTTTAGCCACAGTTTCGAGGCTTCATTAGTTATGCTGGAATTAGTTGGGTTTCCTTCAAGATGAGCCACGATAGACCTCGTTCGTTCCAGGGTTCTTTGCAGTTTCTGTGCTTCTTGGTCGACTTCCAAAATTAAGGTGGTTTCTCGTACAGTTAAGGTTGCAAGCCTGTCGATTATTACTTGCAGTGGAGCGGATACAATCCCAGCTTGAAGTAGTGAATCCATGAATGTAAATTCAGATCTGAATTCTACGATTGGTAATGGAAATGGACTTCGAGGTCAACCACAGATGGAGACGGGCATAGCGTTTGCCTTACAAGTTACAACTACTCAGTACTGTAACTTGAATTGTGTTGACCATATATATGGATATTAATATAATATTCCCAAAGTAAATACTCTCCATCCTATAATTCTTTTCCGTTCTTTTTTTATAGTTGTTGTCGCCCAAAAAAATATTTGAGCTCACACAGTTGGCCAAATCCGCATCGGCCCAACTTTGTGCCTAATTGTTGATCTAGTTCGCAGAGCCAAGAATTATCGAATGAAAAATAAAGGTCCAAATGTAAAGCCCAGATCATATGTCAGCATTAATTACGCCAGCAAGAGAAGGGAGTCATCAGAGGACGGTTCCCTGGAGGAGATCGTGGTAACACGAGCGGTTAAAGCGTGGATTGAAGTTGGAGACTTATAAATACTGGAGATGGCATCCAAGGAGGGGACCTGAACTCTTCTCAACAGAAGCCACACTTTACATTTTCTTTAAGCTTTCTGCAATTTTCTTTCGTCAATTCATTTCCTGAAAGTTCCATTTTGTTTTTCCATTCCGCAATTTTAATTCATTTACAAGCTTTCGTTATTTTCCTGTAATTCCTTTCCTGTATTTCCTTGTAATCCTTCGGAGTTCATCACTCAGAGAGAGGTTTTATTCATCTAAGAATTTTATGGTTAACAAATTGGCACGCCCAGTGGTACACGAAATTGGAGCCATATCCGCTTTGAAGAGTGTATGCGTCTCAGACCTGGAAAATTTGTGAGTGATTTGACAAAGAAATTTGAGGAGATGTCTCTACAGGAGAAGACACCCGTTCGAACACCGTCTGAGGACGTCGTTGAGACGGAGAGCACTTCTCAACCACAACAGGAGATTATGCAGAATCCTACACTGTTCGAACAAATGCGGCTCTCGATGACAGAATCAATGGCCGAGTTCATGCCTTTACTCACGAGGCATCTCATGGATGTCTTGCAGCTTGCCATGGCCGATCAGACAGATAGAATTTTAGGTTCCTTGCATACTCAACAAGAGAGAACTGTTCCAGCAAACGGCACGACTGTACCGCCAAGTATCCCATGTCCAGGGCCATCAAGCGGCCAACAGCGGACTTGGGGAACCATACCTGGCCAGCCGCCATTCCCAGAGGCCGGAGGCCTGGCCAGTCTGTTTCCTTTATGGCGTGGAAGCCAGAACAATTGCTACAGTAATTTCATTTCCGGATGGACCCCGAAAAAGCAGACAAAGAAGTTCACCACCCGTGTAGCTGAATTTTTTAAGGACAATTTTGATAAAGAGTTGTTCAAGATTTCCAACTCCGATCTGAAGCAACTTTGCTCCTACAGCTCGAGCAAGCAGATGTCAGGGATCCATCCCAATGAACCCGGAAGACTAATCGGAGACGAATACCATTTTTGCTATCATTTTGTAATAGTATAGAATTAACATGCCTTAATTTTTCTAAAGCATAAAAAACAGATATTAGATCATATTTTGTAAAGAAACACGTCCACGCCATGCATGCACGTCCGAGCCATGCATGCATGTCGATGTCGCAAGACCTCATTTTTGAAGTAGCCGCGTCGCAAGACTCATGGCCCGTCGTAAGCCAAAGGTCCCCGTCGCGAGCCCCCACGTCGCAAAGCTCTCGGACACGCCGCAAGAGCTGCGACCCTTGCAAGACTAGCGACGGCTGTCGCTAACCTCTAGCGACGGGCCCGTCACAAGGCCACCTCTCCTCCCTCGCAAGGCTTCATCACCCGTCGCGAGACGCCTGTCGCAAACCACCACCCCGTCGCAAGCCACCACGTCGCAAGGCAAGCCGAGGATGACGACGGACCAGCCACGTCGCAAGACTAGGCCCGTTGCTAGACTAGCGACGGCCCGTCCCTAGGCTCACGACGGTCACCTCTCACGATGGACACCCTCACATCGCCAACCTCCGAACCCGTCGCCAACCACCCTCTCACGACTGCCCTCACGTCGCAAGACCCTCTTGCTACGACCTCTCTAGCGATGGCTCCTCTAGCGACGGCCAGTGTAGTTTTTGCTTCTCTTTTCATTTCTCTTCTTGTAATGTACGTAGGGGCATTGGCAAGTATAAATAGGTCTCCCCCTCCTTGTGTAAGACATTTTTTGTTGAATGATAAGACTTTGCCTTTTGCAAGCACTCCAAAAGATCAGCGCTTTGCATATGTGGATCATCCAAATTGGAGTTCGTATGACCAAGTTGTGATTAATGTTAGGTCCGTTCGCGTGGATAACCACTTAAGTAATCCTGAAAACTAGTTCAAACACCTTTCGTGGACACGTTAAACAGTTTAAGATATTATGCAGCGGAAATTAAATAAACTGTAAAAATAACGAACTCAAGGTTTGTTGACCTAGTTCGGCACAAGCCTACATCTGGGGGATACCAATCCAGGAGATTCACTAATTGTTTTGACTTGATCCTCGATCTAAACAATAGTGATTAGTCACGCCCAACTCCAATCACCAAGCGGACTGAATTTTCGGACCAAGGCACTCCCCCTTGGTGAAGATCTCCCCGACCTTGCTTCAATTCCTTGAAGGCTCCTCCTTCAAGTTGCCCTTGGTCGAAACCTGTTGGCGGCTCTCCTTCTAGATCTTTCGATTAAGCTCTTGAGTTTAACGACTCCTCAAAAGCCTTGATTGAATCCGTCGACTTCAATCAAGCACACAGTGGCACACTTTCGATCAATCCACCCGAGGAAGTGTTGATCGGATTTCTTCCTTCGAAAAGATAAATTCACGAACACGGAAGGAATGTGATTCTCTCTTCACAAAGCTTTCGATCGCACAAGGGAGTAAATGTATCTTCTCAGTCGTATCATTCCATCCCTTGGTCGCCCTATTTGAAGAGAACCATCGCTCCTCCATTCTAAGGTAAGATATTCTTACCATAATTACATGGATCCTTAGAATGGAGTTGCCCGGATTAAGAGATCCTTGTTTCTATACTTCTTGAACACAATCCGGGCAAGAGATCAGCTGACCGTTGGAGAAAATATATAAGCAGATTCGCTAGCATCTCTTCCTTTAAATAGTTTGTCGACTGCTGATGTGGTTGGTCCAACAAAGTAGTTCGGACATCGGTTGTGAACACATTTGCTCAAAACTAGTTCCCAACAATTAAATCAAGTTTTGGTGTTGTTCTTGCTCAATATTCGAAAATTTCACCAACTTTGGATATTGATCTTGTTTTTATTGTGTAAATGGACTCATATGTGAGTTAATGATGCAAGTTGATTAATTGTTTAAGTTATTAATCGATAATTTGCATCAATAATTCCAAAATCAAGTGTTGAGTGTTCATCTTCATCATTCCACCACCTTGCTTGTTCATCACCATCATCTTTGTTCATCAAATAATCAAGGTGTTCTTGAACCAAATTTTCTTGATCCATAAAGTGAAATTTGATATTTTTTTAAGGGGACAATCGGCCACATTGAAAAGAGCTAACCGCCCCTACTTCCTTGAAAAGATCAAATACTCAAGTGTTTTGAAGAAAAAAGGGTGATTGAAGGTGACATCTTCAAAATTCAAACAAGTCAAAAAGGGTGTACTCATCATCAAAAAATTCGGCCGTCCCTAGTCACACCTTCCAGTCGCAATACGTCATCCGTCCCTAAACCTCCCGTCGCCAAATACCCCTTCACGACGTGAACCCCTCCGTCCCTAACCATCACACATGTCGCTAACTCTCCCATTGCGACGTGCCAAGTCTCACGACGGGACCTTTCTCCTCTTGCGACGGCCAACTCTCCACTCGAGCAATATTTTTAAAATTTTTCCTAAGTCGAATATAGATAGCTGGCACTTGGTTTCTTTGATTTTTAATCACGAACACTGAGTTAGCTTTAATCAGTCAGTATACTGCTATTAAAGTTCCTCACTCAACAAGTGAAACCGAGCTGTTGAAATTCCCCTAGAAAAATTTATCAGTATATACTGGAGAGTTCATTTGAAAATTTTGTTGCAATACAGATATATTAGGAAGCTTAGTGTGATCAATCGGGAGTCGAGTGAAGTGAGATCTCTTTTCAAAATCTTAAACGCCACCTGATAATTTTAACCCTTGTGAGGATCTTTGAATTTAAAGTGTAATTGCGATTAATAGTAGTAACGCAAAATCCTTGTCGTGATAACATATTTCCAGTACATTATCGTCTGTAATTATTTTTATTTCTATTTCTATTTCATAGAAGTCTAGTAGTGTGTGTCCAACAGTCTTGTTTTCAGCCTCAATCTCAAGTGTGGTTGAAATCTTCACGGGAGCACCAAACCAAGAGAGTGAAAAATCGAGAGTGTTTTCCAGTGATAATTCTACTTTTGTAGAAGTGCTACTAATGTTATATATATATTTATATATATAGCAATGATCTGTTTTGTGTAGATTAGACTATACTATGGCAGGATTATCCGGAACATCCAACTCTGACATCATCAACTTCATTCAGTCTTTGAACCAGAAAATTGAGAGAATTGACAAAAGGATTGAAGACATCAATCGCAGAGTGGACAGTCAGATTGAGGGCCTACACAAAGATCATGAAGATCGGCTCCAAATTCAGGGAACTGCAGTGGAACAGCATATTAACCGAGTGGTACAACGACATCTAGTAGGAGATGTTGAAGTCCCAAATCCAAATGCCCCACACAACACACTGGATACTGAACAGAGTGAAATCCATCCTGATGATGTTATGGCCGAAGCTGAACAGGAACTTGAGGAACAGTACAATGGGCACAGGGGACCCCGAGCACATGCTCCACCACCCCCACCTGCAGCAGCACCTCGAGGACCTAGGGTGTAATACCCGAAAATTTTATAACATAAATAAATAAATACAATAAATAAATAAATAAATAAGTAAATACATTAAATAAATAAATATAGACGAAATGAGAAATGAAATTAATTAAAGAGATTAATTTAAACAAAAAAAATTAAATAAAGTTGAATAAGTCGTTACACGGGAACCCGATATTAATGAACTCGAGAATTCGAGCCAAAACGTAATGTTAGTTCCGAAGGAAATGACGACACGAAATAGGAACCCGAAGAGAGTCCGGAAATCGGAATCCGAGAGCATAGAGGGATAGAAACACGAAAGATTGGAGGAAAAGCACGACGGATCGCACGACCCACCCGGACCGAAGTCCAGGCGTTAGTCGCGCGCTGGCCGCACGCTAAAGGGGGAAAAGGCGCGCCAACCCCGCGCCAGATGGCAGATTCGCACGTTGCGTGAATCTCTCGCCCGAATCCGGATTTTTCGGCTTCAGTTGCACCTCGTGCGGCTCAAGACTCTTAGAGGCGGACTTGGACGTCCCCCTAGGTCCTAACCTCTATAAATAACTCTCTTAACTGACCCTAAACCCTTTTCAAAACCCTACGATACTCTCTATACACAAAACCCTAGATCCGGAAGTCTACGAAGGCATCAAAAACCAAAGCAGCAGCTTTTGGACGAAAATCAAAGCATCTCCGACGTGTGGTAAGTTCTAGTCCATCAGATTCTTTTTAGTTTCTGTAACACCCCGGATTTGATAACCCAGGCCGGGATGTCACCGCCACACCTCCCTAGCAAGACACGGTTTCTCCGAGCTTACTAAAGAGATGCAAGGCTATGGTTTTTCAGAATTTAAAGCGTTCAAACAGCCCATTGTAATATAATTTAAAAATCATAATATCAAAGTTGCAGCGGAAAGTAATATTTACATATGTATAATTCAGCGGAATTTAAGTATAGGGCCGACATGGCCAAAACACGGGTTAAACAGGCCCGTTCATGCAAGTTGTAATTACATGCAGGAATTTAAAAATAGAGTTTTCCCCGAATGTTCCCATGTATGTATATGATGATGCATAATCCTCATACTCTGAAAGAAAAAGGAAAAAATATGGTTTGGTCAGCAAAACGTGCTGAGTAAGTTAACACCTACTATGATCAAGGGGTTTCAAAATCTTTAATTAAATTTAAGGAAAACATATGCATACGAGACATGATTTAAATTTTAATTCATCTACTAATAATAATTTAATTACATAATTTAAAAGACAAGGATTTCCACACGTTCATAATTCAACACACATGAAAAAGGGGTTTAATTAAATAATTAAATTTTCTCCTAGGCATGCATACAAAAATATTCCATTTACAAATTTTTAAGTAAATAATTTAATTGTATATTTGAACATGCATTAATCCATAATAACAATTTAATAAGATATGAAAATTTAAAGACATAATTTAAATGCGTAATTTAAAGACGTGCATAAATAAATAAATATTTAAAAATATTAAATCTTTTATTTCCCCGTTACGTAACCATGTCTCAATATTTAGTGTAGCCGGTCATCCGGCGGCCGCAGCCGTTTCGTATATTTCTTGTATAGCCGGTCATCCGGCGGCCGCAGCCGTTTCGTATATTTCTTGTGTAGCCGGTGATCCGGCGGCCGCAGCCGTGTCGTAAGTATCTTATATAGCCGGTGATCCGGCGGCCGCAGCCGTATCTGCCATACCCCAAACACTCCGGAGCCTCGGGAAATCCATACGGACAAACCCGAGGGAGTAGGCCATGTATCTCCCGCCGGTTGGCGTAATATCTCATCTAATTCTCTCGTCCATTATAGGCAACAAGAGAAAGGCTAGAGGGGCACCCTGCAGAGCACTCACCCTCCACCAAGTTTCTCATGTATCGTTTAGATTTAATGTATCGGGGTTTTTCAAAAGTATAGGTGTATCGTATTTCAAATCTTTGATCGTTCGTTTCGAAATTTCAAAAATCCTTCGATTTAAAAATCTCTTGGCGTCACAGTTTACGCCTTTTTAATTTGAAAATTCGTTTTAAGTCCGAAAAATCTGAAACATTCACAGTTTATGCAAAACACCCTAACGAACAACTTTCGTGTTTTAACAATTTCGAAATAAGTTGAGGAACCATGTCAAAAATCGAGTTTAACGCGAAAACAATTTACTGTCCCGAGACAGATTTGACACAGTATTAAAAATCGGATTTTTGACATATCAAATGGACTCCAAAAATTCTGAAATTTTAAACACACAAACTAGACATGATTATCTACAACTTTCATTTAGATTGCAAAGATCAAATCGCTAGAACATATAGAAACAGACTCTCTAAGTTTGGACATGTTCACATTCAGGTTTCGAAAATGTCTTGTCAAAGCAGTTTATTTTCGATGCGATTTGAAATAGCAAACGTTAGCGAAAATGGCTGAAAGTTTTACACAACCTAGATTAATATGTTAGGATTAAAAGTCTAGTTTTGAGTTTTTGGGTTTGAACTCTCGAAATAGGGGTTTTGGTCCGATTTCAAATCTGTCACAGTTTCAAGTTCGACTCCCAGGGCAGGTTCTTTATCGGCCGTTTTCAGATACCAAACCTCAATGAAAAATTATGAAAATTTTACACGAACTAGAACTATGTCCTAGGAACGTTTTTCATGTTTTGAGTTTTCCCGTTCGAGCAGTTTTAAAGGTTCGAAAAATTCGCACACAATCGCTGCGCCGGGGGTTTTTCGTGTTGACAGATTTTAGAGTTATTCAATCCGTATGTTCGGTTGCATTTTAAATCACCCAAACCAAGTAAGTGATAACTTACAGTGATTGTGTTCTTGAGTCGTCCTAGGGTCGCTCGGCTCGTCCAAAATCATACGAACGGATCTACGAAACGCAAAGTTCCCGACTTTGGCCACGAACGTATTTGAAATCAAGGATTCAAGAGTTAGATTGGGGATTTGAGAGGAAAACGAGATTGAGAATCTGAGATACTACTTACCAACGATCTAAGGACTGTGATCCTTGATCTACACGCCTCTACGGTCGTCGTTGGTCGTCGGAAGGTCACCGGGAGTTCGTCGGAGGGGTGTTTGGCTTTGAAGGTGTTTTGGGAGAGTGGAGGGAGTTTGGAGGCTGACAAATGGGGTGGAGATCAACCCTAATTCGGCCTAATACTCCTTCCCCCGTTCAAAATCTACTTTCCATAGTCGGGGGGTCGAAATATGGCAAGAAATCCCCGAAATCGCGCAATTAGCAGCTGCTGCTGCATTGGCGCGATGGTGGCGCGGTAAAAGGGGGAATACCGCGCGGACAGCGCGCGAGCCCCGGCTGGGCTGCGGTCTGTGCCGGGCCGTGCGTTCCGTCGGGCCTTTTCTCCTCTCTTTCGGACTTCTGTCCTCCTACGTTTTCGGGCTCGATTTTTCGGGTCATTCTCGGATCATAAATTCTTATCTTAAATTTATCTCGACTCAAATGAATTTCATATTTGAAATCTTAAGTCCGTCGGTCTCGGGTTCGTCGGCTTCCACTTCGTCGTCTTTTGACTCCCGCGCAATAACTTGCGTAATTAAATTCCTTCCGACTTCACGGGTTCTTGGAATTAAAATTCTTTTCCTTCTTGAATTTAATTCCAATTATTTTGACACAATTCATGGAATGTCTTCGGGTTTCCTTTCCCTCTTTTATTCCATTTTGACTTTTGAATCTATCGGCGTTTCATTTCCGAGCAATAATTTATTGTGATAAATTATTTTCTTCTTCTCGGAGATATTTCGACATTGATCGGAATAAATTTTATTCATTTGGACGTTGATAAAAATCTGGGGTATTACAGTCTACCCCCCTTAAGAATCAACTTCGTCATCGAAGTTGTGTTTCGGCTTTTCTTGCGCTAAGAGTTGGGGTCCTTTTTGTTTATCTTATTATTTTGTGAGATTGTGTTATTGAATTATTGTTCGATTGTTGATTGTTTGTTGTTTGATTATTGTTTGACTGAACTCAAATTTGAAATTTCCAAGTTGCCTACGTACCCTGTGAAGGGATCAAGTCATTACGTAGTTCAAAACAAATTTGAATTTGTTTATTTATTGATTTGGGGATACAAAGTATTCGGGTTGTTACATCCTCCCCTCCTTAAGATTACAGTTATGTCCCCATAACTGCCAATGTATTATCCACGACCCGGTTCGGGTATCGTTGCCTATGATCCTTCCTCATTGAGCTGGAAAGTAAGCTTGATCGATGTCGTTCAATCGTCCTACGGCTCTTCCTTGATTCCCTTGTTGAGGGTTTACCAGATCTAGCCTCTTCTCAATCATCTCTCCACGAACATCGCATTCTCTAATCATGTGGTCTACTCCGCCACATCTATAACAAGTCCCGCGCCTTGGGCATTCGCGCATCAGATGGGCTTGGTGGCACTGCGAGCAACGTGGTATGGTTGCTTCATGGTTGTCATCTCGACTGTTTGGGTTCTGTGGCTGGTCAGGTTTAACGGTCACGTCCTCTCTCTTGTTAATGTTCTCTATCTGCGTTCGGCAGTCACGCAGCCGATGACCATATCGACCACACCGAAAGCACGCTCCGGGCTTAGGGCATCCTCTCGCATAATGTGGGTTACCACATTTCGGGCATGGTGGCGTATAGTTACCATGGTTGAAAACTATCCCTCTGTTTCCTCCATTGTTGCCTTGAGGTGGTCTATTCGGGCCTCCCTGAATATGTTTCATTCTTGAGTAGTTATCGGCTCTGTGGTCCCGTTTCCTCTTGCCTTGCCCTTGGTTGATTAGTGCATTTCCCAAGGCAACCACAGCTTCCTCTATAGTTCTCAATCGGTCACTTAAGTTCTTAGCCATGGAGGCTACGTCCCCTCCTTGGTTGGGTGCACTAACGTCTTGTACTGGTACATCGGGTTGTCGTGGCCCTTCGTTGGTGTTGGGTGGGATGGGTGGATTGTTAGGTCTTCCTCTAGGTGTCATTTTCTGTCACAACGTACAAGGATTGGACTCTAAGGATTTCGTAGAGTGTTGGAAAAATAATAATTTGTTGAATCAATTGGTGTTAATAGGCGTTGTTTAGAGTGTATTACGTAATGTGGCATTTAGAGTTGTTCATATGGTGTGGTATTTAGAGTTTAACGTTTTGTTGCTTGGGCGCGGCGTAGTAGGGTGTAGATTTAAATAAGAATTCCTCAAGATTTTTGGAATAATAAGAGTGTTGTAATGATAGATATGGGCTTGCACTTTATTCCTCTATATAAGGATTTTTTTTTTTTTTTTACTTGCGTCTCTAGATTATTTATGCGTTCGTCGTTTTCATCGTTAGGTTTCTCGACAAGTCATAATATATCGTCTATGTGAAGATTTATAGGAAAAGGCAGAGAATATTTATGCACATGCTAAGCATAGACGATCAAGATCTAAACTAAGGCACAATAGTCTCACGCTAATGCTTCTAAGTCAAGAGTCAAGGTCTAGCCGAATGCTAGTGTGAGAATGTTATGTATCGCAAACGATTCACATAAGAGGTTAGTACAAATTTTTATGTATGCATATGCATATGCAACCCCCCCAATAAAAATTTAATTTATGCATGCATTTTTCTACCCATGTGTTTTAAAAATAAGTTTATTCCATGGATAAATTTTTAAAGAATAAAGGAAAAAGGTTTGGGCCACTATATTGGGCCAAAGAATAAATTATTTGGGTTTTAAAAATACAGGTATTGGGTCTAAAAAAAAATTTGAGCCCACAATAGTAAGTATATAAAGTATTGGGCTAAAAATAATTTCTTGGGCTTCAAAAAAAATATTTGGGCTTCTAAAAATTTTTGGCTAAAAATTTGGGCTTTAACTTCAAAATACTAATTGGGCTCTTTAAAATATATTACTAGTTTAGAAATAATAACTTTAAAAATAATACTCCCTCCGTCCCATCTCAAATGTCCCATTTGACTTTTTGACACTGTTCATTGTTCAACTTTGACTTGGTATTATTGTAAGTATATATTTGCAAAAAATAGTCGAGTTCGGTCTTGTTAGATTCGTCTAATCGTATAGTTTTAGAATATATATTTTATATAATTTTTACTTGTATATATTTTGAGATATTAACAAATTAAAAAGTGCATTCGATTGTGTGCAGAAATGAAATGAGACATTTCAAATGGGACAGAGGGAGTAATACTTAAAAATAATAGTTTAAAAATATTCCGGTCACTGATACCACTTTGTAACACCCCGGATTTGATAACCCAGGCCGGGATGTCACCGCCACACCTCCCTAGCAAGACACGGTTTCTCGGAGCTTACTAAAGAGATGCAAGGCTATGGTTTTTCAGAATTTAAAGCGTTCAAACAGCCCATTGTAATATAATTTAAAAATCATAATATCAAAGTTGCAGCGGAAAGTAATATTTACATATGTATAATGCAGCGGAATTTAAGTATAGGGCCGACATGGCCAAAACACGGGTTAAACAGGCCCGTTCATGCAAGTTGTAATTACATGCAGGAATTTAAAAATAGAGTTTTCCCCGAATGTTCCCATGTATGTATATGATGATGCATAATCCTCATACTCTGAAAGAAAAAGGAAAAAATATGGTTTGGTCAGCAAAACGTGTTAAGTAAGTTAACACCTACTATGATCAAGGGGTTTCAAAATCTTTAATTAAATTTAAGGAAAACATATGCATACGAGACATGATTTAAATTTTAATTCATCTACTAATAATAATTTAATTACATAATTTAAAAGACAAGGATTTCCACACGTTCATAATTCAACACACATGAAAAAGGGGTTTAATTAAATAATTAAATTTTCTCCTAGGCATGCATACAAAAATATTCCATTTACAAATTTTTAAGTAAATAATTTAATTGTATATTTGAACATGCATTAATCCATAATAACAATTTAATAAGATATGAAAATTTAAAGACATAATTTAAATGCGTAATCTAAAGACGTGTAAATAAATAAATATTTAAAAATATTAAATCTTTTATTTCCCCGTTACGTAACCATGTCTCAATATTTAGTGTAGCCGGTCATCCGGCGGCCGCAGCCGTTTCGTATATTTCTTGTATAGCCGGTCATCCGGCGGCCGCAGCCGTTTCGTATATTTCTTGTGTAGCCGGTGATCCGGCGGCCGCAGCCGTGTCGTAAGTATCTTATATAGCCGGTGATCCGGCGGCCGCAGCCGTATCTGCTATACCCCAAACACTCCGGAGCCTCGGGAAATCCATACGGACAAACCCGAGGGAGTAGGCCATGTATCTCCCGCCGGTTGGCGTAATATCTCATCTAATTCTCTCGTCCATTATAGGCAACAAGAGAAAGGCTAGAGGGGCACCCTGCAGAGCACTCACCCTTCACCAAGTATCTCATGTATCGTTTAGATTTAATGTATCGGGGTTTTTCAAAAGTATAGGTGTATCGTATTTCAAATCTTTGATCGTTCGTTTCGAAATTTCAAAAATCCTTCGATTTAAAAATCTCTTGGCGTCACAGTTTACGCCTTTTTAATTTGAAAATTCGTTTTAAGTTCGAAAAATCTGAAACATTCACAGTTTATGCAAAACACCCTAACGAATAACGTTCGTGTTTTAACAATTTCGAAATAAGTTGAGAAACCATGTCAAAAATCGAGTTTAACGCGAAAACAGTTTACTGTCCCGAGACAGATTTGACATAGTATAAAAAATCGGATTTTTGACATATCAAATGGACTCAAAAAAAATTCTGAAATTTTAAACACACAAACTAGACATGATTATCTACAACTTTCATTTAGATTGCAAAGATCAAATCGGTCTAGAACATATAGAAACAGACTCTCTAAGTTTGGACATGTTCACATTCAGGTTTCTAAAATGTCTTGTCAAAGCAGTTTATTTTCGATGCGATTTGAAATAGCAAACGTTAACGAAAATGGCTGAAATTTTTACACAACCTAGATTAATATGTTAGGATTAAAAGTCTAGTTTTGAGTTTTTGGGTTTGAACTCACGAAATAGGGGTTTTGGTCCGATTTCAAATCTATCACAGTTTCAAGTTCGACTCCCAGGGCAGGTTCTTTATCGGCCGTTTGCAGATACCAAACCTCAATGAAAAATTATGAAAACTTTACACGAACTAGATCTATGTACTAGGAACGTTTTTCATGTTTTGAGTTTTCCCGTTCGAGCAGTTTTAAAGGTTCGAAAAATTCGCACACAATCGCTGCGCCGGGGGTTTTTCGTGTTGACAGATTTTAGAGTTATTCAATCCGTATGTTCCGTTGCATTTTAAATCACCCAAAACCATGTAAATGATAACTTACAGTGATTGTGTTCTTGAGTCGTCCTAGGGTCGCTTGGCTCGTCCAAAATCCTACGAACGGATCTACGAAACGCAAAGTTCCCGACTTTGGCCACGAACGTATTTGAAATCAACGATTCAAGAGTTAGATTGGGGATTTGAGAGGAAAACGAGATTGAGAATCTGAGATACTACTTACCAATGATCCAAGGACTGTGATCCTTGATCTACACGCCTCTACGATCGTCGTTGGTCGTCGGAAGGTCACCGGGAGTTCGTCGGAAGTTCGTCGGAGGGGTGTTTGGCTTTGAAGGTGTTTTGGGAGAGTGGAGGGAGTTTGGAGGCTGACAAATGGGGTGGAGATCAACCCTAATTATAACAACCCTACCCCGGGCTGGGCCTGCAGACCGTGCACCCCAACCCGTCCCCATGTGTGCCTTCCAGGCCTCCCGCCAAGCACCCCATGGTGGGTTGTTGGGAGTGGGATTTGATCCCTAGACCTCCCCTTTAAAAACCCCCTAAAGGTAAGGTTGTTAACCATGTGGGCTCTGCAGCCCACATGGTTAACAACCTTACCTTTAGGGGGTTGTTAAAAGGAGGTTGGGGGTTCAAATCCCACCTCCAACAACCCACCATGGGGTGCTTGGCTGGAGGCCTGGAAGGCAGACATGGGGACGGGTTGGGGTGCACGGTCTGCAGGCCCAGCCCGGGGTAGGGTTGTTACACTAATTCAGCCTAATACTCCTTCCCCCGTTCAAAATCTACTTTCCATAGTCGGGGGGTCGAAATATGGCAAGAAATCCCCGAAATCGCGCAATTAGCAGCTGCTGCTGCATTGGCGCGGTGGTGGCGCGGTAAAAGGGGGAAAACCGCGCGGACAGCGCGCGTGCCCCGGCTGGGCTGCGGTCCGTGCCGGGCCGTGCGTTCCGTCGAGCCTTTTCTCCTCTATTTCGGACTTCTGTCCTCCTACATTTTCGGGCTCGATTTTTCGGGTCATTCTCGGATTATAAATTCTTATCTTAAATTTATCTCGACTCAAATGAATTTCATATTTGAAATCTTAAGTCCGTCGGTCTCGGGTTCGTCGGCTTCCACTTCGTCGTCTTTTGACTCCCGCGCAATAACTTGTGTAATTAAATTCCTTCCGACTTCACGGGTTCTTGGAATTAAAATTCTTTTCCTTCTTGAATTTAATTCCAATTATTTTGACACAATTCATGGAATGTCTTCGGGCTTCCTTTCCCTCTTTTATTCCATTTTGACTTTTGAATCTATCGGCGTTTCATTTCCGAGCAATAATTTATTGTGATAAATTATTTTCTTCTTCTCGGAGATATTTCGACATTGATCGGAATAAATTTTATTCATTTGGACGTTGATAAAAATCTGGGGTATTACAGTTTCAATCCGAAAATGGATTCTAACCCTGTCTCTTTCCTTTCTACACCTCGAATTGGATCTAGAACGTAGAACCCGACGAACGGAGAGGATAAACGGTGGACTGGAAGCCACGCATTCGAAATAGACGATCCCGGACATCTACAAATCTTTAAGTTAGCCTTACATGGTTTTGGGAGGAATTAAAACGTTCGAAACTAAAAGATTTAACAAGAGATCGAAAATCTGCCAACATGGTGTTTTTACCGACGCAACAGTTTTGTCTAATTTTTCCGAACCTTAAAACGACTTCAAACGGAAAAACGTAAAACACGAAAAATGTTCCTAAGGCTTAGATCTATCTCCTGTAAAATTTTCAGAATTTTTGCTGACATTTTGATATATGAAATCGGCCTGGAACCGGACTGTTTAAATTTGAATCTTGAATTTCTTGACAGAACTTAGGTCTGATCTTGATTGCGTTTTTGACATTAGTTCTAGACCGATTTAGATCGTCAGCCGAACATTAACGTTGTAGATAAACGTCTTAGGAAGGTCTCTGTAAAATTTCATTAAATTTGGAATTGATTTGCTATGGTAGAATTTGAAATCTTTAAACTGTGGCATATAAATTCGGACAGATTTGTGTTTCTGTGAAAATTGGTGTTTTTGACCTATTTCAGTATCTCGGATTGAAAAGTTAAAACACGAAATTTGTTCATCTTGACGTTTCTGAGTCAGTAGTGAAATTTCGGAACTTTTGGAATTAAATCTGATTTAGACGAATTTTAGAGTAAATAGTGGTTTACCGGAAGTCAAATCTTGAAATCTTGTTGAAACATGAAATTAACCTTTAGGGTTGAAATAAGTTGAAATATGATTTTTGAATAAAGTAAATTGAAATCAGATTTTTGAAATTAAATCCCCTTACAAACTTGATAAATTAAAATTTGGGGTGAGTGCTCTGCAGGGTGCCCCCTAACGATTCACTTCGTGCCTTTATGGACGATGGTGACCCCGCGCGAAATTGAGATATGATATCGCCAAAACGGCATGAGATATAGAGCCTACACTCTCGAGAATATCCACATGGGTTTCCCGAGGCTCCGGAGTGGTACTGGGTATGGCTGATACGGTTGCGGCGGCCGGGCTACCGGCTAGACTTGTTGAGATTGCGATGCAATCGTGAAATACTTGAAATACTAAATCTGGGATGTAATGGGGAAATTAAATTAAATTAAATCAAATTATGTTTGTTGTCCAATTAAATTATTTAAATGCTTTATTTAAATTATGGCTTTATTTTAAATTATGTGAAATGTGTTGTGAAATGGAGCATGAATGTAACACCCACCCTACATTACCACATTGTACTCAACAAGGTACGATTTTATTTCGACTTTGGCGGTTGTTACTTACCTCACATTAAAAAAAAAAAAAGAAAATATTGACTTCGGGGACGAAGTCATTTCTTAAGTGGGGTAGATTGTAACACTCCAAAATTTTATTATACTCTAAATTACCAATATTATTATTTTATGGGGATATATATAATTTTCATTATTATTTTTGGGAAATTATTTCATTTTTTTGAAATTGCTAAAATTTTACTAATAAGGGGTGTTGTAAATTACTTCTATTATACAAGATATGTTTTCAAAATTTATCACTATTATTAGAAAGTTGTTTTTATCATTATTAGAGAGAGAGCTATTACGTGTATACATATATATGTAGGCGGTGGAAACATATAGTGTATAGATTTATATTATATTAAATAGTAGAGTATACGTAGTATATACATATAGATATATATTAAGTAAGTAAATAATTGTAGAAGTAGTATGAAGGTTTCGTCCCACATCGACTATACACTCATTTGTGTCTTGATCAAATGCCTATATATATGTGTGCATGGAAGAAGTCATTGGCACTTGAAAATTTTATAAAGCTTACATGCTTACCCACTTGAGCAGACGTAAGCTTAGTCTAAAATTTTATTATTATTATTATTATTATTATTATTATTATTATTATTATTATTATTATTGAGGTGATGTATTTGCATCGCCCCAGCCTCGGTCTTTCTTTTAAAGGAGGACCTTAGTTAAACTTTTGTAGCAGAGTCGTGGCCGGGAAGACGCTGAGGATCTACTAAGCAGATGGTGTTAGTTTAAAATTTTGCGGTAGAGTAAGTTTCCTATACTCTTCTTGTAAGTTCTCTATGCTTTTCTGCCATTATTATTTTTATTGGCTTTCCTTATTCATTTATTTAATTTGTCTTTGCTTGGCTTTCCTTTTTCCACTTTCCTTATTTATTTAGATTGTCTTTGCCTTAGTAGTAGACCTTTATTTTTGTTCCTGCTTTAGTAGTTGGCATTATTTTTCGTTCTTGCCCTACTAGTAGTAGGCTTTTATTGTTTCTTATTGGCCTACAATATCCGTTGTCGCTTGCTCGTTCCTTGATCATTGTTTAGTTGTTAGCCTTGTTATTCCTGCTGCATTTGTTCCCGTCGCGTATTGCATTTTGACTTCGTTCCAATTGCCGTTGATTTACGTAGAAACTCGCTGTATAAATAACTCATTGACTATATGCCCTAAGTACGGCAACATAGGTTATAGCCATCCCGCCGAGGGGTTTAATGACATATTATGAGTGAGACCAATTCATTGTTGATCTTTGTTGAACCTGGTGAGGTAATCCATCTTGTTGTTGACTCTTTGGCCTGCGGGCGCCCTAAAAGGGTAATTATCTATTCACTAGTAGATAACAAGCATGATTGATGTTGACTTGCCGTGTTACGGCCCGTGTTCTGTAGGCACTGGAAAATGCCATATAGAGTGACCCCTGATCTAAATGAGATCGGGCGAAACCCAAGATTTAGTCAGGATACCGGTATTGTGAGGTTCATTCTGAATCCCTCTAACATGCATGCAATCATTGAGATGGTTAATTATATCTGGGCAGTTGCCCCTATTGAGATTTCAGGTTGCTCCTGAAATTAATATTTATATTAACGAATTAGTGGATATTGATCTGAGAGAACCCTTATTGTGTTGTTCATATTGTTGAGTTCCTAGTTACTGCTTTGAGATTTCCCTTATTGTGTTGTCCCCATTGTTGAGTTCCTGGTTATTGATCTGGAAGTACCCTTGTTCTGTCTATAATTGGTTGGTTGTTCGTTGATTCCGAGTATAGGGAATTTACCAGCGAATTCGTCGCTGATAATCCTTTTTTTTCTTCATTTTTTTTTCCTTCCAGGTTAAGATTAAAGACTGAAAGGGGAAGGGAGTACTACACCTGCATATTTTCTGCATAAAAACTTTTCATTAATTTTGGAAGATGTCGGGCTTTTTACAACGCTGCATTGTGATTATAGTATCTTTTGTATAAGCTCAAAAATGATTACTCTCCCTACACTATATATTGTTTTGAGAAACAATGCTCATTTTAATGAGGTATTATATTTGTTATATTTAAATATTGTTGTTAAAAATGGATAATTGGTATACTCATTTTAGCCTTAGCATCTCCTGAATAAGCCCGATGTGTCAGATCGTGTCTTATTTGGGAGGTGTGGCGGTAACACCGCGAGTCGGAAAAACCGGGGTGTTACAGAGTGGTATCAGAGCATCCAACTATTTTTCAAGTCATTTCTAGAGTAGAATTTTTAAACCACGACATCTTCGTAGGCATTCTATACTTTCAAATTTTGTATAAGTTGCAATGCACGACATTGGGTTATTTGGGGTAGGTAGATCTATACTTAGTATTTAAATATTGTAGAAAACGACCTCCCTAAATGATTCGTGCCAAACGATAATATCATTGACTAGTTTGATTCTGAGAACGCGAGACTGCGACACGAAGTCTGGAAATTGACAGCCCGACATGAAGTCTAGGAAGAAGAAGAGAGTACATATCCTTTTTGACTATGATAAATTTATTTTCTATCAATCGTTCCTTCAGAAATGTTCAAAATCTTGTTAACAGTATCCTTGTCAAATTCGGTGATTTTTTTTGTCAAACCGTGAATAAATATGGATTTTTGATCCACTGTTATTCGTTTGTTCAATGTTAGTGAATTAGAAGTTAATTAAGATTTGCTGAAATGCCTATTTTTGGCCGAGTGTAGTGGCCAAATTAAAAATGTTTCTTCTTAGAACATGTTATCTAGTTGGTGTAAAGATTTCAGTATTTTTTTAGTACGATTTGGTATTTTTAACAACTGTTGAAATGGAAGCATGAATTGTTGAAATTTTGCTGTAATATGAGTTTTTCCACTATACTACAAAGATGTCGATTTTTGAACTGTTTCCGGTCCATATTTTAAAAAAAGTGCAAATATGAAATTTGTTGCCTCTATGTGTTGGGCATCTTCAATCCAAATTTCATTTGAAGGTGCATGTATTTTTAAATCGATTTTGGCGTAAACTGCGATATAGTGTTTTGCGAAATGACTCACTTTGAAATGGTTGAAATATGATCGGAAATCATTTTTTTCCGGAAAAGAAATTTTTAAACCATTGTGCTAAAAGATCGAGAAGGACGCCTTGTTATAATCTTCTTGAGGGTAAGTGCACTTGGTGGAGCCCGCTGGGCCGCCCCCTCTCGTAGCCAAAACGGCATTATGTTGTGGAATGACGTATGTGTCTATACTCCTAGATGTATCCACGTGGGTCATCTGGGGCTCCGAAGTAGGTCTGTATAGAGGCCGCTGCACTCATATTGATGTATGTGTCTATACTCCCGGATGTATCTGCATGGGTTATCAGGGGCTTCGGAGTGGGTCTGTATAGAGGCCGCTGCAGTCATATTGATGTATGTGTCTATACTCCTAGATGTATCCGTATGGGTTATCTGGGGCTCCGGAGTGTGTGTGTATAGAGGCCGCTGCAATCATTAGTGAATGATGTACGTGTCTATACTCCTGGATGTATCTGTATGGGTTATCTGGGGCTACGGAGTGTGTCTGTATAGAGGCCGCTGCATTCATATTGTAGCTTGTGGACATAAGGGCCCAAGCGGAATGAGGAGTCCTCGATCATAATATGCCAATGGTAGAAGAATTGATTCATCATACAAGTTTGGGAACAAGTATTTTGGAAACTGAAATAATCTTGTGTTTTTAAATCCATCTCTCCTTTTTAAAACCAAACTTTTCATAAAATCCCTCTTTCTGAAATTTCAATGATTCAGTGTTGTGTATTAACTTATTCAGTATATGAGTCATTGGGCCATATAAGTTTTGTAGTGTGTTGGTAATCTCGTCTATAAGCTTGCTATATCACTAGAATTGAGTGCAGTTCATGATGTTTTACACATCTCATAACTGCGAAAGTACGATCATGATCGAACGTACGCCCTCCACAGAAACAATAATTTTGGTTGAAGATCTCACTTCTGAAAAGAAGCCCTTTCGGATCATCGACATTGAGGAGCGAAAAATGAGGAAGAAGACGACATGCCTAGTTAGAGTTATTTGGTCGAACCATGGCACTGCAAAAAAAAAAAAAAAACTTGGGAAATGAAAGCCGAGATGTAACAAAAGTATCAAGAATTCTTCCCCAAGAATGACGTAGTTATGAGGGCATAACCAGAATTCTAAATGGGGAAGGATGTAACACTCACCCTACATTACCACGTTGTACTCAACAAGGTACGATTTTATTTCGACTTTGGCGGTTGTTACTTACCTCACATTAAAAAAAAAAAAAGGAAATATTGACTTCGGGGACGAAGTCATTTCTTAAGTGGGGTAGATTGTAACACTCCAAAATTTTATTATACTCTAAATTACCAATATTATTATTTTATGGGGATATATATAATTTTCATTATTATTTTTGGGAAATTATTTCATTTTTTTGAAATTGCTAAAATTTTACTAATAAGGGGTGTTGTAAATTACTTCTATTATACAAGATATGTTTTCAAAATTTATCACTATTATTTGAAAGTTGTTTTTATCATTATTAGAGAGAGAGCTATTACGTGTATACATATATATGTAGGCGGTGGAAACATATAGTGTATAGATTTATATTATATTAAATAGTAGAGTATACGTAGTATATAGATATATATTAAGTAAGTAAATAATTGTAGAAGTAGTATGAAGGTTTCGTCCCACATCGACTATACACTCATTTGTGTCTTGATCAAATGCCTATATATATGTGTGCACGGATGAAGTCATTGGCACTTGAAAATTTTATAAAGCTTACATGCTTACCCACTTGAGCAGACGTAAGCTTAGTCTAAAATTTTATTATTATTATTATTATTATTATTATTATTATTATTATTATTATTATTATTATTGGGGTGATGTATTTGCATCGCCCCAGCCTCGGTCTTTCTTTTAAAGGAGGACCTTAGTTAAACTTTTGTAGCAGAGTCGTGGCCGGGAAGACGCTGAGGATCTACTAAGCAGATGGTGTTAGTTTAAAATTTTGCGGTAGAGTAAGTTTCATATACTCTTCTTGTAAGTTCTCTATGCTTTTCTGCCATTATTATTTTTATTGGCTTTCCTTATTCATTTATTTAATTTGTCTTTGCTTGGCTTTCCTTTTTCCGCTTTCCTTATTTATTTAGATTGTCTTTGCCTTAGTAGTAGGCCTTTATTTTTGTTCATGCTTTAGTAGTTGGCATTATTTTTCGTTCTTGCCCTACTAGTAGTAGGCTTTTATTGTTTCTTATTGGCCTACAATATCCGTTGTCGCTTGCTCGTTCCTTGATCATTTTTTAGTTGTTAGCCTTGTTATTCCTGCTGCATTTGTTCCCGTCGCGTATTGCATTTTGACTTCGTTCCAATTGCCGTTGATTTACGTAGAAACTCGCTGTATAAATAACTCATTGACTATATGCCCTAAGTACGGCAACATAGGTTATAGCCATCCCGCCGAGGGGTTTAATGGCATATTATGAGTGAGACCAATTCATTGTTGATCTTTGTTGAACCTGGTGAGGTAATCCATCTTGTTGTTGACTCTTTGGCCTGCGGGCGCCCTAAAAGGGTAATTATCTATTCACTAGTAGATAACAAGCATGATTGATGTTGACTTGCCGTGTGACGGCCCGTGTTCTGTAGGCACTGGAAAATGCCATATAGAGTGACCCCTGATCGCGAAACCCAAGATTTAGTCAGGATACCGGTATTGTGAGGTTCATTCTGAATCCCTCTAACATGCATGCAATCATTGAGATGGTTAATTATATCTGGGCAGTTGCCCCTATTGAGATTTCAGGTTGCTCCTGAAATTAATATTTATATTAACGAATTGGTGGATATTGATCTGAGAGAACCCTTATTGTGTTGTTCATATTGTTGAGTTCCTAGTTACTGCTTTGAGATTTCCCTTATTGTGTTGTCCCCATTGATGAGTTCCTGGTTATTGATCTGGAAGTATCGTTGTTCTGTCTATAATTGGTTGGTTGTTCGTTGATTCCGAGTATAGAGAATTTACCAGCGAATTCGTCGCTGATAATCCTTTTTTTCTTCATTTTTTTTTCCTTCCAGGTAAAGATTAAAGACTGAAAGGGGAAGGGAGTACTACACCTGCATATTTTCTGCATAAAAACTTTTCATTAATTTTGGAAGATGTCGGGCTTTTTACAACGCTGCATTGTGATTTTAGTATCTTTTGTATAAACTCAAAAATGATTACTCTCCCTACACTATATATTGTTTTGAGAAACAATGCTCATTTTAGTGAGGTATTATATTTGTTATATTTAAATATTGTTGTTAAAAATGGATAATTGGTATACTCATTTTAGCCTTAGCATCTCCTGAATAAGCCCGATGTGTCAGATCGTGTCTTATTTGGGAGGTGTGGCGGTAACACCGCGAGTCGGAAAAACCGGGGTGTTACAATGAATTAAATTACGCAAATTGAATAGTTAATTAAATTAAATTGAATATTATGTTATTATCATGCTTTTATTTACTTATGAAATGAATGACTTTTAAACCATACGATCATGTCTGTGTTAACTTATTCAGCAAGTTGTGCTGATCAAACCGTTTATTTATTTTTCTTACAGAGTATGTGGAATGAGCATGAGCACGTTCATGCATGGGAACTTTACTTTGGGGGAAACATTATTTTGCTTAAATTCGTACATTAGACTATATTATGAACGGGCCTGTTTAACCCGTGTTTTGGCCATGTCCGCCCTATTTACATTTTCCGCTACAATACTATACTTAAATATTATTTCCGCTGCGCTATGATATTATTATTTTCGAATTATATTGTATGGGCTGTTTTGAATGCTTTAAATGTTTTAAATACTGCAATACCTAGCCTTGCATCTCTTTAGTAAGCTCGGAGAAACCGTGTCTTACTAGGGAGATGTGGCGGTGATATCCCGACCTGGGTGACAAAAAACCGGGGTGTTACAAGTTGGTATCAGAGCCCGGCTTATTTTTAAATTAGTATTATTATTTTTAAACTATTAAATTATTATTTTTAAATTATTATAAATATAGAAGCCCAAGTTATTATTTCTAGGAATTCCTAGCCTAAACCATTATTCTTTTTTTTTTTTTAAAAAAAAATAAATTCCTAGTCCAAATTACTATTTTTGAAATTTCCTAGCCCAAATTATTTTTGAGCCAAAAAAATAATTAGTTTTTTTGACCCAATATAGTGGTCCAAAAATTTTACCCATTATTTTAAATTTTTAAATCATTAAAATCCATGGAATAAATTTTTATTTTTAAAATCCATGGAAATTAGAAAATATATATATACTCAGTGCATTAAATTATTTTGGGGGGAAATCATCATTTGCATGTGCATATTGCATTTCCTTTACTTAGAAAACATAGAATCTTGGCGAATTGTAACTTGGAATCTTGGCGAAAGTAACTTAGATCTTTTGGTTGCGCTAGATGACTAGTCAAGATATGATGAACTTGATGATCAAAATGATGAGCGTGCATTTCGACTCCAAACAACCCTAGACCAAATGAAACATCGTATAGCTCAATTGGAGGCAAATCTGCACCACATGGGTAACCTAAGAGAGGCGGACCACCATCGTATAAACCAACTCGAACATCAAGTCCAAATCCTTACTACACAAAATCTAATATTGAAAGAACACGTCGATGCCCATGGCGAGGACCTGAACCGCATCTTTGACGACCTTATGCCGCCAAGTTCGGAGGAGGATCCTACCATCGTGCCAGAGGACGCTTAGAGACGATAGGAACTTCTATTTGTAGTAGTTACTATTTTTGCTAAGGAAGAATTTTTGTATATCCTATCACTTGTACTAAAAAAATTTCTTTTAAGGAAATAAAATACAAGATTTATTTATTTATATATATTCAATTTCGAAAAGAAAAATCTGGACAGACTGTCCGAAAAAAGAAAAAAAAAATTTATTTTTACATTTTAAATTAGCTCAATCGAGGATTATGTGAAGAAGATAGAAATAAATTTGAGATTTTCTTCCTTAACCAAACACTACTATGCCCTAATCTATACCATTTGTAACAGAATGGCACCTAGAGGAAGACCGAGAGCCCAACCTGTTCCCCAAACTCCTACTGAGACACCACCAAATGTCACGGAACCGATTCAACCTGAGGAGGAACAACCCCAAGGTGCGCAGGACGCCCCGCACCGAACAATGTGGGCGATCGTCTTCGGACGATAGAGGAGGTTTTGATTGCGCTCAGGAACGCGCAAGTCAACCAGGGCCAAGCTGCGGCGGTACCTCCGCCCCAAGCTCGCCCCAACTACTTGGCGATGGTGAATCCTTACCAGCCGCCCCACTACGCTGGTGAGGAGGATCCAGCTAAACTGGAGGAGTGGATCCGGACCTTCGACAAGCTGCTGGGAGCAGTTAAATGTCCGGAAGGAGAAAGAGTGCACGTCGCCTCATACTACTTGGGAGGCGAAGCTGACGACTGGTGGCAGGCGACACAAGCCAAACTGACGGAGGATGACGAGCCCTACTCATGGGCAGAAATGATGGAGCTGCTCAGGGATCGATTCTATCCCCTGAGTACCAAGTCAGCGATGTACGAGGAATTCCTGTCACTGAAGCAAGGAGGCCATACCGTGCAGGAGTACTATACTCGTTTCAAGGAGCTGGTGAGATTCGCACCAAGGCTAGTGCCCACTGATGCAGAAAAGGCACAAACGTTCGAGATGGGACTGAACGTGTCTGTAATACCCGTAAATTTTAGAATATAAAAATAGGAATTAATCCAATAGGAGAGAAGGTTTCGTTTCCCACAACCCGTAGACGCGGAAATGCACGGAAGTCAAAGGACGACGAATTAGAACCCGACGGTCTTAGGATTTCAAGCATGTAATCGAATTGAGACGGAATAAATTTATGATGAGAAGCATAATCCGGAAATGACCCGGAAAAATCGAGCGCGAAAATGGGGAAGGATAGAAGTCCGAAAGAGAGGAGAAAAAAAACCCGACGGATCGGATCGCACGGACCCGCCCGGACCGCAGTCCAGGCGAGTCTCGCGCGCTGGCCGGGCGGGGTTTGGCTACAAGGCGCACCAACCCCGCGTGGCCCTACAGGTTTTGGCAACTTGCGCGTTTTCGGCGATTTCTTACCATAATTCGACCTCCCGACTTTGGAAAGCGGATTTTGGCCGAAAGGGGAAGCACTTAGGCGACCTAGGGCAGCCTCTCCACCATTTTCATCAGTCACCATTCACTCTCAAACTCTCTCAACTCTCCCCAAAGCCAAAACACTTTCCGGCGACTTCCCGACGACTTTCCGATCACTTCCCGGCGACGAAAACCGACGGAGGAGGCGTTGAATACAAGATTCCTAGTATCTAATCTGTGGTAAGTCGTCCATAGATTTCTATTTAAGTTTTTGAACCCGAAAACTTGATCTAACAATTGGATTTCTTCGTCCGACTCGAAATCGTGGCCAAAGTCTGAAGCTTGACGTTGAGGAGATCCGTTCGTAGGATTTTGGACGAGCCAGCGACCTTAGGACGACCCAAAACTCTCTATCACTGTAAGTTGAACCTTCCATATCAATACGGGTGATTTTGGGGCGTCCGGTATAGGCGTAATGTAACGAAACGTAAAAATCGAACTTAAAAACCCCATCTTGCGCAGTTTCTGTAATCGGCCTAAAACTCATATTTCGAGGATTCAATCCGAGAAACTCAAAACTAGACTTTTAACCCTAACACATAAATCTAGGTTGTGTAAAAATTTCAGACATTTTCGTTAACGTTTGCTATTTTAAATCGCATCGAAAAGAAACTGTTTTGACAAAACGTGTTGAAATCTGCCTATGAACATGTTCGAACTTCATGAATTTATTTCTATATTTTCTAATCCGATTTGATCTTTGCAATCTAAACGAAAGTTGTAGATAATCATGTCTAGTATGTGCATATTAAATTTCAGAATTTTTGGAGCCCATTTGATATGTTAAAAAGTCGAAATTTTAAACTGTGACATACCTGAGTTCGGGCAGATTTCTGATTGCATAGTAAAATCGATTTTTGACATGTTTCCTCAACTTATTTTGAAAACGTTAAAACACGAAAGTTGTTCGTTAGGGTGTTTTGCATAAAGTGTGAAGATTTCAGATTTTTCGGACTTAAAACGGATTTTTAAATTGAGAAGGCGCAAACTGTGACGCCAAGATACTTTTAAATCGAAGGATTTTGAAATTTCGAAACGAACGATCAAAGATTTGAAATACGATACATCTACACTTTTGAAAAACCCCGATACATTAAATCTAAACGATATATGAGATACTTGGTGGAGGGTGAGTGCTCTGCAGGGTGCCCCTCTAGCCTTTCTCTTCGGGCCTATAATGGACGAGAGAATTTGATGAAATATTACGCCAATCGGCGGGAGATACATGGCCTACTCTCTCGGGTTGTCCGTATGGATTTCTCAAGGCTCCGGAGTGTTACTGGGTATGGCAGATACGACTGCGGCCGCCGGACCACCGGCTATACAAGATACTTACGACACGGCTGCGGCCGCCGGATCACCGGCTATACAAAACACTGAGAAATGGTTACGTAACGGGAAAATAAAAGAATTAATGTTTTTAAGTATTTATTTATTTTTGCATGTCTTAAATTATGCATTTAAATTATGTCTTTAAATTTCATGGCATGACTAAATTATTATTGTGGATTAGATGCATGTTTAAATACACAATTAAAATTATTATTTCCTTTAAATTTTGTGAATGCATGTTAGGAGTGAAATTTTAAATTATCTAATTAAATCCCTTTATTGCTATGTTAGGATCAACTTACTCAGTATTTTATATACTGATAAAATTGTTGTTTTCTCTTTTCTTTCAGAGTACGGAGATAATGCATAGCATGTGCATTGGGGGATGGATTTAATTAAACATTGTTTTACCGCTTTTCATGATACTTGCATAACGGGCATGTAAATCTCGCATTTTGGCCATGTCGGCCCATGTTACATTTTTTTTCCGCTGCGATACATTATTACTACTATATGTGTGGATGGTTCTTATTATTTTTACATAGATTCCGGACTTGTTTTTAAATCTTTTTGCAATACCTATAGCCTTGCATCTCTTTGGCAAGCTCGGAGAATCCGTGTCTTGCTAGAGAGATGTGGCGGTGACATCCCGGCCTGGGTTATCAAATCCGGGGTGTTACAAGTTGGTATCAGAGCCCGGAATATTTTTAAGCTACTATTATTATTATTTTAAAATATTTTGAACTAAGTAATACTCCCTCCGTTTTTTTTTAACTTCACCCATCCTGCACTGCACGCAATCCAATGCACATTTTCAATCATCAATATCTCATATTATATATAAGTAAAAATTATAAAAATTTGATATTCCAAAACTACGTGATTAGACGAATCTAACAAGATCTCACTTGACTATGTTTTATCTTATATAACTATATGAAAAAATTGAATTAAAGTTACTCAATGAATAGTATCTACTATGCTAATGGTGAACTTAATAAAAAACGGAGGGAGTACTTTTAAATTTATTATCATCATTATTATTTTTAAGAGTACTAGTATTATTATTTTAGCCCAAAATTTGAGCCAAAAATTTTCTTACCCAAGTAGTATAATATTTTGAGCCCAAAAGGGGGTTAAATTATTTTGACCCAATATTTATAATTATTTATGTTAAGCCCAACCATTTCGGCCCAATAACCATGTTTTTACTTCTTAAAGTCCAAATTATTATTTTGGCCCAATATAGGCCCAACTTTTTTTTCATGATTAAATTTAAAAATACACTAAGATTAATTTTTGGGGGAATTGCATGTGCATATTCATGTAGATTTAAATTCCTGCATATCATGACTTATATTCGAAACATACTCTAACTCTAACCTCCTTGTTGACACTAGATGGCCGAACCCAACATGAACATGGTCAACTTGATGGTGAAACTGACTAACGCATATTTAGAGTCCCAACAACATGCCAACTATTTCAAGACTCGAGTAGGACAACTAGAGGGCCAAGTGGCCCATCTGGGGCATCTTAGGGAGACCGATCATCATAACATAACCCAGCTGCAAAATCAAGTCACGCAGCTCCAAGCCCAAGTGGCCCAACTCCAAGACAAGGGTGATGACTTGGAGGAACAAATAGGGAACGTAGCCTGGGAGCTGACTACCTTAGCCAACGAGATTGACGGAGGGGTCCTTCAGAACCCGGGACCTCACCCTAATGCTGCAGCACCGATTGACGTATCCAGCGACGAGGACGATCCCATCGAGGATGTACCTGCCTAGTCACCCTATACTTAGGAGTCCATAACTGATGCACTACTATCTATATTCTTTTTTTTCAAACTAGTACCAGCACTACTATTTCATTCCTGTTACGAATGCTTGTAATCAGCTGAAAAATTTTCTCTTGAGTAATAAATCTACAAGCATTTATTTTATACAATTATATTTAAAGTATTCCTTACATTTTAATTAAATTATTTCTCTTCGAATACCCTACTAAAACCCGATCAAACAAACGAACAAGTTAATAATAATCAATGACCTATAGATAACAACTAAACAAAAATACAAGTAGTAAATATATATAAATATACATTGTATGGAGATAATTATCGAACAAGGGTATCTCCAACCCTAAACCCTAAACCCTAAACCCTGAACCCTAGGGTCTAAAAAAAAAAAAAAAACCTGAACAGGTTACTGTTCACGAAAAAAAAAAAAAAAAAAAAACAAAACAAAACAAAACAAAAACAAAGCAGTAAGTAGAACAGACCCCCTCAAAACAACAACAGAGGATATGACGATAGAACCCTTTTCCGGGGTAACCCGGTACCACCTTGCCCGAGATGCGGCAGGCCTCATTTGGCCAGAGGGTGCCCCCAACAGGGCGCCTGCTACAGGTGTGGTCGCAACGGCCACATGGCGAATGAGTGCCGCACTCGACTGGAGAACATCACCAAGAGAGAGGACTTAGGCACGGGGCCAACTCAGCCTCGCAACCAGGATGGACGGAATGGAAACAACCAGGGGTATAGACCCCCTCAGAACCAGAATCTCAATCAAAATCAACGTCCCCCACAGAATCCAAATCAGCAACAGAATCAGAACCCGAACCGGGATCAGCAAGGCAACCCGGGACGTCCAATGGGGCGATTGAATGTCATCAATGAGGCAGATGTGCCTATGCAAGGGGACGTAATGGGAGGTACGTTCCATGTCTTAAGTACACCCCTTAGAGTTCTATTTGACTCAGGAGCTAGTTGTTCGATAATATCATCTAGAGTCTTACCTGAACTAGATCTACCTAAGTGCGAATTGATTAACTTAGAGATTCAACTTCCATCGGGAGAGGTAGTATCATGCTCTAAGCGATATAGCAGAATTCCGATAGTTATAAAGAACGTAGAGTTTTTCGCGAACTTAGTAGAATTCGAACTACAGGATTTTGACGTCATACTAGGAATGGATTGGCTAACCCAATATAAAGCCGTGATCGATTGCCAAAAACAAAAGATCACGTTGTCGAAGAGTCGGGGAAGGAGGGTCATCTTTTACTCCCAACCCCCTAAGAAGTCTACCAAGATAGTTAACGCCATGAAGCTATGTAGCTTAATGCGTAAGGGTTACGCGTTATATGCTTGCTACATTCATAACCTTGAGACCGAAGAGGTCAAGGTGGATAACATTCCGGTGGTGAGAGAATACCCGGATGTATTCCCGGAAGACGTTCCCGGCATGCCGCCTGAGAGAGATCTGGAATTCACTATAGATCTTATTCCGGGAACGGAGCCTGTCTCGAAGGCTCCTTACCGTATGGCGCTGCTGGAAATGAAGGAACTAAAAGAACAACTCGAGGAGTTGCTAGAAAAGGGCTACATAAGGCCGAGCACGTCCCCATGGGGAGCCCCGGTCTTATTCGTGAAGAAGAAAGATGGAGGTCTACGACTATGCATCGATTATAGAGGACTTAACCAAGTCACGGTCAAGAACAAGTACCCGTTGCCAAGAATCGAGGATTTGTTCGACCAACTGAAGGGAGCCTCAGTATTTTCAAAGATCGACCTACGATCCGGATATCACCAGTTAAGGATCGCCGAAAAGGATATCCCAAAGACGGCATTCAGAACTCGCTACGGGCATTACGAATTCACGGTGCTATCATTCGGGTTGACGAACGCCCCAGCGATGTTCATGAATCTCATGAACAACGTGTTTCGGGAATTATTAGATCAATGCGTAGTGGTGTTCATAGATGACATCCTGATCTACTCGAAAAGCAAAGAAGAGCATTCCGAACACTTACACAAAGTGTTAGGGATTTTACGAGCAAATCAGCTGTATGGCAAGCTGTCCAAATGCGACTTCTGGCTAAGAGAAGTGGCATTTCTGGGACATATCGTATCCGCCAACGAAGTGGCAGTGGACCCAGCAAAGATCTCGGCAGTGGCCGAATGGGTGCCACCGAAGAATCCAACCGAGATAAGAAGCTTTCTCGGATTGGCAGGGTGCTACCGAAGGTTCGTAAAGGATTTTTCAAGGATCGCTTGCCCATTGACACAGCTGCTAAAGAAAGGGGTGAAATACGACTGGACTAGTGAGTGTGATTCCGCATTCCAAGAATTGAAGAAACGGCTTACTACAGCACCGGTGTTGACATTACCATCGGAGGATGGAGACTTCGAGGTGTACAGCGACGCCTCGAAGGAAGGATTGGGATGCGTACTAATGCAAGATCAAAGGGTCATAGCATACGCATCACGTCAACTAAAGCCACACGAAGAGAACTATCCGACGCACGACTTAGAGCTAGCCGCAGTCGTGTTCGCTCTAAAGATATGGAGGCATTACCTCTATGGGCGGAAGTGTCGGATGTTCACCGACCATAAGAGCCTCAAGTATATATTTACGCAAAAAGAGCTGAATTTGAGGCAAAGAAGATGGTTGGAACTGATTAAGGATTACGACCTGGAAATCGCGTACCACGAAGGAAAAGCCAACGTCGTGGCCGATGCCTTGAGTCGAAAGACTCAACACGTGGTGAATTCACTTGTGGTACCGGCCGAGTTGTACAGAGACTTGGCGAAATTAAGTCTGGAGTTGGTACACTCCGGCGAAGTAAGTGAGGTCGTCAACACGATGGTAGTAGGATCTACCATACTTGATGAGATACGACTAGCACAACAGGGTGATGAAAAGCTGGAGGAAATTAGAAAGAGCATTGCTGAAGGAAAGGCAATGGATTTTAAAATCTATGAGGACGGAAGCATCCGCTTCAAGGGAAGGTGGACGAAAATGCGAGAACCTGAAGCAAAGAGTAATGGAGGAAGGCCATAATACCCCATATTCGGTCCACCCCGGAGGCGAGAAGCTATACAAGGACGTAAAGAAGAACTATTGGTGGCCGAACATGAAGAGAGAAATATCCGAGTTTGTGGCGAGATGCCTTACCTGCCAGAAGGTCAAGGCCGTACGGCAGAAACCCTTAGGATTAATGCAACCATTGGAAATCCCAAGTTGGAAATGGGATAGCATTTCAATGGACTTCGTTTCGGGGTTACCACGTTCACCGAAGGGGATGAATAAAATCTGGGTGATCGTGGATAGGTTGACAAAAGCTGCCATATTTATCCCAATGAAGGATACCTGGTTAGTGGACCAATTGGCAAGGGCATATGTCGACAACGTGGTCCGACGACATGGAGTACCACATGACATCATCTCGGACAGAGATAGTAGATTCGTCTCACATTTTTGGACAAAACTACAAGAAGCCCTCGGTACAAAGATAAAAATGAGTACCGCATTCCATCCCATGACGTATGGACAAACGGAAAGGACGATCCAAACTTTGGAAGACATGCTGAGGGCATGCGTATTAGAGTTTAAAGAAAGTTGGGAAAATCACTTACCCTTGATCGAATTTTCCTACAACAACAGCTACCATGCTAGCATTGGCATGGCACCTTTCGAGGCACTGTATGGACGCAAATGCCGAAGCCCATTGAGCTGGGAAGAGGGCGAGAGGACTATGGCAATTGGACCGCAACTTGTTGAGGACATGGCTCAACAAGTCAAAATAATCCAAGGAAAGATGAGAGCCGCGCAAGACCGGCAAAAGAGCTATGCCGACGTGAGACGGCAAGATTTGGAATTTCAAATAGGCGATAAGGTCATGTTAAAGGTATCACCGATGAAGGGTGTGATGCGCTTTGGCAAGCGGGGAAAATTAAGCCCACGGTACATAGGACCCTACGAGATCCTAGAAAGAGTGGGGAATCTTGCATACCGATTGGCATTACCGCCACAATTTGCTCGTGTCCACGACGTGTTCCACGTCTCGCAACTGAAGAAATACGTCCATGATCCGACCCACGTACTCCAACCGGAGGAAATTGAGTTGGACGATGACTTAAGCTACGAAGAAATTCCGGTGCGAATACTCGACAAGAAGGAGAGGGTAACAAGGAATAAGACCGTGAGGATGGTTAAGGTTCTTTGGTCTAACCACGAAGCCGAGACGGCAACGTGGGAGCTGGAAGCAGACATGAGGGAGCGTTACCCAACCCTATTCCAAGACAGTGCAACAACAGTTACGGGGACATAACTGTAATCTTAAGAGGGGGAGGATGTGACAACCCGAGTAATTCTACGATATTTTGTACGAATACCTTGTACCCCAAATAAACAAATTCAATTTGTTTTGAACTACGTAATGACTTGATCCCTTCACGGGGTACGTAGGCAACTCGGAAATTTCAATTCTGGGTTCAGTCAAATAATAACAAACAACGACACGTAATAATACAATCGCTTAATCAAACAATTCCCGAACTCGCGAGAGGATGAAAGACAACTTCGAGAACGAAGTTGGTTCTTAAGGGGGGTAGACTGTAATACCCGTAAATTTTAGAATATAAAAATAGGAATTAATCCAATAGGAGAGAAGGTTTCGTTTCCAAGAACCCGTAGACGCGGAAATGCACGGAAGTCAAAGGACGACGAATTAGAACCCGACGGTCTTAGGATTTCAAGCATGTAATCGAATTGAGACGGAATAAATTTATGATGAGAAGCATAATCCGGAAATGACCCGGAAAAATCGAGCGCGAAAACGGGGAAGGATAGAAGTCCGAAAGAGAGGAGAAAAAAAACCCGACGGATCGGATCGCACGGACCCGCCCGGACCGCAGTCCAGGCGAGTCTCGCGCGCTGGCCGGGCGGGGTTTGGCTACAAGGCGCACCAACCCCGCGTGGCCCTACAGGTTTTGGCAACTTGCGCGTTTTCGGCGATTTCTTACCATAATTCGACCTCCCGACTTTGGAAAGCGGATTTTGGCCGAAAGGGGAAGCACTTAGGCGACCTAGGGCAGCCTCTCCACCATTTTCATCAGTCACCATTCACTCTCAAACTCTCTCAACTCTCCCCAAAGCCAAAACACTTTCCGGCGACTTCCCGACGACTTTCCGATCACTTCCCGGCGACGAAAACCGACAGAGGAGGCGTTGAATACAAGATTCCTAGTATCTAATCTGTGGTAAGTCGTCCATAGATTTCTATTTAAGTTTTTGAACCCGAAAACTTGATCTAACAATTGGATTTCTTCGTCCGACTCGAAATCGTGGCCAAAGTCGGAAGCTTGACGTTGAGGAGATCCGTTCGTAGGATTTTGGACGAGCCAGCGACCTTAGGACGACCCAAAACTCTCTATCACTGTAAGTTGAACCTTCCATATCAATACGGGTGATTTCGGGGCGTCCAGTATAGGCGTAATGTAACGAAACGTAAAAATCGAACTTAAAAACCCCATCTTGCGCAGTTTCTGTAATCGGCCTAAAACTCATATTTCGAGGATTCAATCCGAGAAACTCAAAACTAGACTTTTAACCCTAACACATAAATCTAGGTTGTGTAAAAATTTCAGACATTTTCGTTAACGTTTGCTATTTTAAATCGCATCGAAAATAAACTGTTTTGACAAAACGTGTTGAAATCTGCCTATGAACATGTTCGAACTTCATGAATTTATTTCTATATTTTCTAGTCCGATTTGATCTTTGCAATCTAAACGAAAGTTGTAGATAATCATGTCTAGTATGTGCATATTAAATTTCAGAATTTTTGGAGTCCATTTGTTATGTTAAAAAGTCGAAATTTTAAACTGTGACATACCTGAGTTCGGGCAGATTTCTGATTGCATAGTAAAATCGATTTTTGACATGTTTCTTCAACTTATTTTGAAAAAGTTAAAACACGAAAGTTGTTCGTTAGGGTGTTTTGCATAAAGTGTGAAGATTTCAGATTTTTCGGACTTAAAACGGATTTTTAAATTGAGAAGGCGCAAACTGTGACGCCAAGATACTTTTAAATCGAAGGATTTTGAAATTTCGAAACGAACGATCAAAGATTTGAAATACGATACATCTACACTTTTGAAAAACCCCGATACATTAAATCTAAACGATACATGAGATACTTGGTGGAGGGTGAGTTCTCTGCAGGGTGCCCCTCTAGCCTTTCTCTTCGGGCCTATAATGGACGAGAGAATTTGATGAAATATTACGCCAATCGGCGGGAGATACATGGCCTACTCTCTCGGGTTGTCCGTATGGATTTCTCGAGGCTCCGGAGTGTTACTGGGTATGGCAGATTGTAACACCCCGGTTTTGGTAACCCAGGCCGGGATGCCACCGCCACACCTCCCTAGCAAGACACGGTTTCTCCGAGCTCACTAAAGAGATGCAAGGCTATGGTTTTCAGAATTTAAAACATTCAAACAGCCCATTCATAAATAATTTAAAAATAATACATCAAAGTTGCAGCGGAAATATAAGTTGTGCAGCGGAAATAAAGTATAAGGGCCGACATGGCCAAAACACGGGTTAAACAGGCCCGTTCATGCAAGTCGTAATTAAATGCAGGGATTTAAAATAAAGATTTCCCCTAATGTTCCCATGTATGCATATGACGGTGCATATTCTTCGTACTCTGTAGAAAAAAGGAGATATATGGTTTGGGTCAGCAAAAACGCGCTGAGTAAGTTAACACATAGCATGGGTTAGGGGTTTCAAAGCCTTTAATTAAATTTGATAAAAAGATGTTTGAGCTTTTAAAAAAAATTCTTCCCGTTACGCCATCTTCTCATCAATAGATAGCCGGTGATCCGGCGGCCGCAGCCAATATCGATAGTTACAGTTAGCCGGTGATCCGGCGGCCTCAGCCAATTTCAAAAATCATTTCTCATGTTTCAAGTTTATATTTCAATCTCCATTCGGCAAGCATTATATTTCAATTGCCTTTCGGCAAGCAAGATATTTCAATTGCCTTTCGGCAAGCAAGATATTTCAATTGCCTTTCGGCAAGCAAGATATTTCAATTGCCTTTCGGCAAGCAAGATATTTCAATTGCCTTTCGGCAAGCAAGATATTTCAAGTGTATTTTATTTCAAAGAGATTCCCAATCATTTAAACCTTAAAGGCTAATTTCATGTTTCGACAAGATTTCAAGATCTCTCAAGTTTAAAACCGTTCGATGTCACAGTTTGCGCCTTTTCAGTTTAAAAATCCATTTCTTAGGCGATTGTTTTGAAATTTGTACAGTAGCTCAAAAACATCCCAACGAACAACTTTCGTGTTTTAAGTTTTTCGGAAAGACGATGGGAAGCATGTCAAAAATCGAGTTTTGTACAGAATCAAAAAGCTGTCAGGATTCAGGTTTGACACTTCTCAAAGATTCGACTTTTTGACATATCAAATGGACTTCAAAAATTCTGAAATTTTACAGGCACATACTAGACTTGATTTGCAACAACTTTTGTTTAGAACTCAAAGATTGGTTCGGGCTAGAAATGATAGGAATAAGCTCCTCAAGATCGGTTATGAAATCTGTCATCCTTTGACAATTCCTAAAAACGCAGAATATGTCCGATACGATTTGGGGTATCAAAACTTGATGAAAATCTTTGAAATTTTTACACAATATAGCTTAAGCTTTTAGGATCAAAATCTTAGTTTTGAGTTTTCAGGTTTGAACACTCGAAGTATTAGAAATATGCTCATCAAGTTCGGTTAAGAAATCTGTCATGGTTCTTGACATCGGTTCTAACGCAGATCGGATCGGCTCGAGTTTGGAGGTTCAAATCTCAATGAAAAATTCTAAAAACTTACAGTAATATTCCAAACTCATAGATCTACAATTCTTATGTTCAACTCCAATCCTAAATCGGCCTAGATCCAAGGTCAAAATGGCTAATAAGGTTGAGAGTGAAATCTGTCCAAGTTGTAAGATCCAGATTTAATACTCTTCGGTTTTGGGTTGGTTTCAGGTTTCAAAACATCATGAAAAATTCTAAAATTTTTACAGGAGCTAGACCAAAGTCTTAGGAACACTTTTCATGTTTTGAGTTTTCTTGTTTGAGCAGCTTTAGAGGTTCGAAAAATTCATACGAAAACGCTGCGTTGAGGGTTTCTCTTGTTGACAGATTTTTATTAATTTTCTTGAGTTGAATCTCTATGTTTGGTTGCATTTTAAGTCACCCAAAACCATAGTAAGGTTAACTTACAGTGGGGATGATGTTTAGGAAGTCACGGGGTCGTCCGGAATCCACGGGATGTCACGAACGAATCTCTTCCACCCGATTTATTCTTCCCTTGGCTCCGATTTGTGTTCGAATATGAAGATTCGTAAGTTAGTATGATGTTTATGATCTTAAAATCATAAGGAAACTTGAATAACATCTTACCAACAATCCAAAGCCTGCAATCCTTGATCTACACACTTCCTTGGTTGGATTTGGTTGCCGGAAACTCGTCGGAAAGTCGCCGGAAGTTCGTCGGAAGAGTGTTTGGCTTTTAGGAGAGTTTTTGGAGAGTTTGGGGTGAATGATTGATGAAAATGGCTGAGAATGGGGATGGGATTGATTACATAACATCCAAAAAGATGCCACACCCGTGATAGATCAAGATTCCCACCTTTGGGACCCAAAAAATGGCAAAAAGTCCCAAAAACACATAAATCCCGACTGCTACAGTAGCATGCTACAGTAGCGTGCTACAGTAGCATGCTACAGTAACTTTTTTTTTTTTTTTTTTTTTTTTTTTTTAAATTTTTTTTTTTTATATATATATATATATTAAGATTCTTATCTTAAAAAAAATCATAATGTGGGAATTTTTGTGATCTTGTAAGTCATACATAGCTTCAAAAAGGAATATATTCTTTATTTGAAAATGACAAGATATGATTAATATTCCACCCTACAATTTCAAACCATAGTCAAATTATTCTCAATTATATTATGGCATTCTAGAATAATTCATAAAAAAAATATGGGTAGAATGATTAATCAAGGATATATAGAAAATAGATAATTCTCATTATAATTTAAACATGTAAATATGTACATGTATATACATGTGTACATGTTTGGAAAGATTATTTCAAGACCAAGGTATATATGTGTATATAAACTTGTATATGGATTTAAAATATTCTATGAACCATATACTTATTACACTTGATATTGAAATCCATATATTTATTTGAAAAGACAAATATATATAATTTTTTTAAAGTATGTTTTGTAGAAAATAATATACTAATCTTTAAGCACATATTTGAACATATAAATATATATAGATTTGATTAAAAATCTACTTAGTGAATTGATCAAAATATATATATTCATACATATATATCGGGCAATTTCTATGGTATTACAATCTACCCTCCTTAAGAATCAACTTCGTCCCCGAAGTTGCGCGACTTATTGACCGATTGATTGATTGCGATTGTATCATTAAATTTCTTCCGACTTCACGGGTTCTTGGAATTAAAATTCTTTTCCTTCTTGAATTTAATTCCAATTGTCTTGACTCAATTGATGGAATGTCTTCGGGCTTCCTTTCCCTCTTTTATTCCATTTTCAATTTGAATCTATCGGCGTTTTATTTCCGAGCAATAATTTATTGTGATAAATTATTTTCTTCTTCTCGGAGATGTTTCGACATTGATCGGAATAAATTTTATTCCTTTGGACGTTGATAAAAATCTGGGGTATTACAGTCTACCCCCCTTAAGAATCAACTTCGTCCCCGAAGTTGTGTTTCGGCTTTTCTCGCGCTAAGAGTTAGGGTCCTTTTGTTACTTGGGATACAAACTATTCGGGTTTCAAAAATAAATGCTTATGCATTCTTACGGGGTATTACATCCTCCCCCCCTTAAGATTACAGTTATGTCCCCATAACTGCCTATGTATTATTCGCAACCAGGTTCGGGTATCATCGCATATGATCCTTCCTCAGTATTCTTCTAGGTGTCATTTTAGAAGCACGCAAAGAAGAGTTTCTAAGTGATCAAGATTTATGACTAAGGCAAGGTTAGTCTTAAGTTGGCGCTCCTAAGTCAAGATCATGTCAAGTTCTAAGGTAGGAGTGTTTCTTATTACCGATAATTCACATGAAAAAAAAAGAGTTAGTATAAATATTTATGTATGCATATGCACATGTGATCCCCCCAAAAAAAATTTATGCACGCATTTATTTATCCATGGGTTTTAAAAAAAAATAAATTTATTCCATGGATAGGTTAAAATAAGGATAAAGGTTTGGGCCGCTATATTGGGCCGAAAGAAATAAATTATTTGGGCTTTAAATAAAAACAAGGCTATTGGACCAAAATAATTTCTTGGGCTTCTAAAAAAATTTTGGGCTAAAAATTTGGGCTTTAACTTCAAAATAATAATTGGGCTCTTTAAAATATATTACTAGTTTAGAAATAATAACTTTAAAAATAGTAATACTTAAAAATAATAGTTTAAAAATATTCCGGGCTCTTTAAAATAGTAGTTTTAAAATATTCTGGGCTCTGATACCAACTTGTAACACCCCGGTTTTGGTAACCCAGGCCGGGATGCCACCGCCACACCTCCCTAGCAAGACACGGTTTCTCCGAGCTCACTAAAGAGATGCAAGGCTATGGTTTTCAAAATTTAAAACATTCAAACAGCCCATTCATAAATAATTTAAAAATAATACATCAAAGTTGCAGCGGAAATATAAGTTGTGCAGCGGAAATAAAGTATAAGGGCCGACATGGCCAAAACACGGGTTAAACAGGCCCGTTCATGCAAGTCGTAATTAAATGCAGGGATTTAAAATAAAGATTTCCCCTAATGTTCCCATGTATGCATATGACGGTGCATATTCTTCGTACTCTGTAGAAAAAAGGAGATATATGGTTTGGGTCAGCAAAAACGCGCTGAGTAAGTTAACACATAGCATGGGTTAGGGGTTTCAAAGCCTTTAATTAAATTTGATAAAAAGATGTTTGAGCTTTTAAAAAAAATTCTTCCCGTTACGCCATCTTCTCATCAATAGATAGCCGGTGATCCGGCGGCCGCAGCCAATATCGATAGTTACAGTTAGCCGGTGATCCGGCGGCCTCAGCCAATTTCAAAAATCATTTCTCATGTTTCAAGTTTATATTTCAATCTCCATTCGGCAAGCATTATATTTCAATTGCCTTTCGGCAAGCAAGATATTTCAATTGCCTTTCGGCAAGCAAGATATTTCAATTGCCTTTCGGCAAGCAAGATATTTCAATTGCCTTTCGGCAAGCAAGATATTTCAATTGCCTTTCGGCAAGCAAGATATTTCAATTGCCTTTCGGCAAGCAAGATATTTCAAGTGTATTTTATTTCAAAGAGATTCCCAATCATTTAAACCTTAAAGGCTAATTTCATGTTTCGACAAGATTTCAAGATCTCTCAAGTTTAAAACCGTTCGATGTCACAGTTTGCGCCTTTTCAGTTTAAAAATCCATTTCTTAGGCGATTGTTTTGAAATTTGTACAGTAGCTCAAAAACATCCCAACGAACAACTTTCGTGTTTTAAGTTTTTCGGAAAGACGATGGGAAGCATGTCAAAAATCGAGTTTTGTACAGAATCAAAAAGCTGTCAGGATTCAGGTTTGACACTTCTCAAAGATTCGACTTTTTGACATATCAAATGGACTTCAAAAATTCTGAAATTTTACAGGCACATACTAGACTTGATTTGCAACAACTTTTGTTTAGAACTCAAAGATTGGTTCGGGCTAGAAATGATAGGAATAAGCTCCTCAAGATCGGTTATGAAATCTGTCATCCTTTGACAATTCCTAAAAACGCAGAATATGTCCGATACGATTTGGGGTATCAAAACTTGATGAAAATCTTTGAAATTTTTACACAATATAGCTTAAGCTTTTAGGATCAAAATCTTAGTTTTGAGTTTTCAGGTTTGAACACTCGAAGTATTAGAAATATGCTCATCAAGTTCGGTTAAGAAATCTGTCATGGTTCTTGACATCGGTTCTAACGCAGATCGGATCGGCTCGAGTTTGGAGGTTCAAATCTCAATGAAAAATTCTAAAAACTTACAGTAATATTCCAAACTCATAGATCTACAATTCTTATGTTCAACTCCAATCCTAAATCGGCCTAGATCCAAGGTCAAAATGGCTAATAAGGTTGAGAGTGAAATCTGTCCAAGTTGTAAGATCCAGATTTAATACTCTTCGGTTTTGGGTTGGTTTCAGGTTTCAAAACATCATGAAAAATTCTAAAATTTTTACAGGAGCTAGACCAAAGTCTTAGGAACACTTTTCATGTTTTGAGTTTTCTTGTTTGAGCAGCTTTAGAGGTTCGAAAAATTCATACGAAAACGCTGCGTTGAGGGTTTCTCTTGTTGACAGATTTTTATTAATTTTCTTGAGTTGAATCTCTATGTTTGGTTGCATTTTAAGTCACCCAAAACCATAGTAAGGTTAACTTACAGTGGGGATGATGTTTAGGAAGTCACGGGGTCGTCCGGAATCCACGGGATGTCACGAACGAATCTCTTCCACCCGATTTATTCTTCCCTTGGCTCCGATTTGTGTTCGAATATGAAGATTCGTAAGTTAGTATGATGTTTATGATCTTAAAATCATAAGGAAACTTGAATAACATCTTACCAACAATCCAAAGCCTGCAATCCTTGATCTACACACTTCCTTGGTTGGATTTGGTTGCCGGAAACTCGTCGGAAAGTCGCCGGAAGTTCGTCGGAAGAGTGTTTGGCTTTTAGGAGAGTTTTTGGAGAGTTTGGGGTGAATGATTGATGAAAATGGCTGAGAATGGGGATGGGATTGATTACATAACATCCAAAAAGATGCCACACCCGTGATAGATCAAGATTCCCACCTTTGGGACCCAAAAAATGGCAAAAAGTCCCAAAAACACATAAATCCCGACTGCTACAGTAGCATGCTACAGTAGCGTGCTACAGTAGCATGCTACAGTAACTTTTTTTTTTTTTTTTTAAATTTTTTTTTTTTATATATATATATATATTAAGATTCTTATCTTAAAAAAAATCATAATGTGGGAATTTTTGTGATCTTGTAAGTCATACATAGCTTCAAAAAGGAATATATTCTTTATTTGAAAATGACAAGATATGATTAATATTCCACCCTACAATTTCAAACCATAGTCAAATTATTCTCAATTATATTATGGCATTCTAGAATAATTCATAAAAAAAATATGGGTAGAATGATTAATCAAGGATATATAGAAAATAGATAATTCTCATTATAATTTAAACATGTAAATATGTACATGTATATACATGTGTACATGTTTGGAAAGATTATTTCAAGACCAAGGTATATATGTGTATATAAACTTGTATATGGATTTAAAATATTCTATGAACCATATACTTATTACACTTGATATTGAAATCCATATATTTATTTGAAAAGACAAATATATATAATTTTTTTAAAGTATGTTTTGTAGAAAATAATATACTAATCTTTAAGCACATATTTGAACATATAAATATATATAGATTTGATTAAAAATCTACTTAGTGAATTGATCAAAATATATATATTCATACATATATATCGGGCAATTTCTATGGTATTACAATCTACCCTCCTTAAGAATCAACTTCGTCCCCGAAGTTGCGCGACTTATTGACCGATTGATTGATTGCGATTGTATCATTAAATTTCTTCCGACTTCACGGGTTCTTGGAATTAAAATTCTTTTCCTTCTTGAATTTAATTCCAATTGTCTTGACTCAATTGATGGAATGTCTTCGGGCTTCCTTTCCCTCTTTTATTCCATTTTCAATTTGAATCTATCGGCGTTTTATTTCCGAGCAATAATTTATTGTGATAAATTATTTTCTTCTTCTCGGAGATGTTTCGACATTGATCGGAATAAATTTTATTCCTTTGGACGTTGATAAAAATCTGGGGTATTACACAGATACGGCTGCGGCCGCCGGACCACCGGCTATACAAGATACTTACGACACGGCTGCGGCCGCCGGATCACCGGCTATACAAAACACTGAGAAATGGTTACGTAACGGGGAAATAAAAGAATTAATGTTTTTAAGTATTTATTTATTTTTGCATGTCTTAAATTATGCATTTAAATTATGTCTTTAAATTTCATGGCATGACTAAATTATTATTGTGGATTAGATGCATGTTTAAATACACAATTAAAATTATTATTTTCTTTAAATTTTGTGAATGCATGTTAGGAGTGAAATTTTAAATTATCTAATTAAATCCCTTTATTGCTATGTTAGGATCAACTTACTCAGTATTTTATATACTGATAAAATTGTTGTTTTCTCTTTTCTTTCAGAGTACGAAGATAATGCATAGCATGTGCATTGGGGGATGGATTTAATTAAACATTGTTTTACCGCTTTTCATGATACTTGCATAACGGGCATGTAAATCCCGCGTTTTGGCCATGTTGGCCCATGTTACATTTTTTTTCCGCTGCGATACATTGTTACTACTATATGTGTGGATGGTTCTTATTATTTTTACATAGATTCCGGACTTGTTTTTAAATCTTTTTGCAATACCTATAGCCTTGCATCTCTTTGGCAAGCTCGGAGAATCCGTGTCTTGCTAGAGAGATGTGGCGGTGACATCCCGGCCTGGGTTATCAAATCCGGGGTGTTACAGTGTCTGTTCGCGAGGAGATCGCGGGGGTACACTACCCCGATTTGCAAGCTGTGTATGACCGCGCTGTGGCAGTAGCGCGTGTGCAGCAACTGAAGAGAAGGGTGAGTGGGGAGTCCAGCAGGGGTCCCCAAGACAAGAGAAACCGGGACTCGAGAAGCGAGAACAACATTGAAAGGAACGAACAGCGGAGAGGGTCAAATAGGCCCAACAAAACAACAATGGGAGGAGGTTCAACCAAGAAGATCCGGTACCACCTTGCCCGAGATGTGGCCGACCCCATCTGGCAAGGGGATGCCCTCAACAGGGCGCCTGCTTCCGATGTGGTCGAATGGGTCACGTTCGACGGGATTGCCGAACTAGGGTCGAGAACATAACGAAAAGGGACGATTTGGTCACGGGGCAAGAACAGCCTCAAAATCAAAATGGGCGGAACGGGAATAACCAGGGGTACAGACCCCCTCAAAATAGGCCGCAGAATCAGAACCAGAACCAACGACCTCAGCCCCCTCAGAACCAAAACCAACAGCAAAATCAGCAGCCGAATGCGAATCAACAGGGCAATCAGGGACTCCCTATGGGGAGGCTTAATGTGGTTAATCAAGTGGACGTGCAGGAGAAGTGATGGTGGGTACATTTTATGTTTTGAATACGCCCCTTAGAGTTCTATTTGATTCTGGAGCTAGTTGCTCAATCATAGCATCAAGAATAGTGCCTGAGTTAGATCTACCTAAGTGCGAGAGAATTAGCTTAGGAATTCAACTGCCTTCAGGAGAAGTAGTATCTTGATCTATACGATATAACGGAATTCCTATAGTGATAAAGAACGTAGAATTCTTCGCGAACTTAGTAGGATTTAACTTAAGAGACTTTGACATTATACTGGGGACGGATTGGTTATCCCAGTATAAGGCGGTGATCGAATGCCAAAAGCAAAAGATCACCTTGTCAAAAAGTAGGGGAAGGAGAGTCATCTCAGCCCCCTAAGAAGAGTAACAAAATGGTTAGTGCACTGAAACTAGGTAACTTGATGCGTAAGGGGTATGCGCTATATGCGTTGTAACACCCCGGATTTGATTTCCCAGGCCAGGGCATTACCGCCACACTTTTCTAAACAAGACCCGACCCAAGTCGAGCTCATCTAGAAAAATGCTAAGGCTAAGTTGTATCAATTTTTCAAAACAATTTAAAAACTATTCAATCATGCCCGAATTAAAATCAGAGTATCCCATGCATCACAGTAATAATCAGTGCGGAAGCTAAACAAATAAAAATGGGGCCAAACAGACGGCCAAAAACCAAAGTCCAAAGTCCAGTATCAAAGTCCAAAGTGCAGAAATTTAAAAATAATTATAAAATGCGACAAGTCTTTATTCTTGGAAAGTCCCATCCCAATGCGCCAACACTTACTCTGCGAAAAATAGGAAATAACAATTTATCAGTACAAACGGTACTGAGTAAGTTAACGTATAGCATAACAAAATTCAAAGATTTAGAAGAGTAATAAAAAGTTGGGAAATTAATCTAACGAACGAGTAAAAATAATTTGCGGGGATTTCTTTTATACTTTACCACACCATTGTTCATTTTGATCGAGGACATCCAAAACATTACCCGCTTGGGCGCTTATGTCCACAAGCTGCCGGTATCGACGATCCAGGGCCTTAGCCGTTTTGGGATCAATTACCCGCTTGGGCACTTATGTCCACAAGCCGACGGTATCCACAATGTGAGAGCAGCGGACCCTATACAGACACACTCCGGAGCCCTAGGTAACCCCTACGGATACACCTAGGAGTATAGACTCATACAATCACGCAACATAATAATATTTCCTTGGCGCCGTTTTGGCCACCAAAAAGAGGGGGCGGCCCAACGAGCCCACGCCAAGTGCACTTACCCTCCAAGTTGAACATCTAACTCGATCAAAACTCACAAAGTTTCAAAGCCACATTTTAATCATTACAATATATGTCTACATTTCCAGAATTTCATAGGATTCATCAAAGAGTAGCAATCGACTCAATAACCACCGAAACGTACGAAACCAAATTTCACCGGTAAGACTACACTGTGGCAGTTTTCAAAATCGTATTAGGAAATGTAGTAAAACTTTGTGAAAAATTCTGAATATTTTACAGGTGCTAGGCGACATCAAAATAAACATTTTTCTCAGAAATAGCCCTTAGCAAATTCGGACTCTAAGTCACTCAAAAAAAATCATTTCAGAAACTTGTTTTCAAAAGGGTGCAAATACCACTGTTCATCCGACCACAGCTTACTTAAAAATCCATAACAATTCGAAGGTTGTTCCAAAAATTCTGAAATTTAACAGGAGTAAACTAGACACATAGATGAACAATTTTCATGAAGAAGTCGACCATCAAAAACGACCATAGCTAGGAGAAATATGAACTACAAAACTGAACATGCTAGGAATTTGAATCTGTCACCAAACATAGCAGAAAATACCAGATCCGTTTTCGTCGACCAAATCAATTCCAAAAATTATGAAAATTTACAGACATCATCTTTAAAGTATTAGGAACATTTTTCATTTAGACAAGTTCTACCAAAAATGAACGGATCTTGACGAAAAACGCTGAACAAATAAACTACTCGGATAGAAACCCTAGTTGACAGTTTTGGCACAAGATGAAGATTGAACTATATCTCGAAGATTACTCAACCAAACACTCTAAAAATTGACATGCACATCATTAACTTACTTCTCAAGAGTGTAGTGTCGAAAACCTCTTTGGTTGAATCCTCAAACTCGACCGGAACAGACTCAAACCTCCAAGATCTACCGAACGAATCCTATTTTGAGGTGTTTGGATAAAAGCTTGATGTTAGGGCCTAGGATCCGAAGTAAAGAACAAGGAATTGGTTTAGAATCCTTACCTAGACGTAGGAGAAGGGATTGGAATGCTTCCAACTCGTCCAAAAACTCAGGAACAAGAAGATCACTCTCAAAGAACTCTCAACTCTCCAAAGGAATCTGATTTTCGGAATGGTGCAAATGGGGAGATTTGGGGGTTGAATGAGGTTAATTGGGGCTGTGCTCCCACTCCCAAAGAGCTCATAATGGACCTAGGGAAGGTAGGGAATGAGTTATTGGTAGTTTACCTCGAAAATATGCAGCCAACACCCCTCCAAACTCAATCCATTCACCTAACACTACTTATCCAATAAGTTCATGCATTTCTCATCATATCCAGCAATGTAGGGCTTCTAGAAGCTTCTAGGTTCGTCCAATGGTGTCTCAAAACATCCACAAACATCTGGGAAGGAGTTGGGATAGATTCAAAGCATCCAAAATCGAACTTAATGCAAAAACCAAGCCAAAAACGCGTAGCAGCGTTCGAACTGCTGCCACTGGGGTGGTGGCGCGCTGGTGGCGCGCCACCGCGCGGCCACCGCGCCACCCCAGGTAGCGAATTTCTTCTCTTTTTTTTTTTTTTTTTTATATAATATGATTTTTGATCTTTTTAAAAATCATATTGGATTATCCGATTGTTGGATAATCCGATAACTCTCTTCGAGTTGCTATCGTGCGAAAATATTTAATTCCGCTCTCCCGGAATTATTTCGGTTGCGATAGTTAAATCCAATTAATTAATTCAATTAATTAATTTTTCGGATTTAATACTCGATGTTGATTTCTCGGGTATTACAGTCTACCCTCCTTAGAAATCAACTTCGTCCTCGAAGTTGGGTCGCACTTCGGAAAATTAATAATTGGCACAAAGAAATTATTGAGGCTCGCAATTTTAAAATTCTTACCTCAGCTCGCGACGACTTTGCGCGGGGTGTCACATCCTCTCCCCCTTAGGACTGCAGTTATGCCCCCATAACTGCTCCTGAGTCGCTTCGGAAAAGGTTTGGATATCTTTGCTTCATATCCGCTTCCAATTCCCACGTTGCTTCCTCGGTGCCATGATTTGACCATAGGATCTTCACCATCCTCACAGTCTTGTTCCTTGTGACCCTTTCCTTGACGTCAAGTACCTCGATCGGATACTCCTCGTATGTCAAGTCATCATCTAGCTCAATCACGTCGGGTTGCAACACGTGAGTTGGGTCGTGCACATATTTCTTCAATTGAGAAACATGGAATACGTTGTGCACTCGCGACAACTCTGGTGGAAGCGCCAAACGATAAGCCAAGGTACCTACACGATCCAAAATCTCGTACGGACCAATGTAGCGAGGACTTAGCTTCCCTCGTTTACCGAATCGCATCACCCCCTTCATGGGCGATACTTTCAGCATAACCTTGTCTCCCACCTCAAATTCCAACTCTTGCCGCCTAGTGTCGGCGTAACTCTTCTGCCTATCTTGCGCGGCTTTCATTTTCTGTTGAACCACCTTGATCTTGCTATTCATATCCTCAATGAGCTGCGGTCCAACAACTGCCGAATCGTCATCCTTCGTCCAGCACAACGGACTACGACACTTCCGTCCGTAAAGCGCTTCGAACGGTGCCATGCCTATGCTAGCGTGATAACTGTTGTTGTACGAGAATTCAATCAACGGCAAGTGGTCTTCCCAACTTCCCTTGAATTCAAGTACACACGCTCTCAGCATGTCTTCGAGCGTCTGAATCGTGCGCTCAGTCTGACCGTCCGTCATTGGATGAAATGCTGTGCTCATCTTGATTTGGGTTCCTAAGGCTTCTTGTAGTTTAGTCCAGAAGTTGGAGACGAATCTACTATCTCGGTCTGAGATAATATCATGCGGTACTCCGTGCCTTCGGACCACGTTCTCGATGTATGCCTTAGCTAGTTGATCCATCGACCAATTTTCCTTCATTGGTATGAAAATGGCGGTCTTTGTTAACCGGTCAACTATTACCCAAATCTTATTCATTCCTCGGGGAGATCTTGGCAACCCTGAAACAAAATCCATGGAGATGCTGTCCCACTTCCAGCTTGGGATCTCCAATGGCTTTACCAATCCTAGCGGTTTTTGCCTCACTGCCTTCACCTTCTGGCAGGTTATGCACTTAGCCACAAAGTCGGCAACATCCTTCTTCATCCGCGGCCACCAATAGATTTTCTTTAAGTCTTTGTACAACTTATCCCCACCAGGGTGGACTGAATAAGGTGTACTGTGGCCTTCTTCCATGAGCTTCCTCTTCAATTCCTCGCACTTATGAGGAACGCACCATCTTCCTTTAAAACGAACACTTCCGTCTTCATGGATCGTGAATCCTACCGCCTTTCCTTCACTAATTTTTTCTTTGATCCTCTGGAGATTCTCGTCGTCCGGTTGGGCTTCTCGAATCTCGTCAAATACGGTAGATTCAACTGTTATGGCGTTCACTGTCTCCACCACGGTTCCATAATGGACTAGTTCAGTATCTAACTTAGCTAAGTCCATATACAGTCCCGAAGGTAGAATGAGCGTGTTCACCGTGTGCCTCGTCTTGCGACTCAACGCATCCGCTACGACGTTCGCCTTGCCTTCATGGTAGGCTATATCCAGATCGTAATCCTTAATCAGCTCGAGCCATCTCCTCTGCCTCATATTTAACTCTTTCTGGGTAAATATATACTTGAGGCTTTTGTGATCTGTAAACATCCGACAAGTTCGTCCATATAGATAGTGTCGCCAGATCTTAAGAGCGAACACTACCGCTGCCAGTTCCAGATCATGTGTCGGGTAGTTTACCTCGTGCGTCTTGAGTTGCCTAGATGCATAAGCAATCACCCTTTGGTTTTGCATTAGCACGCAACCAAGACCTTCCTTCGAGGCGTCGCTATACACCTCATAATCCTCAGTCTCTGATGGCAATGCTAAAACCGGTGCTGATGTGAGTCTTCCCTTAAGCTCACGGAATGACTGTTCACACTCAGCTGTCCAATCAAACTTCAATCCTTTCTTCAGGAGTTGGGTCATCGGTCTCGCAATTTTAGAAAAGTCCTTCACAAATCTTCGGTAGTATCCGGCTAGACCTAGGAAACTTCTTACCTCGGTCTGGTTCGTTGGTGCCGGCCATTCAGACACTGCTGATATCTTCGCCGGGTCGACTGATACTCCTTTAGCCGATACTATATGACCTAGAAAAGCGACTTCATTCTTCCAAAACTCGCACTTCGACAGCTTCGCGTAGAGTTGATTCTTCCTCAAAAGTCCGAGTACTTGGTGCAAATGACTACTATGCTCTTCCTCATTCCTCGAGTAAACTAGGATGTCGTCGATGAATACGACTACACATGTGTCTAGTAACTCTCGGAAAACGCTATTCATGAGGTTCATGAATACTGCGGGAGCATTAGTCAGACCGAAAGACATTACGGTGAATTCGTAGTGCCCATATCTTGTTCGAAAAGCTGTCTTGGGTATATCGTTCTCGGCGATACGCAATTGGTGGTATCCCGACCTTAGGTCAACCTTTGAAAATACCGACGCTCCTTTCAGTTGATCGAAGAGATCTTCGATCCTAGGTAGCGGGTACTTGTTCTTAATCGTCACTTGATTAAGACCTCGGTAGTCGATGCACAATCGGAGTCCGCCGTCCTTCTTTTTCACGAACAGGACTGGAGCTCCCCATGGTGATGTGCTCGGCCGAATATATCCCTTGGATAACAACTCTTCTAGTTGTTCTTTCAGCTCCTTCATCTCAGCAGGCGCCATGCGATATGGTGCCTTTGACACCGGTTCGATTCCGGGCACGAGATCGATCGTGAACTCCACTTCTCGCTCAGGAGGCATTCCTGGGATATCCTCCGGAAAGACATCTGGGTATTCGTTCACGACGGGGATATTGTCGATCTTGTTCTCCTCGCCTTCCAGATTATGCACGTAGCACGCGTACAGTTGGTATCCCTTCTGCATGAGATTGCAGAACTTTATTGCATTTACTATCTTGGCACCCTTCTTCTGAGGCTGCATATAGTAGATGACCTTCTTTCCGCGACTCTTCGCCAACGAGATCTTCTGCTTCTGGCACTCGATGATAGCCTTGTACCTCGTCAACCAGTCCATTCCCAAAATGATGTCGAAATCCTTAAGGTCAAATTCTATGAGAGTCGCAAAGAATTCAGTGTTCTTGATTACTATCGGGATCCCGTCATATCGTTTGGAACACGATACTATCTTACCCGATGGTAATTGGATTCCTAAGTTAATGTTATTCGGAGCTGGTAGATCTAACGCAGATATAATTCTCGTGGAAATCAAAGAGCAACTTGCTCCTGAGTCAAATAAGACCTTGACAGGTACGCTTAAAGCAGTAAACGTACCTTCGATCACGTCGCCTTGAGCTGCTAAGTCAGCTTGGTTTATCACGTTCAGGCGTCCTACTGGCCTCCCTTGATTTCCATGCTGGTTTGGATTCTGAGGTGGCCTCTGTGCCTGTGGGAACCTCTGTCCTTGGTTGTCCTGCTGGTTTGGCCCGGCTGGCCTGTTGCCCTGAGGACGGTTTATCAGGTCCAATCTCTTGTCAATGCGGTCCTCCCTCGTCCGGCATTCCTTCTTCATGTGACCTTCTCGGCCACACCGTAGCAATGCCCCGGTCTTGGGCATTCACGCACCAAGTGCGGAATGTTGCATTCCCGGCATCTGGGTATGAAGGCGCCCTGGTTATCCGGCCTCCAACCTCCTTGGCCTCCTCGGTTGAGTTCTCTGTTGTCCGGCTTCCTTTGACCATCATTCCTTCCTTGGTCATTCCCCCTTCTGAAGTGATTCCCAGAGTTGTTGTTCCGATTCCTCTTATCGAAAGTGTTTAGGCCCTTGCTCGCCTCTCCATGATCCTTGCGCTTCAGCTGTTGTACTCGTGCAATTGCCACTGCACGATCATAAACAGCCTGCAGAGTAGTGTGCTGTCCGCCAACCAAGATCTCTCTGATGTTGAGATTCAGCCCCATCTCGAATTTCTGGGCTTTATCAGCATCGGTTGGTACCAGCCTTGGAGCGAATCGGACGAGCTCTTTAAACTTCGCATAGTATTCTTGAACTGTCTGGGTGCCTTGTCGGAGATTTATGAATTCCTCATATTTAGCAGTCTTTAGCTGAGGGGATAGAACCTTTCCCTCATCATCTCCTTAAACTCTTCCCAGAAGTAGGCATGTTCACCATCAGCAAGTCCTTCTTGGTGGTTTTGCCACCACTCGTCAGCTTCTCCTCTCAGGTAGTACACAGCCACGCCAACCTTCTCATTCGCGGGACACCTGATGGCAGTAAGCAGTTTGTCAAAAGTCCTTAGCCAATCCTCCAACTTCGCGGGATCCTCCTGTCCCTCGTAATGAGGCGGCTGGTAAGGGTTCACCATCGCCAGATAATTTATCCGAGCTGCTGGGGGTGGTACTGCTGCTTGAGCTCGGTTGACTTCAGCATTTCCTAGAGCAACGAGGACTTGCTCAACTGTCCTCAACCTCTCATCAAGTGCGTTGGGAACGGGGTTAGCTTGAACTCCCGGATTCGGCGGGTTCGCATCCGCTGGAGCATTAACGTTCTCATTCACTGAGATCTCAGCTCTAGGTCTCCCTCTGGGCGGCATTCTGATGATCAAGCACGCAGAGGTTAGATTCGCGGTTAGATGAAAGTTAATAGTCAAGTTAGACTATGGTTAGAACTTAGTCTCATAGGTTCTAAGTGTTAAAGACCACTGAAATGGGCAAGAAAGGAAAGAGAAAACTAAGTACGAAATTCCACTAGATGATAACGATTTAATAACAAGGCTACTACATCAAATACTACTAGGTCACCACTACATAAAATGTGGTACCATCAAGATAATCAATATGCGGTAATAATAGGTACGGAAATGATAGGAAACTAGTAGCGAAAAGCGGTAAAAGTCCAACAAGATTGAACGCATGATAAAGTCTAGATCAAGTAGTCGGGAGAATAGCCAAGCATCCGGCGATCAGCCTCGATCTCCTCGTCGGTATCCAGAGGTAGCGGAGGGTTCTCCACAACCTCCTCGGGGTCCTCCTCTTCCTCCTCAACGTTGATGAACTCATCGGGATCAAACTCCTCCTCCTCTTCCATCTCGGGTTCGGGGTTAAGCTGGTTTTGCAGCCCAACAATGACTTCCTCCAACGCAAAGATGCGTCCCTGTAGCATATGCACGTGGTGTCGGCAATCCTCGAACTCGGCCGCAAGAGCATCATGGCGTGCAGCCATCTGGGTACTCCTAATGGTCATAGCCTCCATCCTCTCCTCTATAGCCACAATCCTATTTCTATCGTTTGCGGCATCCCTAGAGATATGGCGAAGTTCGTGCGTGATATCCGACATGGAGCACAATAAACGCATGATGGAATCTTGTAACCTCGGGTCGGCCATCTAATCATGCAAATTTTACATTAAGCGATATGCCACACATGAAAATAATTTGTTAATGCACATGCTACCCCCCAAAAATAGTACTAAGTTTTTAAGACTTGTCGATTTTGCAAGATATACTTTTCCATGGGTTTCAACAATAAAATTCCCTTCTTCCATGGAAATAATACTTAAAATGTTTAAAAATAATACTAAATAATTTGGGCCTCTATAGTGGGCCGAAAAAAATAATAGCTTTAAAATTTTCGGGCTCTGATACCACTTTGTAACACCCCGGATTTGATTTCCCAGGCCAGGGCATTACCGCCACACTTTTCTAAACAAGACCCGACCCAAGTCGAGCTCATCTAGAAAAATGCTAAGGCTAAGTTGTATCAATTTTTCAAAACAATTTAAAAACTATTCAATCATGCCCGAATTAAAATCAGAGTATCCCATGCATCACAGTAATAATCAGTGCGGAAGCTAAACAAATAAAAATGGGGCCAAACAGACGGCCAAAAACCAAAGTCCAAAGTCCAGTATCAAAGTCCAAAGTGCAGAAATTTAAAAATAATTATAAAATGCGACAAGTCTTTATTCTTGGAAAGTCCCATCCCAATGCGCCAACACTTACTCTGCGAAAAATAGGAAATAACAATTTATCAGTACAAACGGTACTGAGTAAGTTAACGTATAGCATAACAAAATTCAAAGATTTAGAAGAGTAATAAAAAGTTGGGAAATTAATCTAACGAACGAGTAAAAATAATTTGCGGGGATTTCTTTTTATACTTTACCACACCATTGTTCATTTTGATCGAGGACATCCAAAACATTACCCGCTTGGGCGCTTATGTCCACAAGCTGCCGGTATCGACGATCCAGGGCCTTAGCCGTTTTGGGATCAATTACCCGCTTGGGCACTTATGTCCACAAGCCGACGGTATCCACAATGTGAGAGCAGCGGACCCTATACAGACACACTCCGGAGCCCTAGGTAACCCCTACGGATATACCTAGGAGTATAGACTCATACAATCACGCAACATAATAATATTTCCTTGGCGCCGTTTTGGCCACCAAAAAGAGGGGGCGGCCCAACGAGCCCACGCCAAGTGCACTTACCCTCCAAGTTGAACATCTAACTCGATCAAAACTCACAAAGTTTCAAAGCCACATTTTAATCATTAGAATATATGTCTAAGATTTCCAGAATTCATAGGATTCATCAAAGAGTAGCAATCGACTCAATAACCACCGAAACGTACGAAACCAAATTTCACCGGTAAGACTACACTGTGGCAGTTTTCAAAATCGTATTAGGAAATGTAGTAAAACTTTGTGAAAAATTCTGAAAATTTTACAGGTGCTAGGCGACATCAAAATAAACATTTTTCTCAGAAATAGCCCTTAGCAAATTCGGACTCTAAGTCACTCAAAAAAAATCATTTCAGAAACTTGTTTTCAAAAGGGTGCAAATACCACTGTTCATCCGACCACAGCTTACTTAAAAATCCATAACAATTCGAAGGTTGTTCCAAAAATTCTGAAATTTAACAGGCGTAAACTAGACACATAGATGAACAATTTTCATGAAGAAGTCGACCATCAAAAACGACCATAGCTAGGAGAAATATGAACTACAAAACTGAACATGCTAGGAATTTGAATCTGTCACCAAACATAGCAGAAAATACCAGATCCGTTTTCGTCGACCAAATCAATTCCAAAAATTATGAAAATTTACAGACATCATCTTTAAAGTATTAGGAACATTTTTGATTTAGACAAGTTCTACCAAAAATGAACGGATCTTGACGAAAAACGCTGAACAAATAAACTACTCGGATAGAAACCCTAGTTGACAGTTTTGGCACAAGATGAAGATTGAACTATATCTCGAAGATTACTCAACCAAACACTCTAAAAATTGACATGCACATCATTAACTTACTTCTCAAGAGTGTAGTGTCGAAAACCTCTTTGGTTGAATCCTCAAACTCGACCGGAACAGACTCAAACCTCCAAGATCTACCGAACGAATCCTATTTTGAGGTGTTTGGATAAAAGCTTGATGTTAGGGCCTAGGATCCGAAGTAAAGAACAAGGAATTGGTTTAGAATCCTTACCTAGACGTAAGAGAAGGGATTGGAATGCTTCCAACTCGTCCAAAAACTCAGGAACAAGAAGATCACTCTCAAAGAACTCTCAACTCTCCAAAGGAATCTGATTTTCGGAATGGTGCAAATGGGGAGATTTGGGGGTTGAATGAGGTTAATTGGGGCTGTGCTCCCACTCCCAAAGAGCTCATAATGGACCTAGGGAAGGTAGGGAATGAGTTATTGGTAGTTTACCTCGAAAATATGCAGCCAACACCCCTCCAAACTCAATCCATTCACCTAACACTACTTATCCAATAAGTTCATGCATTTCTCATCATATCCAGCAATGTAGGGCTTCTAGAAGCTTCTAGGTTCGTCCAATGGTGTCTCAAAACATCCACAAACATCTGGGAAGGAGTTGGGATAGATTCAAAGCATCCAAAATCGAACTTAATGCAAAAACCAAGCCAAAAACGCGTAGCAGCGTTCGAACTGCTGCCACTGGGGTGGTGGCGCGCTGGTGGCGCGCCACCGCGCGGCCACCGCGCCACCCCAGGTAGCGAATTTCTTCTCTTTTTTTTTTTTTTATATATAATATGATTTTTGATCTTTTTAAAAATCATATTGGATTATCCGATTGTTGGATAATCCGATAACTCTCTTCGAGTTGCTATCGTGCGAAAATATTTAATTCCGCTCTCCCGGAATTATTTCGGTTGCGATAGTTAAATCCAATTAATTAATTCAATTAATTAATTTTTCGGATTTAATACTCGATGTTGATTTCTCGGGTATTACATGCGTGCTATGTGAACAACCTTGAGGCGGAAGAGAACAAGGTTGACAGAATCCCAGTGGTAAGAGAATACCCGGACGTGTTCCCTGAGGACGTTCCGGGCATGCCACCTGAGAGAGGTCTTGAATTCACCATAGATCTCATTCCGGGAACAGAGCCTGTCTCACCTGATGGCACCACTGGAAATGAAGGAGTTAAAGGAACAACTCGAGGAGCTGTTAGGAAAAGGTTATATAAGGCCGAGTACTTCCCCCTGGGGAGCACCGGTTTTATTTGTCAAGAAGAAAGACGGAGGACTACGTCTTTGCATAGATTACCGGGGATTGAACCAAGTGACCATCAAGAATAAATACCCCCTGCCGAGAATAGAGGATATGTTTGATCAACTGAAGGGAGCTTCAGTATTCTCGAAGACCGATTTGCGATCTGGGTATCATCAATTGAGGATCGCCGAGAAGGACATTCCGAAGACGGCGTTTCGAACGCGATATGGCCATTACGAGTTCACAGTGTTATCCTTCGGTTAACAAATGCTCCGGCCATGTTCATGAATCTCATGAACAACGTGTTCCGAGGATTGTTAGGTCAGTGCGTCGTGGTGTTCATTGACGACATCCTGATCTATTCAAAGAGCGAGGAAGAGCATGCCCAACACTTACATCAAGTGTTAGAAATCTTGCGAAGAAATCAGCAATACGGCAAGTTGTCGAAATGCGATTTCTGGTTGAAAGAAGTGGCATTTCTCGGACACATAGTATCCGCTGATGGAGTATCAGTGGATCCGGCAAAGGTTTCTGCCGTGACGGAGTGGGCAACTCCGACGATCCAACGGAAATAAGGAGTTTCCTTGGATTAGCTGGGTATTATAGACGATTTGTGAAGGACTTTTCAAGGATTGCACGTCCTTTGACCCAGCTACTGAAGAAAGGAGCAAAATACGAGTGGACCGAGGCGTGTGAGACTGCGTTTCAAGAATTGAAGAAACGACTCACAACCACACCTGTATTAACACTACCATCAGAAAATGGTGACTTCGAAGTTTATAGCGATGCTTCGAAGGAAGGTCTAGGTTGCGTTTTGATGCAAGACTCGAGAGTCATAGCGTATGCATCACGCCAACTAAAACCTCACGAGGAGAATTACTCGACACGCGACCTGGAGTTGGCAGCGGTCGTTTTCGCTCTAAAGATATGAGACATTATCTTTATGGGCGAAAGTGTCGAATGTTCACCGACCACAAGAGTTTGAAGTATATATTCACTCAGAAGGAGTTGAATTTAAGACAACGAAGGTGGTTGGAACTCATCAAAGACTACGACTTGGAGATATCTTACCACGAAGGGAAGGCGAACGTGGTAGCCGATGCCCTAAGTCGGAAGACCCAACACGTGACAAACTTGTTGGTACTTCCGCCGGCATTGTACATGGATTTAGCAAGATTAGACATAGAACTTGTGTATCCGGGCACCGTGAGTGAAAAGATCAACGCGATGGTTGTAGAAACTCCAATATTGGACGAGATTCGAATCGCTCAACCGGGCGACGCGAAATTGGACAAGATAAAGGGGTACATTGCCGAAAGAAAGGCAATCGGATTTGCTATCCACGAGGATGGAAGCATCCATTTTAAAGGGAGATAGTGTGTGCCTCAGAAGTGTGCCGAATTGAAGCAAAGGCTGATGGAGGAAGGGCACAACACGCCATATTCTGTACATCCCGGAGGTGACAAGCTATACAAAGATCTGAAGAAGATCTATTGGTGGCCGGGAATGAAGAAGGAAGTGACAAACTTCGTGGCGAAATGTCTCACCTGCCAAAGGGTTAAGGCAGTGCGACACAAACCCCTAGGATTGATGCAACCACTAGAAATTCCAAGTTGGAAATGGGATAGCATCTCGATGGACTTTGTCTCGGGATTACCACGATCACCTAAAGGCATGAACAAGATTTGGGTGATTGTGGATAGGCTAACGAAGACGACCTTATTTATCCCAATGAAAGACACGTGAACTATGGACCAATTGGCCCGAGCCTACATTGATAATGTGGTACGACGACATGGTGTACCACATGATATCATTTCTGATAGAGACAGTAGATTTGTCTCTCATTTCTGGACGGAGTTACAAAAAGCTCTCGGTACTCAAATCAAAATGAGCACTGCATTCCACCCGATGGCGGATGGACAAACCGAGAGGACAATCCAAACACTAGAAGACATGCTGAGAGCCTGCGTGTTGGAATTTAAAGGAAATTGGGAATCTCATTTACCCTTAATTGAGTTTTCCTATAATAATAGCTACCATGCTAGCATCGGCATGGCACCATTCGAGGCGTTGTACGGACGAAAATGCCGAAGCCCATTGAGCTGGGAAGAAAACGATAAGTCCTTGGTGGTGGGACCACAACTTATCGAAGACATGGCTCAACAAATCAAGGTGATTCAAGGAAAAATGAAAGCCGCTCAAGACCGTCAAAAGAGTTATGCCGACGTGAGACGACGAGACCTAGAATTTCAAGTGGGAGATAGGGTCATGCTAAAGATATCACCCATGAAGGGGGTGATGCGCTTTGGCAAACGAGGAAAGTTGAGTCCTCGATACATAGGACCTTATGAGATTCTTGTAATACCCGAGAAATCGACGTCGAGAATTTAAATCCAAAAATTAAAGAATTGGATTTAATTATTACAACCGAAATAATTCCGAGAGAGCGGAATTAAATATTTTCGGACGATAGCAACTCGAAGAGAGTTATCGGATTATCCAACGATCTCGGATAATTCCATATTATGATTTTTAGAATTTAAAATCATAATATTAAAAAAAAAAAAAGGGAAAGAAGCCCGCGCAGCAGGAGGCCGCGCGGCGGCGGCGCGCGCCGCGTCAACCCCGCGCCGGCGGCCAGTAGGTGGCGTTTTAAACGCCATACGCGGTTGCAGCCCCAATTTTCGAGATTTATCATTCCCAATCGATACAATTCCAGTGCTCAGTCATTTAGGGGTGTATTTGGACTCCTTAGGATAAGTTTTGAGTGTATTAATTCCCATAAAGTTGGATTAATGTGGAAACATGAACCAAAAGAAGATTCATTGAACCAAGTTGGAGGTTGGTGCAATGGATGAAGTTTGGAGGGGTTGGTGGCTACATTTTTCGAGGAAGACCACCATAAAATCGTCCCCTACATTCCCTAGGACCATTATGAACACTTTGTAAGTGTTATCACAGCCATAATAAACCTCATACAACCCCAAAACCACCCCTCATTCCTTAATCCGAAATTCAGATTTTCCAATTGAGAGTTGGTGAAATTGTGTGGGTTTTCTTCTTGTTCTTGAGGCCTTGGATGAATTGGGAGATCCTAATCTATTCTCCTACGTCTAGGTAAGTATTCTAATCCAAATCCTTGATCTTAGGGTCGGATTTCAAGCCCTAGATCTAAGATTTTTCCTAACCTCTTCAAATAGGTGCTTTCGGTGGAGTATTGGTTGAAGAGAGGACTGTTTCGGTTGATTTTGGGAGCAATCAGAAGGAGTATTTCGATCTAATCTCATCCTATGTAAGTTAGTGTTGTGCATCTCGAATTTTAGAGCTTTTGGTTGAGTATTCTTTGAGTTGTAGTTCGATTTTCATCCTATGCCATAACTGTCTTTTAGGGTTTCTTCCGAGTAGATTTTATTGTTGTGCTTTTCTCGCCTAGATCCTTTCGTTTTTGGAAGAACTTGTAAAATGAAAAATGTTCCTAACACTTTAAAGATGATCTCTGTAAATTTTCATAATTTTTGGACTTGATTTGGTCGTCGAAAACAGATCTGGTATTTTCTGAAGTGCATGATGACAGATTTCATTCCCTAGCAGGTTCAGTTTTGTAGTCCGTATTACTCCTAGCTATGGTCGTTTTTGATGGTTAGTTTCTTCATGAAATTTGTTCATCTATGTGTCTAGTTTATTCCTGTGAAATTTCAGAATTTTTGGATCAACCTTCGAATTGTTATGGATTTTTAAGTAAACTGTGGTCGGATGAGCAGTGATCTCTGCACCCTTTTGGAAGTGAGTTTCTGAAATGATTTTTTTTGGGCAACTTAGAGTCCGAATTTGCTAAGGCCTATTTCTGAGAAAAACGCTTATTTTGATGTCTCCTAGTACCTGTAAAATGTTCAGAATTTTCTACAAAGTTTTACTACATTTCCTAGTGCGAATTCGAAAACTGCTACGGTGTTCTTTACCGGTAAAACTGGGTTTCGTACGTTTGGATGATTAATGAGTCGATTGCTACTCTTTTGTGAATCTTATGAATTCTGGAAATGTAGACATGGGTTATAAGGATTAAAATGTGGATTTTGAAACTTTGTGAGTTTTGATCGAGTTAGATGCCCAATTTTGGAGGGTAAGTGCACTTGGCGTGAGCTCGTTGGGCCGCCCCCTCTTTTTGGTGGCCAAAACGGCGCCAAGGAAATATTATGTTGCGTGATTGTATGAGTCTATACTCCTAGGTGTATCCGTAGGGGTTACCTAGGGCTCCGGAGTGTGTCTGTATAGGGTCCGCTACTTTCACTTGCCTTGTGGGTTCGATTCCCCAAGGTTTATGTTTTTCCTGCGGGTTCGATTCCCCAGGATATTGTTGACTCCTACGGGTTCGATTCCCTAGGATGTATATTGAGTACTTGCGGGTTCGATTCCCCAAGGACGGTGTCCTCGATCATAATGAACAATGTTAAACAAAGGTATTTGAGTTCTGGAAACAATGAGGTCCTCGATTATATGGAAACAATGGTAAAAGAATGTGTTTGAGCTCTTGCGGGTTTGATTCCCCAAGAATGGTTGTTCTCGATAAAAAAATGAATAATGATATATTATTCGTATGGTAAAGTGTAAGAATCTTCCGGAATTATTTTTACTCGACCTTCCTTTTTAAATTACAAATTCTATTTTTAAATCTCTCTTCTAAAAACTTTAAAATTCGTTATGCTATACATTAACTTACTCAGTACCGTTGTACTGATAGATACGTTGTCTCATTTTTTTTTTTTTTTCCAGATATTGAAGATTAGCACATGGCATTTACACTTGGGATGGGAATTTCCGAAGACTTGTCGCACTTGTTTTTTTAATTCTTTTACGAAATACAAACTTATGTTTGGCCGTGTTTGGCCCTTAGCTTCCGCACTGTTTTAAATTATGTATGTTGACTTAACTCTGATTTAAACCTTCGGGCACTTATTGAATGGTTTTTAAATTATTTTTAAGTATTGGTACAACTTAGCCTTAGCATCTTCTCAAGCGAGCTCGAAATGGTTCGCGTCTTGCTTGGGAAGGTGTGGCGGTAATGCCCTGGCCTGGGTGATCAAATCCGGGGTGTTACAAAGTGGTATCAGAGCCCGAAAATTTTAAAACTATTATTTTTCGGCCCACTATAGAGGCCCAAAATATTTAATATTACTTTTAAGCATTTCAAATATTATTTCCATGGAAATGAATTTTATTTTAAAACCCATGGGAATTATATAACAATTATTCCGACAAGTCTCGAAAAAATGCATAAGTATTTTTTTTTGGGGGGGGATGCACTTGCATACATCCATCATTTTTTTAAAATGCTCAAAGTATATATATGCAACTCACGTGTATTTGATAACGTTCTTAGTTGGTATGTCGATTGACCTTGCTTTAGAGCCACTAACTTGAATCTAACCTTGCTTAGACTTAGAACTTGGTCAAGGGTGCTTAGTTTGCACATATCTATTCTCTCCTCTTGCCCTTCCTATTATTAGATCTTCCTGACTGTTAGCGTGCCTTAGACTAGAAACTCATCTTCGAGTGCTTGGATAACAGAAAATGGCACCTAGGGGAAGACCAAGGAGGGTAGTCCAAAACAGTGGTGATGCTAACGCACCTAACGACAATGACATTCCTCAAAACGTAGGAGGGCGAGTGCCTCCTGTTCCCAATAATATGGATGAGCGTCTAAGGAATATTGAGGAAGTTCTCGTAGCACTAGGAAATGCCGAGGTGCAACGTGCACAAGCGGGTGTACTACCGCCGGTAGCCCGAGGCAACTACCTAGCATTGGTAAACCCCTACAAACCACCTCATTATGACGGCCAAGAGGACCCTACCAAGTTGGAGAATTGGATCCGAACTTTTGACAAGCTTCTTACTGCCGTCAAATGCCCCGAGAACGAGAAAGTTCGGTTGGCGACCTATTATCTGGATGGAGAGGCGGACGAGTGGTGGCAACATCTCCAAGGAGATTTGGCCGAGGTTGAGAAGGTTTATACATGGGAAGAATTTGAGGAAGCATTGAGAGAGAGGTTTTATCCACTGAACACTAAGGCTGCAAAGTATGAAGAATTTATTAACTTAAGACAAGGAGGAAAAACGGTGCAAGAGTACTACGCGAAATTCAAGGAGCTAGTTCGCTTTGCTCCGAGACTTGTGCCCACTGATTCTGACAAGGCTCAGAAATTTGAAATGGGGTTGAACCTCAGTATCAGGGAGATACTAGTGGGAGGACAATGTACTACTCTACAAGTCGTGTATGACCGAGCAGTAGCGATCGCTCGTGTCCAGCGGTTGAAGCGTAAGGACAATGGTGAGTCGACCAAGGGCTCGCAAGGATTTGAGAAGAAGAATCGAAGCAACAATAATAATAAATTGAGGAAGGATAATGGTCAAACTAGGTTCGATGGACCTAAGGAGATTGTGGACAGAGGTTTGAACAACAGAAGAAATGACACCCGTGGTACATCCATACCACGATGTCCGCAGTGCCACAAAGCTCATCTGGTACGCGAGTGCCCTAAGCGTGGAACTTGTTATAGATGTGGTGGGAAAGACCACATGATTAGAGAATGCAATGTTCGCGAAGAGATGATCGAGAAGAGGTTGGATCTGGTGAGCCCTCCACACGAGAATCGGCCGACTGGGCCAAATCATCCCAATAATCAAGGACAGAGACCACAACAGAATCGCAACCAGCAAGAAAATTCATAGGCAGTTATGGGGACATAACTGCGGTCCTAAAGGGGAGAGGATGTGATACCCCACAGAGATGTCACGCGTTGAGGTAAGAATTTAATTTTCGAGCCTCAATAATTCTATGCGTGTAAAACTACTTATGTTGGTGTTGCTTTCCGAGTGCGACCCAACTTCGAGGGCGAAGTTGATTTCTAAGGGGGGTAGACTGTAATACCCGAGAAATCGACGTCGAGAATTTAAATCCAAAAATTAAAGAATTGGATTTAATTATTACAACCGAAATAATTCCGAGAGAGCGGAATTAAATATTTTCGGACGATAGCAACTCGAAGAGAGTTATCGGATTATCCAACGATCTCGGATAATTCCATATTATGATTTTTAGAATTTAAAATCATAATATTAAAAAAAAAAAAAAAAAAAGGGGAAAGAAGCCCGCGCAGCAGGAGGCCGCGCGGCGGCGGCGCGCGCCGCGTCAACCCCGCGCCGGCGGCCAGTAGGTGGCGTTTTAAACGCCATACGCGGTTGCAGCCCCAATTTTCGAGATTTATCATTCCCAATCGATACAATTCCAGTGCTCAGTCATTTAGGGGTGTATTTGGACTCCTTAGGATAAGTTTTGAGTGTATTAATTCCCACAAAGTTGGATTAATGTGGAAACATGAACCAAAAGAAGATTCATTGAACCAAGTTGGAGGTTGGTGCAATGGATGAAGTTTGGAGGGGTTGGTGGCTACATTTTTCGAGGAAGACCACCATAAAATCGTCCCCTACATTCCCTAGGACCATTATGAACACTTTGGAAGTGTTATCACAGCCCTAATAAACCTCATACAACCCCAAAACCACCCCTCATTCCTTAATCCGAAATTCAGATTTTCCAATTGAGAGTTGGTGAAATTGTGTGGGTTTTCTTCTTGTTCTTGAGGCCTTGGATGAATTGGGAGATCCTAATCTATTCTCCTACGTCTAGGTAAGTATTCTAATCCAAATCCTTGATCTTAGGGTCGGATTTCAAGCCCTAGATCTAAGATTTTTCCTAACCTCTTCAAATAGGTGCTTTCGGTGGAGTATTGGTTGAAGAGAGGACTGTTTCGGTTGATTTTGGGAGCAATCAGAAGGAGGATTTCGATCTAATCTCATCCTATGTAAGTTAGTGTTGTGCATCTCGAATTTTAGAGCTTTTGGTTGAGTATTCTTTGAGTTGTAGTTCGATTTTCATCCTATGCCAAAACTGTCTTTTAGGGTTTCTTCCGAGTAGATTTTATTGTTGTGCTTTTCTCGCCTAGATCCTTTCGTTTTTGGAAGAACTTGTCTAAATGAAAAATGTTCCTAACACTTTAAAGATGATCTCTGTAAATTTTCATAATTTTTGGACTTGATTTGGTCGTCGAAAACAGATCTGGTATTTTCTGAAGTGCATGATGACAGATTTCATTCCCTAGCAGGTTCAGTTTTGTAGTCCGTATTACTCCTAGCTATGGTCGTTTTTGATGGTTAGTTTCTTCATGAAATTTGTTCATCTATGTGTCTAGTTTATTCCTGTGAAATTTCAGAATTTTTGGATCAACCTTCGAATTGTTATGGATTTTTAAGTAAACTGTGGTCGGATGAGCAGTGATCTCTGCACCCTTTTGGAAGTGAGTTTCTGAAATGATTTTTTTGGGCAACTTAGAGTCCGAATTTGCTAAGGCCTATTTCTGAGAAAAACGCTTATTTTGATGTCTCCTAGTACCTGTAAAATGTTCAGAATTTTCTACAAAGTTTTACTACATTTCCTAGTGAGAATTCGAAAACTGCTACGGTGTTCTTTACCGGTAAAACTTGGTTTCGTACGTTTGGATGATTAATGAGTCGATTGCTACTCTTTTGTGAATCTTATGAATTCTGGAAATGTAGACATGGGTTATAAGGATTAAAATGTGGATTTTGAAACTTTGTGAGTTTTGATCGAGTTAGATGCCCAATTTTGGAGGGTAAGTGCACTTGGCGTGAGCTCGTTGGGCCGCCCCCTCTTTTTGGTGGCCAAAACGGCGCCAAGGAAATAATATGTTGCGTGATTGTATGAGTCTATACTCCTAGGTGTATCCGTAGGGGTTACCTAGGGCTCCGGAGTGTGTCTGTATAGGGTCCGCTACTTTCACTTGCCTTGTGGGTTCGATTCCCCAAGGTTTATGTTTTTCCTGCGGGTTCGATTCCCCAGGATATTGTTGACTCCTACGGGTTCGATTCCCTAGGATGTATATTGAGTTCTTGCGGGTTCGATTCCCCAAGGACGGTGTCCTCGATCATAATGAACAATGTTAAACGAAGGTATTTGAGTTCTGGAAACAATGAGGTCCTCGATTATATGGAAACAATGGTAAAAGAATGTGTTTGAGCTCTTGCGGGTTTGATTCCCCAAGAATGGTTGTTCTCGATAAAAAATGAATAATGATATATTATTCGTATGGTAAAGTGTAAGAATCTTCCGGAATTATTTTTACTCGACCTTCCTTTTTAAATTACAAATTCTATTTTTAAATCTCTCTTCTAAAAACTTTAAAATTCGTTATGCTATACATTAACTTACTCAGTACCGTTGTACTGATAGATACGTTGTCTCATTTTTTTTTTCAGATATTGAAGATTAGCACTTGGCATTTACACTTGGGATGGGAATTTCCGAAGACTTGTCGCACTTGTTTTTTTAATTCTTTTACGAAATCCAAACTTATGTTTGGCCGTGTTTGGCCCTTAGCTTCCGCACTGTTTTAAATTATGTATGTTGACTCAACTCTGATTTAAACCTTCGGGCACTTATTGAATGGTTTTTAAATTATTTTTAAGTATTGGTACAACTTAGCCTTAGCATCTTCTCAAGCGAGCTCGAAATGGTTCGCGTCTTGCTTGGGAAGATGTGGCGGTAATGCCCTGGCCTGGGTGATCAAATCCGGGGTGTTACAATTCTAGAACGAGTCGGAACTCTAGCATATCGACTGGCTTTACCGCCACAATTAGATCGAGTTCATAACGTCTTCCATGTTTCACAATTAAAGAAGTATGTGCCGGACCCGACACATGTCCTTCAAGCCGAAATAATCGAACTCGATGAAGATTTGACTTATGAAGAAGTCCCAGTGAGAATTTTAGATGTAAAGGAGCGAGTAACGAGGAATAAAATCGTCAAGATGGTCAAGGTTCTTTGGTCGAACCACGAAAGTGAGACGGCAACTTGGGAAGTAGAATCCGACATGAGAGAACGGTACCCGACACTGTTCCAAACCAACACCGACACAGTTATGGGGACATAACTGCAATCTTAAGGGGGAGAGGATGTCATACCATGTATTTTTCGTACATTTTTTTAATCAAACAAACAAATTCAAATTGTTTTGAACTACGTCATGGCTTGATCCCTTCACCGGGTACGTAGGCAGCTTAGAAGTTTTAATTCTAAGTTCAGTCACAAAATAATAAAATAAACAAAAAGGACCTTAGCACGAGAAAAGCCGAAACACAACTTCGAGGACGAAGTTGATTCTTAAGGAGGGTAGACTGTAATACCCGAGAATTTTATAACATAAATAAATAAATACAATAAATAAATAAATAAATAATAAATACATTAAATAAATAAATATAGACGAAATGAGAAATGAAATTAATTAAAGAGATTAATTTAAACAAAAGAAATTAAATAAAGTTAAATAAGTCGTTACACGGGAACCCGATATTAATGAACTCGAGAATTCGAGCCAAAACGTAATGTTAGTTCCGAAGGAAATGACGACACGAAATAGGAACCCGAAGAGAGCCCGTAAATCGGAATCCGAGAGCATAGAGGGATAGAAACCCGAAAGAGAGGAGGAAAAACACGACGGATCGCACGACCCGCCCGGACCGAAGTCCAGGCGTTAGTCGCGCGCTGGCCGCGCGCTAAAGGGGGAAAAGGCGCGCCAACCCCGCGCCAGAAGGCAGATTCGCCCGAATCCGGATTTTTCGGCTTCGGTTGCACCTCTTGCGGCTCAAGACTCTTAGAGGCGGACTTGGACGTCCCCCTAGGTCCTAACCTCTATAAATAACTCTCTTGACTGACCCTAAACCCTTTTCAAAACCCTACGATACTTTCTATACACAAAACCCTAGATCCGGAAGTCTACGAAGGCATCAAAAACCAGAGCAGCAGCTTTTGGACGAAAATCAAAGGATCTTCGACGTTTGGTAAGTTCTAGTCCATCAGATTCTTTTTATTTCAATCCGAAAACGTATTCTAACCCCGTCTCTTTCCTTTCTACACCACGAATTGGATCTAGAACGTAGAACCCGACGAACGGAGAGGATAAACGGTGGACTGGAAGCCACGCCTTCGAAATAGATGATCCCGGACATCTACAAATCTGTAAGTTAGCCAGCCTTACATGGTTTCGGGAGGAATTAAAATGTTCGAAACTAAAAGATTTAACAAGAGATCGAAAATCTGCCAACATGGTGTTTTTACCGACGCAACAGTTTTGTCTAATTTTTCCGAACCTTAAATCCACTTCAAACGGAAAAATGTAAAACACAAAAAACGTTCCTAAGGCTTAGATCTATCTCCTGTAAAATTTTCAGAATTTTTGGTGACGTTTTGATATATGAAATCGGCCTGGAACCGGACTGTTTAAATTTGAATCTTGAATTTCTTGACAGAACTTAGTCTGATATTGATCGCGTTTTTGACATTAGTTCTAGACTGTTTTAGATCATTAGCCAAACATGAAAGTTGTAGATAAACGTCTTAGGAAGGTCTCTGTAAAATTTCATTAAATTTGGAGTTGATTTGCTATGGTAGAATTCGAAATCTTTAGACTGTGGCATATAAATTCGGACAGATTTGTGTTTCTGTGTAAATTGGTGTTTTTGACCTATTTTGTTACCTCGGATTGAAAAAGTTAAAACACAAAAGTTGTTCATCTCTACGTTTCTGAGTGAGTACTGAAATTTCGGAATTTTTGGAAATAAATCTGATTTTAGACGAATTTTAGAGTAAACAGTGGTTTACAGGAAGTCAAATCTTGAAATCTTGTTGAAACATGAAATTAACCTTTAGGGTTGAAATAAGTTGAAATATGATTTTTGAATACAGTAAATTGAAATCAGATTTTTGAAATTAAATCCCCTTACAAACTTGATAAATTAAAATTAGGTGTGAGTGATCTGCAGGGTGCCCCCTAACGATTCACTTCGTGCCTTTATGGACGATGGTGACCCCGCGCGAAATTGAGATATGATATCTCCAAAACGGCATGAGATATAGAGCCTACACTCTTGAGAATATCCACATGGGTTTCCCGAGGCTCCGGAGTGGTACTGGGTATGGCTGATACGGTTGCGGCCGCCGGGCTACCGGCTAGACTTGTTGAGATTGCGATGCAATCGTGAAATACTTGAAATACTAAATCTAGGATGTAATGGGGAAGTTAAATTAAATTAAATCCAATTATGTTTGTTGTCCAATTAAATTATTTAAATGCTTTATTTAAATTATGGCTTTATTTTAAATTATGTGATATGTGTTGTGAAATGGAGCATGAATTAAATTACGCAAATTGAATAGTTAATTAAATAATATTATGTTATTATCATGTTTTTATTTACTTATGAATGAATGGCTTTTAAACCCTACGATCATGTCTGTGTTAACTTACTCAGCAAGTTGTGCTGATCAAACCGTTTATTTCTTTTTCTTACAGAGTATGTGGAATGAGCATGAGCACGTTCATGCATGGGAACTTTACTTTTGGGGAAACATTATTTTGCTTAAATTCGTACATTAGACTATATTATGAACGGGCCTGTTTAACCCGTGTTTTGGCCATGTCGGCCCTATTTACATTTTCCACTGCAATATTATACTTAAATATTATTTCCGTGCGCTATGATATTATTATTTTCGAATTATATTGTATGGGCCGTTTTGAATGCTTTAAATGTTTTAAATACTGCAATACCTAGCCTTGCATCTCTTTAGTAAGCTCGGTGAAACCGTGTTTTACTAGGGAGATGTGGCGGTGACATCCTGACATGGGTGACCAAAAACCGGGGTGTTACATAGAGCACCAAGAGGCCGAAGATTTCAGAACAACCGGGGTGATAAGGAGCAGGAAATTAAGGGAATCAAATTTGATCTTTCAGTGTTCAAAGGAACACCTGATCCAGCTGAATTTATTGAATGGAAAGATTCCATCGAATTGATTTTTGATTGCCACAATTATTCTGAACGAAAGAAGGTACAGATTGCAGTTACCCAATTCAAGGATTATGCCTTAGCTTGGTGGTAGAAAACTGCAAAAGAAATCAGAGAGCGAGGTTTAAGGCCAACCGAGACATGGGATGATCTGATCCGACTGATGCAGCAGAGATTTGTACCATCTTACTAACAAAAAAGCTTGTATCATAAAATGACTACTCTAACTCAGGAAGGTAAGACAGTCAACGAGTATTACCAAGAAATGGAGAAGCTGATGACTCGTTGTGGAGTTAGAGAAGATGAAGAGATTACAAATGCCAGATTCATGGAAGGGCTTAGGAAGGACATTCGTGATGAAGTTGATTTTAGAGGCTATGAACATACCGAAGATTTGGTACACTTAGCAGCTAAGATCGAAGCACAGCATAGGAGGGCCCCAAGAATCACATTCGGAAGCAGTTCTACTGGACCGAGCAAGCCTTGGCCTGGTAAGGAGTGGACAGGAAAAGCATGGCCCAGAATAGAGGATAAGCCCAAGCTGACCCAACCAAAGGGATTCGAACTGGCAAAGGAATTCAAAGCATACAAGCCGCCTGCACGAAGAACTCCAGTTCAACCAGAACGACCCAAGAGAAACATCAAACATGTCGTGTTTTTTAAATGTCAAATAAAAGGAAATTATGCAAATGAGTGTGTAACACCCCGGATTTGATCACCCAGGCCGGGATGTCACCGCCACACCTCCCTAGCAAGACGCGACTTCTTCGAGCTTGCTAGAGAGATGCAAGGCTATGGTTTTTCAGAATTTAAAACATTTCAAATAGCCCATGCATATACAGACAATAATATTATTCATATTTTCTCATAACTAAATTAAATTTAAAAATGATAATTTAAGGGATAGGCATAAATTTAAAGACATAATTAAAAATGCATAAGTAACGACATAAATAAATAAATAAAAATTTAAGTCTTTTAATTTTCCCCGTTACGTAATATGAAATATATTTTGACAATATTGATAACAAGGATTTAAAATCATGATTCTAAACGTAAAGAGGCGTACAAAATACTATACAAAATAATTTAGAAGATTAATTTATTTAAAAAGGGATTATTAAAAGACAGAAAATTTAAACTCACAGAATATGATTTTTTTTTTCTTATTCTTCCATCAACCAAAATTTCATTCTTTTACCATTCTTTCAATATGATCGAGGACAACCGTCCTTGGGGAATCGAACCCACAAGAACTCAAATACATCCTAGGGAATTGAACCCATAGGAGTCAACAATATCTTGGGGAATCGAACCCGCAGGAAAATATACATCTTGGGGAATCGAACCCGCAAGAAAACATACACCTTGGGGAATCGAACCCGCAAGGTAAGTGAATGCCGTTTTGGCACAATTTTCATATAAGGGTTACTCTCGTCCGTTTAGGCACGAAGTGAAAGCTAGAGGGGCACCCTGCAGAGCACTCACCCCCTACTTACGTGGAGATCTAGCTTAGCCTAGACTAACGGGATTTTTAAAAATAAATGTTTTATTGTTTAGACATATCTCTCAAATCATGTGTTTCTCAAAAGTCGAGTTTTTCAACATTTCAACAAAGCCATTGCCACAGTTTACTCCATCTCAGTTTAAAAATTCATTTAAAAAGCAATCGACTTGAAATTTTTACAGTATCTCAAAAACACGCTAACGAACAAATTTCATGTTTTGAGTTTTTCGAAATTATGTGAGGAAACGAGTGAAATTTTACAATCTTTGCAAAGTATAAAATCTGCCAACTTTTCTACACAGCGCACTGATTTTCAAAAGAGTTTTTGACATAGCAAACGACCTCCAAAATTTATGAAATTTTACATGCACTTAAAAGATACCAAAATAAATAAGTTTTATTAGAGGCATATTATGCAAATCCATTACGGATTAAGTCAGATTAATCCACTAAGTTCGGACTTAAAATCTGTCGACTTTTTCTTCACGGACACAGTGTATACAAAACGGGTTTTGACTATCCAAATAATGAAAATGCACGAAATTTTACAAGCATGTTCTCAAGACATTTATCTGCAACTTTTATGTTTTTACCAAAGATTAGTTTTGACCACAAGTGATAGAAAAACACACATTAAGTTCGACCATGTAATCTGTCAAGATTTTTAAAAAGTTCATACATCACCGAAAATGTTTAACGTGGTTTCGGGTATCAAATCTTAATGAAAATGTATGAAATTTGGATACAACCTAGATTAACATGTTAGGAACAAATCTCTAGTTCGGAGTTTTTCGTTTCGTATTCTCGAAGTAGGGTTTTTCGTCCAATCTCAGAAAATGCATAAAGATTGAATCTTTTATGTTCGATTTTAGTGTTTGATTTAAAACTCATATTTCGAACGGTTCTAAGCCACCAATATTGATATGTAAGGTATTATCTTACAGTGGGTGAATCCTAGATGTCACGGGGTCATCCGGAGTCTACGGATTGCTACGAACGGATCTCCTCAACACGATTTCCTCTTCTTTTGGCCACGAACCGAAATCGAAAGTAGAAATCCATAGTTAGGTCGAAATTTTGGATTCAAAAAGGTGTAGGGAACCTAAATAAACACTCACCAACGATCTAAAATCTTGAAACCTTGCTCCACACGCCTCCTTGCTCGGATTTCGTTGTCGGGATTTCAAGAACACAATAGGATTTGTGGTTTTTCGGTTTGAATGAGTTTGGAGAGAATATGAGAGTAAAGAGGAATGAATTAGGGTTATGTGATCTGATTATAGAGTATAGGATCAGTTAATTTTGTCCCTAATATCCTTCCCTCAATCGTGATTGTGTTTCCATACTCGGGGGTCGAAAATATGTCAAGAAATCTCGAAAACGCGCAAGATGATCGTAGGCTGTCACACAACGCGGTCTTGGCGCGCTATTCCTCCAGACCGCACGGAGATCGCGCGGCTCCCACCTGGGCTACGGCCTGGGCCGGGTCGTGCGATCCGTCCGGCCTTTTCTCCTCTCTTTTGGGCTTCTATCCTCCTACGTTTTGGGGCTCGATTTTTCGGGTCATTCTCGGATTATAAATTCTTATCTTAAATTTATTTCGACTCGAATTAATTTTGTATTCAAAATCTTGAATCCATTGAATTTAAATTCGTTGGCGTTGAATTCGTCGTCCTTCGATTCCCATGCAATAATTTATTTATTTAAATCATTTTCGACTTCACGATTCTTGGAATTAAAATTCCCTTGCTTCTCGAATTTAATTCCATTTCCTACTATTAAAAGTTTCGGGTATTACAATCGATACCCCTTAAGAATCAACTTCGTCCTCGAAGTTGCGTGTTAGCCTTTCGCGAGCTAAGAACTATGATCCTTTCGTTCATTACGTTTTTGTGATATTGCGTATTGTGTTATTGTGTTATTGTGTCATTGTTTGACTGAACCCAGAATTGAAATTTCCAAGTTGCCTACGTACCCTGTGAAGGGATCAAATTATTACGCAGTTCAAAACAATATGAATTTGTTTTTCTTTCATTAGGATATAAATAATTGGGTTGTTACTATAACACCCCAGTTTTTGATAACCCAGGTCGGGGTGTTACCGCCACACCTCCCTAGCAAGATACGGTTTCTCCGAGATTGCTAAAGAGATGCAAGGCTATGGTTTTTCAGAATTTAAAACATTCAAACAGCCCATTCATACATAATTTAAAAATAATATATCAAAGTTGCAGCGGAATGTAATATTTACATATATAGATAGCAGCGGAATTTAAAAATAGGGCCAACATGGCCAAAACACGGGTTAAACAGGCCCGTTCATGCAAATTCTAGTCCAACGCTAAATCTAAAAATAATGTATTCCCCCAAAATTCCCATGTATGCATATGATGATGCATATTCTTCATCTCTGAAAGAAAAAGGGAAAGCGTGGTTTGGTCAGCACAACTTGCTGAATAAGTTAACACATACATGATGATGGGGTTTCAAAGCCATTAATTAGACTTAAAGAAAACATGTGCATAAGACCTCATAATTTAATTTATTTACCTTATAATAATTTAATGGCATAATTTTAAAGACATGGATTTTATAAGATCATAAATATAGCTTGCAAGGTAATATAATTGTAGGACATAATTTAAAAGCATAATCTAAATAAAAGGAACAATTTTCGAGTCTTCTAGTTTCATGTCTCATGTCTCATGTTTATATCTCAATTGCCATTCGACAAGCTTTATTTATCAATTGCCTTTCGGCAAGCATTATATATCAATTGCCTTTCGGCAAGCATAATATCTCAATTGCCTTTCGGCAAGCATTATATCTCAATTGCCATTCGACAAGCATTATATCTCAATTGCCTTGCGGCAATCATTTTCATGTGCATCTTATTTTCTCATATCGCGCGGTGTAACACCCCGGTTTTGGTAACCCAGGCCGGGATGCCACCGCCACACCTCCCTAGCAAGACACGGTTTCTCCGAGCTCACTAAAGAGATGCAAGGCTATGGTTTTTCAGAATTTAAAAATATTCAAACAGCCCATTCATATATAATTTAAAGATAATACATCAAAGTTGCAGCGGAATTTAAATATAGGGCCAACATGGCCAAAACACGGGTTAAACAGTCCCGTTCATGCAAGTTGTAATTAAATGCAGGGATTTAAAATAGAGATTTCCCCAAATGTTCCCATGTATGCATATGATGATGCATAATCTTCATCCTCTGTAGAAAAAGGAGATAAATGGTTTGGGTCAGCAAAAACGCGCTGAGTAAGTTAACACATAGCATGGGTTAGGGGTTTCAAAGCCTTTAATTAAATTTAATAAAAACATTTCCACAATATTTAATTTAGCCGGCAATCCGGCGGCCGCAGCCAATTTCATAAAATCTAAGCTTTTTAATATATTTCCCCGTTACGCCATCATCTCAACAATATATCATTTAGCCGGTGATCCGGCGGCCTCAGCCAATTTCATAAGTATCATTTAGCCGGTGATCCGGCGGCCGCAGCCAATATCAATAGTATCATTTCTCAAAATATTTTTCGTTTCTTTTATAGTCACACTCGTCCGTATAGGCACGATGCGAAGAGCTAGAGGGGCACTCTATCGAGCACTCACCCCCTACGTCGATCACTCTCGGCCGTTTTGGCACGAAGTGAAAAGCTAGAGGGGCACTCTATCGAGCACTCACCCTCTACATAACATAGGTCACACTCGTCCGTATAGGAACGATGCGAAGAGCTAGAGGGGCACTCTATCGAGCACTCACCCCCTACGTCGATCACTCTCGACCGTTTTGGCACGAAGTGAAAAGCTAGAGGGGCACTCTATCGAGCACTCACCCTCTACATAGGTCACACTCGTCCGTATAGGCACGATGCGAAGAGCTAGAGGGGCACTCTATCGAGCACTCACCCTCTACGTCGATTAAGTATCTCATGTGTTTTGATTTAGTGTAACGGGATTTTCAAAAGTATAGTTATATCGTATTTCAACGTCTCGACCATTTGTTTGAAATTTCAAAATCTCTTCGATTTAAAATCATTTGGCGTCACAGTTTACGCCTTTTTGGTTTAAAAATCCATTTCTTAGGCGATTGATTTGAAATTTTCACAGTATCTCAAAAACATCCCAACAAACAACTTTCGTGTTTTAAGTTTTTCGGAAAAACGATGGGAAGCATGTCAAAAATCAAATTTTCGACTCAAATAGTATGCTGTCAGGTTTCAGGTTTGACACCTTTCAAAGATTTGACTTTTTGACATATCAAATGGACTTCAAAAATTCTGAAATTTTACAGACACATTCTAGACATGATTTCCAACAACTTTTGTTTAGATCACATAGATTGGTTCGGGCTAGAAGTGATAGGAATATGTTCCTCAAGTTCGGTTATGAAAACTGTCAACGTTCGTAAATTCGGTTCTAACGCAGATCGGATCGGCTCAGATTCGGAGGCTCAAATCTCAACGAAAAATTCTAAAAACTTACAGTAATGTTCTAAACTCATAGATCTACAATTTTCATGTTCAACACCAATCCTAGATCGGCCTAGATCCATGGTCAAAATAACCAACAAGATTGAGAGTGAAATCTGTCCAAGGTTCTAAGATCCAGGTTTAATACTCTTCGGTTTTGGGTTGGTTTCAAGTTTCAAAACATCATGAAAAATTCTAAAATTTTTACAGAAGCTAGATCAAAGTCTTAGGAACATTTTTCATGTTTTGAGTTTTCTTGTTTGAGCAGCTTTAGAGGTTTGAAAAATTCATACGAAAACGCTGCGTTGAGGGTTTCTCTTGTTGACAGATTTTTATAAATTTTCTTGAGTTGAATCTCTATGTTTGGTTGCATTTTAAGTCACCCAAAACCATAGTAAGGTTAACTTACAAAGATTGTGTTCTTGAGTCGTCCAAACACCTACGAACGGATCTACGAAACGCAAAGTTCCCGACTTTGGCCACGAACGTATTTGCAATCAACGATTCAAGAGTTAGATTGGGGATTTGAGAGGAAAAACGAGATTGAGAACCTAAGATACTACTTACCAAAGATCTAAGCACTGTGATCCTTGATCTACACACTTCCTTGGTCGGATTTGGTTGCCGGAGAGTTGCCGGAAGTTCGTCGGAAGTTCGCCGGAAAGGTGTTTTGGCTTTGGAAGAGTTTTGGGAGAGTTTTTGGGTGAAGAAATGAAGTAGATGGGTGATAATGGGGTGTTGGGGGTGTATTTTTGCCATTAAAGGGACAAAAATCCGACAAGGGATCGGCTGCTACAGTACCCGCACGTGCTACAATGGCAAAAATACACCCCCAACACCCCATTATCACCCATCTACTTCATTTCTTCACCCAAAAACTCTCCCAAAACTCTTCCAAAGCCAAAACACCTTTCCGGCGAACTTCCGACGAACTTCCGGCAACCAAATCCGACCAAGGAAGTGTGTAGATCAAGGATCACAGTGCTTAGATCTTTGGTAAGTAGTATCTTAGGTTCTCAATCTCGTTTTTCCTCTCAAATCCCCAATCTAACTCTTGAATCGTTGATTGCAAATACGTTCGTGGCCAAAGTCGGGAACTTTGCGTTTCGTAGATCCGTTCGTAGGTGTTTGGACGACTCAAGAACACAATCTTTGTAAGTTAACCTTACTATGGTTTTGGGTGACTTAAAATGCAACCAAACATAGAGATTCAACTCAAGAAAATTTATAAAAATCTGTCAACAAGAGAAACCCTCAACGCAGCGTTTTCGTATGAATTTTTCAAACCTCTAAAGCTGCTCAAACAAGAAAACTCAAAACATGAAAAATGTTCCTAAGACTTTGATCTAGCTTCTGTAAAAATTTTAGAATTTTTCATGATGTTTTGAAACTTGAAACCAACCCAAAACCGAAGAGTATTAAACCTGGATCTTAGAACCTTGGACAGATTTCACTCTCAATCTTGTTGGTTATTTTGACCATGGATCTAGGCCGATCTAGGATTGGTGTTGAACATGAAAATTGTAGATCTATGAGTTTAGAACATTACTGTAAGTTTTTAGAATTTTTCGTTGAGATTTGAGCCTCCGAATCTGAGCCGATCCGATCTGCGTGAGAACCGAATTTACGAACGTTGACAGTTTTCATAACCGAACTTGAGGAACATATTCCTATCACTTCTAGCCCGAACCAATCTATGTGATCTAAACAAAAGTTGTTGAAAATCATGTCTAGAATGTGTCTGTAAAATTTCAGAATTTTTGAAGTCCATTTGATATGTCAAAAAGTCAAATCTTTGAAAGGTGTCAAACCTGAATCCTGACAGCATACTATTTGAGTCGAAAATTTGATTTTTGACATGCTTCCCATCGTTTTTCCGAAAAACTTAAAACACGAAAGTTGTTCGTTGGGATGTTTTTGAGATACTGTGAAAATTTCAAATCAATCGCCTAAGAAATGGATTTTTAAACCAAAAAGGCGTAAACTGTGACGCCAAATGATTTTAAATCGAAGAGATTTTGAAATTTCAAACAAATGGTCGAGACGTTGAAATACGATATAACTATACTTTTGAAAATCCCGTTACACTAAATCAAAACACATGAGATACTTAATCGACGTAGAGGGTGAGTGCTCGATAGAGTGCCCCTCTAGCTCTTCGCATCGTGCCTATACGGACGAGTGTGACCTATGTAGAGGGTGAGTGCTCGATAGAGTACCCCTCTAGCTTTTCACTTCGTGCCAAAACGGCCGAGAGTGATCGACGTAGGGGGTGAGTGCTCGATAGAGTGCCCCTCTAGCTCTTCGCATCGTTCCTATACGGACGAGTGTGACCTATGTTATGTAGAGGGTGAGTGCTCGATAGAGTGCCCCTCTAGCTTTTCACTTCGTGCCAAAACGGCCGAGAGTGATCGACGTAGGGGGTGAGTGCTCGATAGAGTGCCCCTCTAGCTCTTCGCATCGTGCCTATACGGACGAGTGTGACTATAAAAGAAACGAAAAATATTTTGAGAAATGATACTATTGATATTGGCTGCGGCCGCCGGATCACCGGCTAAATGATACTTATGAAATTGGCTGAGGCCGCCGGATCACCGGCTAAATGATATATTGTTGAGATGACGGCGTAACGGGGAAATATATTAAAAAGCTTAGATTTTATGAAATTGGCTGCGGCCGCCGGATTGCCGGCTAAATTAAATATTGTGGAAATGTTTTTATTAAATTTAATTAAAGGCTTTGAAACCCCTAACCCATGCTATGTGTTAACTTACTCCGCGCGTTTTTGCTGACCCAAACCATTTATCTCCTTTTTCTACAGAGGATGAAGATTATGCATCATCATATGCATACATGGGAACATTTGGGGAAATCTCTATTTTAAATCCCTGCATTTAATTACGACTTGCATGAACGGGACTGTTTAACCCGTGTTTTGGCCATGTTGGCCCTATATTTAAATTCCGCTGCAACTTTGATGTATTATCTTTAAATTATATATGAATGGGCTGTTTGAATATTTTTAAATTCTGAAAAACCATAGCCTTGCATCTCTTTAGTGAGCTCGGAGAAACCGTGTCTTGCTAGGGAGGTGTGGCGGTGGCATCCCGGCCTGGGTTACCAAAACCGGGGTGTTACACGCGGGTCACCATCGTCCGTACATGCACGAAGTGAATAGTTAGTGGCACCTTGCAGAGCACTCACCCCTAATTTTAATTGATCAAGTTGGTAAGGGGATTTTTCTTCAAAATTCTGATTTCACTAAATTTATTTGAAAAGAGATTTCGACTCATTTCAACCTTAAAGGCTAATTTCACCGTTTCAACAAGATTTCAAGATTTGACTTCGGTAAACCACTGTTTACACCAAAATTCATTAAACATAAGGTTTAAGTCCAAAAATTCTAAAATTTTACCAGTGATTCGAAAACACAGAGATGAACAAGTTTCGTGTTTTAAGTTTTTCGATCCGGGTTACGGAAACAAGTCAAAAACGTGGATTTTAATCAGGATACTAAACTGTCCGAAATCTTACAACAACAGTTTCATAATTTCGAGATCTACTATAGCAAACGAACTCCAAATTTGATGAAATTTTACAGGACAATACCTAAGACAATTATCTACAACTTTAATTTTGAACGCAAGGCCTAATTCTCATCGGATCAGTGGTTAATCTTTGGATCAAGCTCGAAACTAATTTCTGTCAGCTTTCATGAATTCGGTAAGAACGCAGATCGGTTCGTCTCGAAATCGGAGGTTCAAATCTTAATGAAAAACTCTAAACATTTACAGAGGTGTTCTAAACGTATAGATCTACAATTCTTATGTTCAACACTAATCCTGAATTGGTCTATATCTAATGTAAAAATCACCAACAAGTTCGAGATATAATCTGTCCCGTTTCAGGATCCAGATTCAAAACAGATTCTTCTAGTTCCGTTTTCGGGTAACAAATCTTAACCAAAAATTATGAATTTTTTACAGGAAGTAGATTGGCGTCTTAGGAACGTTTTCCGTGTTTTAAGTTTATCCGTTTGAATAGTTTTAAGGGTTCGCAAAATTCAAATAGAAACGCTGCACCATAGGATTCTTTGGTTGACAGATTTTTAGGGTTCTTTATTAGATCTATGAATTCGGTATATTTTAACAACCCAAAACCACAGTAAGCGTTAACTTACTGATCTTTGGTCGTCCCGGCCCGTCGATTCGGGGGCGTGGCTTCCAGTCCTTCGTTTATCTCCTTGGTTCGTCGGGTTCTTCGTTCTCGATCCGGATCGGGGGTTTAGAATAGAAAAAGATCGAATTAGGATTCGTTTTCGAATCACATATGGAAAAGAATAGATCGGATCTTACCACGACGATGGAAGACTCCCAATTTTCGCCCAAGTCAGTCCTTCTCCTTGGTTTTGTGCCTCCGACGACTCCGGAATTAGGGTTTGTGTGTAGCGAGAATTCGTAGGGTTTTTGAAAAGTGTTTGGGATTGATTTAGATGGTTATTTATAGATGTGCAAGACCTAGGGGACGTCCAAAGACTGCCCTTAAGTGTCTTGAGCCGAAAGGAAAGCAACCGAAGTCGAAAAATCCGGATTCGGGCGAGAGAATCGCGGAACGTCGCTGCTGCATGATATGGCGTGGGGTTAGTGTAAACCCCGCACGGACACCGCGTGGACCCAGGCTGGGCCGCGGTCTGAGCCGGGTCGTGCAATTCTTGTCGGGCCTTTTCCTCCTCTCTTTTGGGCTTCTATCCTTCTACGCTTGGGCTCCGATTTTTGGGGTATTCTCGGACTTTAAAATCCTATCTTAATTTCTTTCGGATTTCAATTTAATTTCGGATTCGAAATATTGAGTCCATCTATATTTGGTTCCCGTGTAATAATTTGTTTAATTAAATTATTTCCCACTTCACGGGTTCTTGAAATTTTAATTCCTTCTTGAATTAAATTCCTTTTCTCATTTCTTCTTTTAATTATTTATTTATTTATTTATTATATTTATTTTTTTATTATATTTATTTATTGTTTATTTATTTATTTATTTTATGTTGCAAAATTCTCGGGTATTACAGTCTACCCTCCTTAAGAATCAACTTTGTCCTCGAAGTTGTGTTTCGGCTTTTCTCGTGCTAAGGATTTTTTTTTTGTTTTATTATTTTGTGACTGAACTTTGAATTAAAATTTCTAAACTGCCTACATACCCGGTGATGGGATCAAGCCATAAAGTACAAAATAATTGGAATTTGTTTATTATATATATATATATATATATTTTTCAAGATACATCTTATCGAGTCGAACTCCAAAAATAAATTATTATGGGGTATCACATCCTCTCCCCCTTAGGACTTCAGTTATGTTCCCATAACTGCCTATTCATTATTCTCAAGAAGGTTCGGGTCAAGGTTTAAATGAGCCGTGCGTTTGAAATGGATTTGTTGTTTGGGAAACCAAACAAGATTTTTGGAATAAAGAGTGTTTAAAATAAAAACTTGATTTTTATTGTTCCACATAAGGAAAATTTCTAATTCGTACAAGGATAGGAATGGCTAAGACCGAGGATTGTTATGCTTAGGCGTGCACATAGATGAATGAGATCTAGGACTAAGGCAAGATTAGTCTCTAGTTAGTATTCCTAATTTGATGTCAAGCGTCTAAGTCATCTAGTGCAAGCAAAAGGTCTAAGTTAGAACATATCGCTTCTAGATTATCTAAAGTATAGAAAAAATGTGGTATGCACATGCAGATGGTGGTCCCCCCAAAAAATAAATTATGCACTGTATATATATATATATATATTTTTTTTTCTAATTTCCATGGGTTTAAAAATAAAAATTTATTCCATGGAACCAATGCTTTAAAAATTTTAAAATGATAGTTAAAATTCTTGGACCTCTATATTGGGTCAAAAATAATTAACATTTGGCTCAAAAATAATTTGGGCTAGGAAATTTTTAAATATGATACTTTGGGCTTCTATAATTATGACAATAATAATTTAAAAATAATATTGGTTTAAAATAATAGTTTAAAAATAATAATCTAATAGTTTAAAAATAATAATACTAATTTAAAAATAAGCCGGGCTCTGATACCACTCTGTAACACCCCGATTTTTGATAACCCAGGTCGGGGTGTCACCGCTACACCTCCCTAGCAAGACACGGTTAAGAGATACAAGGCTATGGTTTTTCAGAATTTAAAAAATTCAAACAGCCCATTCATACATAATTTAAAAATAATATATCAAAGTTGCAGCAGAATGTAATATTTACATATATAGATAGCAGCGGAATTTAAAAATAGGGCCAACATGGCCAAAACACGGGTTAAACATGTAACACCCCGGTTTTGGTAACCCAGGCCGGGATGCCACCGCCACACCTCCCTAGCAAGACACGGTTTCTCCGAGCTCACTAAAGAGATGCAAGGCTATGGTTTTCAGTATTTAAAATATTCAAACAGCCCATTCATATATAATTTAAAGATAATACATCAAAGTTGCAGCGGAATTTATAAGTTGTGCAGCGGAAATAATGTATAAGGGCCAACATGGCCAAAACACGGGTTAAACAGGCCCGTTCATGATGTAATCCCCAAAAATTCCCAGTATGCATATGATGATGCATATTCTTCATTCTCTGTAAGAAAAAGGGGATAAATGGTTTGGGTCAGCAAAAACGCGCTGAGTAAGTTAACACATAGCATGATTTAGGGGTTTCAAAGCCTTTAATTTAAATTTAATAAAAAGATGTTTGTAGGTAATACGCAATTTAAGTTTAACATCCAATAATAAATAAATGGCATGATTTAAAATAAAGATTTTCAGTGATCATGATTTAAAGACATGAATAATGCCGTAAGCAAGTAAATAAAGATTTGAGCTTTTTAAAAATTCTCCCCGATACGTCACCATCTCAACAATATTTGATTTAGCCGGCAATCCGGCGGCCGCAGCCAATTTCATAAAATCTGAGCTTTTTAATATAGATTTCCCGTTACGCCATCATCTCAACAGTAGATAGCCGGTGATCCGGCGGCCGCAGCCAATATCGATAGTAACAGTTAGCCGGTGATCCGGCGGCCGCAGCCAATAGTAACAGTTAGCCGGTGATCCGGCGGCCGCAGCCAATAGTAACAGTTAGCCGGTGATCCGGCGGCCTCAGCCAATTTCATAAGTAACATGTCATTTTAGCCGGTGATCCGGCGGCCGCAGCCGATACGCCATACCCAGTACCACTCCGTCGAGCCTCGAGTAACCCATACGGATACACTCGAGAGGGTAGGCAGTTGGTCTCTTGTGACCAAATACGCCATATCCAGTACCGCTCCGTCGAGCCTCGAGTAACCCATACGGATACACCCGAGAGGATAGGCCCAAAATAATAAGATGCCGTTTTGGCGATCTTTCGCGCGTGATAATCATTGCCGTTTTGGCACAAAATGAACAATTAGGAGGGCACCCTGCAGAGCACTCACCCCCTGATTTTATGTAACCGATATTGTTTCAACTTTAGTGTAACGGGATTTTCAAAAATATAGCTTTATCGTATCACAAGATTTCGATCGTTGTTTAAAAGTTTCAAAATTTCACAAGTTAAAACCGATAGATGTCACAGTTTACGCCTTATCAGTTTAAAAATCCATTTCTTAGGCGATTGATCTGAAATTTTCACAGTAGCTCAAAAACATTCCAATGAACAACTTTCATGTTTTGAGTTTTTCGGAAAAATGATAGGAAGCATGTCAAAAATCAAGTTTTCTACTCAAATAGTATGCTGTTAGGATTCAGGTTTGACAACTTTCAAAGATTTGACTTTTTATCATATCAAATGATCTCCAAAAATTCTGAAATTTCATATGCATATACTAGACATGATTATATGCAACTTTTGTTTAGAACTCAAAGATTGGATCGGACTAGAAATGATAGAAATATGCTCATCAAGTTCGGTTAAGAAAACTGTCAACCTTTGAAAATTCTTTTAAACGCAGAATATGTCCGATTCGATTTGGGGTATCAAAACTTGATGAAAATGCATGAAATTTTACAGAGGCATTCAAGACTCATAGATCTACAACTTTCATGTTCAAGACCAATCCTAGATCGGCCTAGATCCAAGGTCAAAATGGCTAACAAGATTGAGAGTGAAATCTGTCCAAAGTTCTAAGATCCAGGTTTAATGCTCTTCGGTTTTGGGTCGATTTCAGGTTTCAAAACCACATGAAAAATTCCAAAATTTTTACAGAAGCTAAATCAAAGTCTTAGGAACACTTTTCATGTTTTGAGTTTTCTTGTTTGAGCAGCTTTAGAGGTTTGAAAAATTCATACGAAAACGCTGCGTTGAGGGTTTCTCTTGTTGACAGATTTTTATTAATTCTCTTGAGTTGAATCTCTATGTTTGGTTGCATTTTAAGTCACCCAAAACCATAGTAAGGTTAACTTACAGTGGGGATGATGTTTAGGAAGTCACGGGGTCGTCCGGAATCCACGGGATGTCACGAACGAATCTCTTCCACCCGATCTATTCTTCCCTTGGCTCCGATTTGTGTTCGAATACGAAGATTCGTAAGTTAGGATGATGTTTATGATCTTAAAATCATAAGGAAACTTGAATAACATCTTACCAACAATCCAAAGCCTGCAATCCTTGATCTACACACTTCCTTGGTTGGATTTGGTTGCCGGAAACTCGTCGGAAAGTCGCCGGAAAGGTGTTTGGCTTAGGGAGAGTCTTGGGAGAGTTTTGGAGGAACTTGGGGTGTTGATGACTGAAAATGGAGTGTTATGGACAACTAATGACGTCCAAAAGATGCCTCCCCCGTGATCAAGCAAGATTCTCGCGTTGGGGTCAAGGAATATGGCAAGAAAGTCGCCAAAACGCGACAAAGGTTGCTGTCAGGCCTCCCACGCGGGGTTGGCGCGCGAATCGGCCAAAAGCCGCGCCGGGGTGCGCGCCACCGAAACGCGACAACGCGACTGTCGACACGGCGCGGGGTTGGCGCGCTAATATAGGGAACCCCGCGCGGACAGCGCGCCGAACACGCCTGGGCTTCGGTCCGGGCGGTGTCGTGCGATCCGTCGTGCTTTTCCTCCTCTCTTTCGGACTTCTGTCCTCCTACGTTTTCGGGCTCGATTTTTCGGGTCATCCTCGGATCATGAGCTCTTATCTTAAGTTTATCTCGACTCAAATGAATTTCATGTTTGAGATCTTAAGTCCGTCGGTCTCGGGTTCGTCGTCTTCCAATTTGTCATCTTTTGATTCTCGTGCAATAACTTGTATCATTAAATTTCTTCCGACTTTACGGACTCTTGGAATTAAAATTCTTTTCCTTCATGAACTTAACTCCAATTATTTTTACTCAATTCATGGAATGTCTTCGGGCTTCCTTTCCCTCTTTTATTCCATTTTGAATTTAAATCTATCGGCGTTTCATATCCGAGCAATAATTTATTGTGATAAATTATTTTTTTCTTCTCGGATATATTTCGACATTGATCGGAATAAATTTTTATTCCTTCGGACATTGATAAAAATTCGGGGTATTACATCCTCCCCCCCTTAAGAATCAACTTCGTCCTCGAAGTTGTGCTTCGGCTTTTCTCGCGCGAAGAGTTATGGTCCTTTTGTTTACTATTTGCGATATTGTGTTATTGAATTATTGTTCGATTGTTGATTATTGTTTGACTGAACCCAGAATTGAAATTTCCAAGTTGCCTACGTACCCTGTGAATGGATCAAGTCATTACGTAGTTCAAAAAGAATTTATTTGGGATACAAAATATTCGAGTTTCGAAATAAATGCTTATGCATTCTTACGGGGTATTACATCCTCCCCCCTTAAGATTACAGTTATGTCCCCATAACTGCCTATGTATTATTCCCACGAAGGTTCGAGTATCATCGCCTACGATCCTTCCTCAATGAGCTGGCAAGTCAGCTTGATCAATGTCGTTCAATCATCCCATGGCTCTTCCTTGATTCCCTTGTTGAGGGTCCACCAGATCTAGCCTTTTCTCAATCATCTCTTCACGAACATTGCATTCTCTAATCATGTGGTCTTCCCCACCACATCTATAACAAGTTCCGCGCCTTGGGCATTCGCGCACCAGATGGGCTTGGTGGCACTGCGGGCAACGTGGTATGGATGCTTCATGGTTGCCATCCCGACTGTTTGAGTTCTGTGGCTGGTCAGGTTTAATGGTCACTTCCTTTCTCTTGTTAATATTCTCTATCCGCGTTCGGCAGTCACGTAGCCGATGACCAAATCGACCACACCGAAAGCACGCTCCGGGCTTAGGGCATCCTCTCGCATAATGTGGGTTACCACATTTTGGGCACGGTGGCGTATAGTCACCATGGTTGTAAACCATCCCTCTGTTTCTTCCACCGTTGCCTTGAGGTGGTCTATTCGGGCCTCCCCGAATATGGTTCATTCCTAAGTAGTTATCGGTTCTGTGGTCTCGTTTTCTCTTGCCTTGCCCTTGGTTGATTAGTGCATTCCCCAAGGCATCCACAGCTTCTTCTATAGCTCTTAATCGGTCACTTAAGTTCTTAGGCATAGAGGCTACTTCCCCTCCTTGATTGGTTGCACTAACGTCTTGCACTGGTTCATCGGGTTGTCGTAGCTCTTCATTGGTGTTGGGTGGGATGGGTGGATTGTTAGGTCTTCCTCTAGGTGCCATTCTGTCACGAAGCGCAAGGATTTGATTGTAAGGATTTAATACAGTGTTGGAAGAATAATGATTTACTGAATCAAACGGTGTTGGTAGGAGTTGTTTTAGAGTTGATAATGTTCACTTGTTGGAAAATCGATCGCCTTGGCGTAGGTTTATGCCGAGTTTTTTTTTTTTTTTTTTTTGTATATATATATATAAGGAATTTTCGTACAGAGATAGGAGGTGAGATAGTGCTTCTATTTCTCGGAAAGGAATAACTAGACAAAGGTAGATAGATGGCGTTGAGAAATCTTCAATCTCCTTAAGCCTCGTTGGTAGGGTCTTCCTCCGTCGGGCTTCGATCCTATCTATCATTTCTTCGTTCCGTTTGGTAAGTTTTTGAAGTTGGGTCTATAGGTTATTTATGCATTCACAGTCAGCCGCTCTTAAGTTTCAGAAGGGTTGTAGGTCATCTTTAAGTTGAGCTATACGGCGTTTAGAGTATCGTATATTCTGTTGAGGGTCAATGTAGGCGTTCATCGTTCTCATCGTTAGGTTTCTCGACAAGTCATAATATATCGTCTAGGTGAAGATCTTTGGAAGAAAGGTAGAGAATAGTTATGTGCACGTTAAGCATAGACGATCAAGATCTAAAACTAGGGCACAACTAGTCTCAAGCCAACGCTTCTAAGTCAAGAGTCAAGGTGTAGCCGAATGCTAGTGTGAGAATGGTATGTATCACAAACGATTCACATAAGAGGTTAGTACAAATATTTATGTATGCATATGCATATGTGATCCCCCCAATAAAAAAAAGAAAATTTTATGCATGCATTTATTTATCCATGGGTTTAAAAAAATAAATTTATTCCATGGATAAATTAAAATAAGGATAAAAGGTTTGGGCCACTATATGGGGCCGAAAGAAATAAATTATTTGGGCTTTAAATAAAAACAAGGTTATTGGGCCAAAATAATTTCTTGGGCTTCTAAAAAAAATTTTGGGCTAAAAATTTGGGCTTTAACTTCAAAATAATAATTGGGCTCTTTAAAATATAATACTAGTTTAGAGATAATAACTTTAAAAATAATAATACTTTAAAAATAATAGTTTAAAAATATTCCGGGCTCTTTAAAATAGTAGTTTTAAAATATTCCGGGCTCTGATACCACTCTGTAACACCCCGGTTTTGGTAACCCAGGCCGGGATGCCACCGCCACACCTCCCTAGCAAGACACGGTTTCTCCGAGCTCACTAAAGAGATGCAAGGCTATGGTTTTCAGTATTTAAAATATTCAAACAGCCCATTCATATATAATTTAAAGATAATACATCAAAGTTGCAGCGGAATTTATAAGTTGTGCAGCGGAAATAATGTATAAGGGCCAACATGGCCAAAACACGGGTTAAACAGGCCCGTTCATGATGTAATCCCCAAAAATTCCCAGTATGCATATGATGATGCATATTCTTCATTCTCTGTAAGAAAAAGGGGATAAATGGTTTGGGTCAGCAAAAACGCGCTGAGTAAGTTAACACAAAGCATGATTTAGGGGTTTCAAAGCCTTTAATTTAAATTTAATAAAAAGATGTTTGTAGGTAATACGCAATTTAAGTTTAACATCCAATAATAAATAAATGGCATGATTTAAAATAAAGATTTTCAGTGATCATGATTTAAAGACATGAATAATGCCGTAAGCAAGTAAATAAAGATTTGAGCTTTTTAAAAATTCTCCCCGATACGTCACCATCTCAACAATATTTGATTTAGCCGGCAATCCGGCGGCCGCAGCCAATTTCATAAAATCTGAGCTTTTTAATATAGATTTCCCGTTACGCCATCATCTCAACAATAGATAGCCGGTGATCCGGCGGCCGCAGCCAATATCGATAGTAACAGTTAGCCGGTGATCCGGCGGCCGCAGCCAATAGTAACAGTTAGCCGGTGATCCGGCGGCCGCAGCCAATAGTAACAGTTAGCCGGTGATCCGGCGGCCTCAGCCAATTTCATAAGTAACATGTCATTTTAGCCGGTGATCCGGCGGCCGCAGCCGATACGCCATACCCAGTACCACTCCGTCGAGCCTCGAGTAACCCATACGGATACACTCGAGAGGGTAGGCAGTTGGTCTCTTGTGACCAAATACGCCATATCCAGTACCGCTCCGTCGAGCCTCGAGTAACCCATACGGATACACCCGAGAGGATAGGCCCAAAATAATAAGATGCCGTTTTGGCGATCTTTCGCGCGTGATAATCATTGCCGTTTTGGCACAAAATGAACAATTAGGAGGGCACCCTGCAGAGCACTCACCCCCTGATTTTATGTAACCGATATTGTTTCAACTTTAGTGTAACGGGATTTTCAAAAATATAGCTTTATCGTATCACAAGATTTCGATCGTTGTTTAAAAGTTTCAAAATTTCACAAGTTAAAACCGATAGATGTCACAGTTTACGCCTTATCAGTTTAAAAATCCATTTCTTAGGCGATTGATCTGAAATTTTCACAGTAGCTCAAAAACATTCCAATGAACAACTTTCATGTTTTGAGTTTTTCGGAAAAATGATAGGAAGCATGTCAAAAATCAAGTTTTCTACTCAAATAGTATGCTGTTAGGATTCAGGTTTGACAACTTTCAAAGATTTGACTTTTTATCATATCAAATGATCTCCAAAAATTCTGAAATTTCATATGCATATACTAGACATGATTATATGCAACTTTTGTTTAGAACTCAAAGATTGGATCGGACTAGAAATGATAGAAATATGCTCATCAAGTTCGGTTAAGAAAACTGTCAACCTTTGAAAATTCTTTTAAACGCAGAATATGTCCGATTCGATTTGGGGTATCAAAACTTGATGAAAATGCATGAAATTTTACAGAGGCATTCAAGACTCATAGATCTACAACTTTCATGTTCAAGACCAATCCTAGATCGGCCTAGATCCAAGGTCAAAATGGCTAACAAGATTGAGAGTGAAATCTGTCCAAAGTTCTAAGATCCAGGTTTAATGCTCTTCGGTTTTGGGTCGATTTCAGGTTTCAAAACCACATGAAAAATTCCAAAATTTTTACAGAAGCTAAATCAAAGTCTTAGGAACACTTTTCATGTTTTGAGTTTTCTTGTTTGAGCAGCTTTAGAGGTTTGAAAAATTCATACGAAAACGCTGCGTTGAGGGTTTCTCTTGTTGACAGATTTTTATTAATTCTCTTGAGTTGAATCTCTATGTTTGGTTGCATTTTAAGTCACCCAAAACCATAGTAAGGTTAACTTACAGTGGGGATGATGTTTAGGAAGTCACGGGGTCGTCCGGAATCCACGGGATGTCACGAACGAATCTCTTCCACCCGATCTATTCTTCCCTTGGCTCCGATTTGTGTTCGAATACGAAGATTCGTAAGTTAGGATGATGTTTATGATCTTAAAATCATAAGGAAACTTGAATAACATCTTACCAACAATCCAAAGCCTGCAATCCTTGATCTACACACTTCCTTGGTTGGATTTGGTTGCCGGAAACTCGTCGGAAAGTCGCCGGAAAGGTGTTTGGCTTAGGGAGAGTCTTGGGAGAGTTTTGGAGGAACTTGGGGTGTTGATGACTGAAAATGGAGTGTTATGGACAACTAATGACGTCCAAAAGATGCCTCCCCCGTGATCAAGCAAGATTCTCGCGTTGGGGTCAAGGAATATGGCAAGAAAGTCGCCAAAACGCGACAAAGGTTGCTGTCAGGCCTCCCACGCGGGGTTGGCGCGCGAATCGGCCAAAAGCCGCGCCGGGTGCGCGCCACCGAAACGCGACAACGCGACTGTCGACACGGCGCGGGGTTGGCGCGCTAATATAGGGAACCCCGCGCGGACAGCGCGCCGAACACGCCTGGGCTTCGGTCCGGGCGGTGTCGTGCGATCCGTCGTGCTTTTCCTCCTCTCTTTCGGACTTCTGTCCTCCTACGTTTTCGGGCTCGATTTTTCGGGTCATCCTCGGATCATGAGCTCTTATCTTAAGTTTATCTCGACTCAAATGAATTTCATGTTTGAGATCTTAAGTCCGTCGGTCTCGGGTTCGTCGTCTTCCAATTTGTCATCTTTTGATTCTCGTGCAATAACTTGTATCATTAAATTTCTTCCGACTTTACGGACTCTTGGAATTAAAATTCTTTTCCTTCATGAACTTAACTCCAATTATTTTTACTCAATTCATGGAATGTCTTCGGGCTTCCTTTCCCTCTTTTATTCCATTTTGAATTTAAATCTATCGGCGTTTCATATCCGAGCAATAATTTATTGTGATAAATTATTTTTTTCTTCTCGGATATATTTCGACATTGATCGGAATAAATTTTTATTCCTTCGGACATTGATAAAAATTCGGGGTATTACAAAACAGGCCCGTTCATGCAAATTCTAGTCTAACGCAAAATTTAAAAATAACGTATTCCCCCAAAATTCCCATGTATGCATATGATGATGCATATTTTTCATCTCTGAAAGAAAAAGGGAAAGGGTGGTTTGGTCAGCACAACTTGCTGAGTAAGTTAACACATACATGATGATGGGGTTTCAAAGCCATTAATTAGACTTAAAGAAAACATGTTCATAAGACCTCATAATTTAATTTATTTACCTAATAATAATTTAATGGCATAATTTTAAAGACATGGATTTCATAAGATTATAAATATAGCTTGCAAGGTAATATAATTGTAAGACATAATTTAAAAGCATAATCTAAATAAAATGAACAATTTTCGAGTCTTCTAGTTTCATGTCTCATGTCTCATGTTTATATCTCAATTTAATGGCATAATTTTAAAGACATGGATTTCATAAGATCATAAATATAGCTTGCAAGGTAATATAATTGTAAGACATAATTTAAAAGCATAATCTAAATAAAAGGAACAATTTTCGAGTCTTCTAGTTTCATGTCTCATCTCTCATGTTTATATCTCAATTGCCATTCGGCAAGCTTTATTTATCAATTGCCTTTCGGCAAGCTTTATTTATCAATTGCCTTTCGGCAAGCATTATATATCAATTGCCTTTCGGCAAGCATTATATCTCAATTGCCTTTCAGCAAGCATTATATTTCAATTGCCTTTCGGCAAGCATTATATCTCAATTGCCTTTCGGCAAGCATTATATCTCAATTGCATTGCGGCAAGCATTTTCATGTGTATCTTATTTTCTCATATCGCGCGGGTCACCATCGTCCGTACAGGCACGAAGTGAATAGTTATGGGGCACCCTGTAGAGCACTCACCCCTAATTTTAATTGATCAAGTTGTAAGGGGATTTTTCTTCAAAATTCTGATTTCACTAAATTTATTTGAAAAGAGATTTTGACTCATTTCATCCTTAAAGGCTAATTTCACCGTTTCAACAAGATTTCAAGATTTGACTTCGGTAAACCACTGTTTACTCCAAAATTCATTAAACATCAGATTTAAGTCCGAAAAATCTAAAATTTTACCAATGATTCGAAAACACAGAGATGAAAAAGTTTTGTGTTTTAAGTTTTTCGATCCAGATTACGGAAACAAGTCAAAAATGTGAATTTTAATCAGGATACTAATCTGTCCGAAATCTTACAACAACAGTTTCATAATTTCGAGATCTACCATAGCAAACGAACTCTAAATTTGATGAAATTTTACAGGACGATACCTAAGACAATTATCTACAATTTTCATTTTTAATGCAAGGCCTAACTCTCATCGGATCAGTGGTTAATCTTTGGATCAAGCTCGAAACTAATTTCTGTCAGCTTTCATGAATTCGGTAAGAACGCAGATCGGTTCGGCTCGAAATCGGAGGTTCAAATCTTAATGAAAAACTCTAAACATTTACAGAGGTGTTCTAAACGTATAGATATACAATTCTTATGTTCAACACTAATCCTGAATTGGTCTATATCTAATGTAAAAATCACCAACAAGTTCGAGATATAATTCTGTCCCGTTTCAGGATCCAGATTCAAAACAGATTCTTCTAGTTCCGTTTTCGGGTAACAAATCTTAACCAAAAAATATTAAAAATCTTATAGGAAGTAGATTGGCGTCTTAGGAACGTTTTCTGTGTTTTAAGTTTTTCCGTTTGAATAGTTTTAAGGGTTCGAAAAATTCAATTAGAAACACTGCACCGTAGGATTCTTTTGTTGACAGATTTTTAGGGTTCTTTATTAGATCTATGAATTCGGTATATTTTAACAACCCAAAACCACAGTAAGCGTTAACTTACTGATCTTTGGTCATCCCGGCCCGTCGATTCGGGGGCGTGGCTTCCAGTCCTTCGTTTATCTCCTTGGTTCGTCGGGTTCTTCGTTCTCGATCCGGATCGGGGGTTTAGAATAGAAAAAGATCGAATTAGGATTCATTTTCGAATCACATATGGAAAAGAATAGATCGGATCTTACCACGACGATGGAAGACTCCCAATTTTCGCCCAAGTCAGTCCTTCTCCTTGGTTTTGTGCCTCCGACGACTCCGGAATTAGGGTTTGTGTGTAGAGAGAATTCGTAGGGTTTTTGAAAAGTGTTTGGGATTGATTTAGATGGTTATTTATAGATGTGCAAGACCTAGGGGACGTCCAAAGACTGCCCTTAAGTGTCTTGAGCCGAAAGGAAAGCAACCGAAGTCGAAAAATCCGGATTCGGGCGAGAGAATCGCGGAACGTCGCTACTGCCTGATCTGGCGTGGGATTGGCGTGGGGTTAGTGTAAACCCCGCGCGGACACCGCGCGGACCCAGGCTGGGCCGCAGTCTGGGCCGGGTCGTGCAATCCCTGTCGGGCCTTTTCCTCCTCTCTTTTGGGCTTCTTTCCTTCTACGTCTTGGGCTCCGATTTTTGGGGTATTCTCGGACTTTAATTTCCTATCTTAATTTCATTCGGATCTCAATTTAATTTCGGATTCGAAATATTGAGTCCATCTATATTTTGTTCTCGTGTAATAATTTGTTTAATTAAATTATTTCCCACTTCACGGGTTCTTGAAATTTTAATTCCTTCTTGAATTAAATTCCTTTTCTCATTTCTTCTTTTAATTATTTATTTATTTATTTATTATATTTATTTATTTATTATATTTATTTATTGTTTAATTATTTATTTATTTTATGTTGCAAAATTCTCGGGTATTACAGTCTACCCTCCTTAAGAATCAACTTCGTCCTCGAAGTTGTGTTTCGGCTTTTCTCGTGCTAAGGATTTTTTTTTGTTTTATTATTTTGTGACTGAACTTTGAATTAAAATTTCTAAGCTGCCTACATACCCGGTGAATGAATCAAGCCATAAAGTAGTTCAAAATAATTGGAATTTGTTTATTATATATATATATATATATATATATATTCAGGATACATCTTATCGAGTCGAACTCCAAAAATAAGTTATTATGGTGTATCACATCCTCTCCCCCTTAGGACTTCAGTTATGTCCCCATAACTGCCTATTCATTATTCTCAATAAGGTTCGTGTAACACCCCAGTTTTTGATCACCCAGGTTGGGGTGTCACCGCCACACCTCCCTAACAAGACACGGTTTCTCCGAGCTTGCTAAAGAGATGCAAGGCTATGGTTTTCAGAATTTAAGACATTCAAACAGCCCATTCATATATAATTTTAAAATAATATCATTACAGTTGCAGCGGAAAATAATATTTACATATATATAATGCAACGGAATTTAAAAATAGAGCCAACATGGCCAAAACACGGGTTAAACAGGCCCATTCATGCAAGTTCTAGTCTAGTGCAAAAAGATTCTAAAATAATACATCTTCCCACAATTTCCCATGTATGCATATGATGATGCATAATTCTCAACTCTGAAAGAAAAAGAAAGATATGGGTTTGGTCAGCACAACGTGCTGAGTAAGTTAACACATACATGATTATGGGGTTTCAAAGCCATTAGTTAAATTTTAAGAAAACATGTATACAGTACCCCATAATTTACTTCATTTATCTAACAACAATTTAATTGCATAATTAAATAGACAGGGATTCCATAAAATCACAATATAGCTTGCAAGATGTATAATTTAAAAGCATAATTTAAATAAGCGAAGGAAAGTATTCAAGTCTTTTAATTTTCCCGTTAATCCTTAGCCGAGTATCAAGATTTCATTGGTATTTCAAGTTTCTCTCGATTGCATTGCAATATCTACATATTTCAAGTAATCGTTGGCCGTAGCCAAATACGCCATACCCAGTACCACTCCGGAGCCTCGGGAAATCCGGATGGATATTCTCGAGAGTGTAGGCCCTAAATATCCCGCCGTTTTGGCGTAGTTTCTCATATTCAACACCATCGCCCAATCAGGCACGATGTGCAAAGCTAGGAGGGTACCATGCAGAGCACTCACCCCCTACATAAATTACTCTCGTCCGTTCAGGCACGAAGCAAAAAGCTAGAGGGGCACTGATGGAGCACTCACCCTCTACATGGGTGTGATACCCCGTAATAATTTATTTTGGAGTTCGACTCGATATCATGTATCCTAAATCATAAATAAATAAATTCAACTTGTTTTGAACTACGTTATGGCTTGATCCCTTCACCGGGTATGTAGGCAGCTTAGAAGTTTTAATTCTAAGTTCAATCACAAAATAATAAAACAAACAAAAGTCCTTAGCACGAGAAAAGCCGAAACACAACTTCGAGGACGAAGTTGATTCTTAAGGAGGGTAGACTGTAATACCCTAGAATTTTCTAATAAATAAATAAATAAATAAATAAATAAATAAATAATAAATACAAAGGAAATGAGAAATGGAAATCTAATCTAAAAAGGATCTAAAGGAAATTAATTAAACAAAATATATTAAATAAAGTTAAATAAATCGTGATACGGGAACCCGATACCAATGAACTCGAGAATTCGAGTCCAAATATAAATTTAGATCCGAAGGAAATGACGATACGAAATAGGAACCCGAAGATAGCCCGGAAATCGGAATCCGAGAGCATAGAGGGATAGAAACCCGAAAGAGAGGAGGAAAAGCACGACGGATCGCACGACCCGCCCGGACCGAAGTCCAGGCGTGAATGGCGCGGTGGCCACACGGTTTTACCAAGGAAGGCGCGCCAACCCCGCGCCATCTGGCAGTAACAGACGATGCGTGATTTTCTCGCCCGAATCCAGATTTTCCGACTTCGGTTGTTTTCCTTGCGGCTCAAGACACCCTAGGGCTGACTTGGGACGTCCCCTAGGTCCCTTACATCTATAAATAACCATTCTAATCAGCCCCGAACACTTTTGAAAACCCTAAGAAATCTCTCTACACATCGAATCTTGATTCCGGAGTCGTCGGAGGCACAAAACCAAGGAGAAGGACTGACTTGGACGAAAATTGGGAGTCTTCCATCGTCGTGGTAAGATCCGATCCATTCTTTTCCATATGTGATTCGAAAATGAATCCTAATTCAATCTTTTTCTATTCTAAACCCCCGATCCGGATCGAGAGCGAAGAACCAGACGAATCAAGGAGATAAACGGTGGACTGGAAGCCACACCTTCGAATCGACGAGCGGAACGTTCACAAATCTGTAAGTTAACTCTTACGTGGTTTTGGGCGAAATTAAAATATGTTAGATCTAAAGATTTGAACCAATAACCTAAAATCTGTCAAAACGAAATCTTTAACGGCGCATCGTTTTTGTATGATTTTTCCCAACCCTTAAAACTGTTTAAACGAGAAAACATAAAACATGAAAAATGTTCCTAAGACATTAATCTAGGTTGTGTAAAAATTTCATGATTTTTAATTACGTTTTGATATCTGATATTCGTTCGAAATTAGTCTGTTCTAAATCTAGATCTTGAAACGGTGGCAGATTGTTGGTTCGAACTTGTTGATGACTTTTACCTTAGATCTAGACCGAATTAGGATTGGTGTTCAACATACGAATTGTAGATCTATACGTTAAGAACACCTCCGTAAATGTTCATAAATATTTGTCGAGATTTGATATCGGAAATCGAATCCAAACCGAACTGTTCAAAAATTAGATCTTGAAATCTTGACAGATTCTTGGCCCGAATTTGTTGGCATTTTTGACAATAGATATAGAATGAATTAGATCTTTTCCTGAACATGAAACTTGTAGATATATGTCGTAAGAAGGTCTCTGTAAAATTTCATTAATTTTGGAGTTGATTTGCTATGGTAAATCTTGAAATCTTGGAACTGCTGTATAAAAATTTGGACAGATTTGTATCCTAACAGAAATCTGCGTTTTTGACTTAATTCGGTATCTCGGATTGAAAAAGTCCAAACACGAAAGTTGTAGATCTCGACGTTTCAGAGTCAGTCCTAAAATTTCGGAATTTTTGAAATTAAATCTTATTTTAGACGAATTTTAGAGTAAACTGTGGTTTTGACGAAATCAAATCTTGAAAATCTTGTTGAAGAGGATTATAAATGATATCGGAGCGAATAGCGTCCTGAAATAGTATATTTTGAGAAACTTACTAAATTTGTGAAATTGATCTTTCTAAACAAAGAGATGATTAAAATATTGCGGGTTATGACTAAGCTAGATACTGTCAATGTTCTCCGCGGCTTGGGACATAAGAGCCCAAGTGTATGTCTAGGTTGACGTAAGAGCCCTAGCGAAACACTGATCGTATGGCTAGCGGACGGATTAACTCTAATTAAAAGATCGACCATGATACTTGTGGACATAAGAGCCCAGGCGTAAGGCTGGCGGACATAAGAGCCCTAGCGATGGTGATCTGTAAAAGAAACGAAACGAGACATCTATAAGATATTCAAATTAAATCCTTGATAAATTGTGCTTTTAAATTTATGTCGATTTATTCAATTGCTCTGCAAACTATATTGTTAATCTTATGGAATCCCTGTCTATTTAATTATGCAATTAAATTATTGTTAGATAAATAAATTAAATTATGGGGTATTGTGTTCATGTTTTCTTGATCATGTTTGAAACCCCTTGATCATGTTTGTGTTAACTTACTCAGCACGTTTGTGCTGACCAAACCATTATTTCCCTTTTTCTTTCAGAGTTGAAGAATATGCATCATCATATGCATACATGGGAACACTTCGGAGATACATTATTTTTTTTAAATTTTACGTTAGACTAGAAATTGCATGAACGGGCCTGTTTAACCCGTGTTTTGGCCATGTTGGCCCTATATTTAAATTCCGCTGCATTATATATGTAAATATTACTTCCGCTGCAACTTATGTAATACTATGTTCGAATTATATATGAATGGGCTGTTGACTGTTTAAAATTCTGAAAAACCATAGCCTTGCATCTCTTTAGCAAGCTCGGAGAAACCGTGTCTTGCTAGAGAGGTGTGGCGGTGACACCCCGATCTGGGTGATCAAAAACCGGGGTGTTACAATGGGTCACTCTCGTCCGTTTAGGCACGAAGCAAAAAGCTAGAGGGGCACCCGATGGGACACTCACCCTCTACGTAGAAAGCTTAATTTAGTCATAACGGGATTTTTGAAAATGTTTGTTTATGCACTTATCTTCAAAGGAGTTTCAACTCGTTTAAACCTTAAAGACCAATTTCCCAAGTTTAGTAAGTTTCTCAAAATATACCATTTCAGGACGATGTTCGCTCCGTCATCATTTAAAAATCCATTTCGACAATATTTCCAAGGTTTGACTTTGCTAAACCACTGTTTACTTCAAAATTAATTAAAAATCGGATTTAATTCCAAAAATTCTAAACTTTCACCTCTGACTCGGAAACACAGAGATGAACAAGTTTCGTGTTTTAACTTTTTCGATCTGGATTACCGAAACAGGTCAGAAACGTCAATTTTCGTCGTATCATCAATCTGTCCGAATTTAACCCACACCAGTTTAAAAGTTTCGAGATCTACCATGGCAAATCAACTCCAAATTTAATGAAATTTTATAGGGAACTCCCTAAGACAATTATCTACAACGTTTGTTTAGAACCTCAAGCCTAATTCTCGTCGGATCCGAGGTTAATATCTGGATCAAGTTGGAAACTAATTTCTGTCAGTTTTTCTGGCTTCGGTAAGAACGCAGGTTAGTCCGGTCTAGCTTCGGAGGTTCAAATCTCGACCAAAAATTCTAATATTTTACAGAGGTGTTTCAGACATATATATCTACAAGTTTCGTTCTTTACACAAGTCCTAATTCGGCCTGGAACTAATGTCAAAAACGCGAACAAGATCGGCCCTAAGTTCTGTCAAGAATTTCAAGATCCAATCCCAAGCAGTTCGGTTTCGGGTGGATTTCAGATATCAAAACGTCTCTAAAAATTCTGAAAATGTTACACTAGATTGATCTAAGCCTTAGGAACGTTTTTCGTGTTTTACGTTTTCTCGTTTGAAGACGTTTTAAGGTTTGGAAAAATTCGACAAAACTGTTGCGCCGGTAAAAATCATATGTTGACAGAGTTACGAAAGATTTGATAAAGCTTTTAGTTTTACGTGTTTTAATTACTCGCAAAACCATAGTAAGGCTAACTTACAGATCTTTGGTCTTCCGGGACGTCGATTTCAGAGGCGTGGCTTCCAGATTCTTCGTTCTCCCTCCGAGATCCTTCGTTTTTCCTCAACGCGTCCGGATTGGGGTTTAGGATCGAAAAGAGGTTTTATTAGGATTCGTTTTCGAATCTTAAATAGAAAAGAATGGACAAGATCTTACCACGACGACGGGAGTCTTGGATTTTTGTCCGACTCAGTCTCCTTTCTTGCCTTCGTGCCTCCGACAACTCCGGGATTAGGGTTTGATACGTATAGAGATTTCCATAGGGTTGTGTAAAGTGTTTGGGGCTGATTAGGATGTTTATTTATAGATGTAAAGGACCTAAAGGACGTCCAAAGGCAGCCCTAGGATGTCTTGAGTCGCAAGGTGTGCAACCGAAGCCGAAAATCCGGATTCGGGCGAGAAAATCTCGCTTGGTTTGTTGCTGCCAGTGTGGCGCGGGGTTGGTGCGCTTTTCCCCTAAAAGCCGCGAGGCCAGCGCGCCAGACACGCCTGGACTCCGGTCCGGGCGGGTCGTGCGATCCGTTGTGCTTTTCCTCCTCTCTTTCGGGTTTCTATCCCTCTATGCTCCCGGATTCCGATTTCCGGGCTATCTTCGGGTTCCCATTTCGTGTCGTCATTCCTTCGGATCTAAATTTATGCTTTGACTCGAATTCTCGAGTTCATTGATATCGGGCACACGGGAACCCGATATTTGATTAAATCATCCTTTTAGCTTTACGGTATTGGAAATTAAATTCCTTTAATTCCTTTTTAAGTTAAATTTTCCTTTCTCATTTCCTCTTTATTTATTTACTCATTGTATTTATTTATTATTCATTTATTTATTTATTTATTTTATGTTGCAAAATTCCCGTGTATTACAGTCTACCCTCCTTAAGAATCAACTTCGTCCTCGAAGTTGTGTTTCGGCTTTTCTCGTGCTAAGGTCTTTTTGTTTATTTTATTATTTTGTGACTGAACTTAGAATTAAAACTTCTAAGCTGCCTACGTACCTTGTGAAGGGATCAAGCCATAACGTAGTTCAAAACAGTTTGAATTTGTTTATTTATTTATTCGGAATACATATTGTTGAACCAAAATCAAAAATAAATGTATCTACTTTATTGGGGGGTATCACATCCTCTCCCCCTTAGGACTCCAGTTATGTCCCCATAACTGCCTATTCAGTATTCTATAGAAGTTTCGGGTTTTGGATCTTTATTCTGAGGGTATCGGTGCCCTTGGTTGTTGCCATTTTCACTGTCAGGATTCCGTGGCGGGTCAGGTCCGGCGGCCGGATCATCTCTTTTGGTGATATTCTTAATATAGGTATGACACTCTTTCATCCGATGTCCACGTCGACCACATCGGAAGCATGTGTCGGGTTGAGGGCATCCTCTCACCAGATGAGGTTGGTTACACTTTGGGCATCGGGGTACGTAGCCTTCACGGTTAAAAATCCTTCTATTGTTGCCTCCATCGTCCCCTTGGGCTAGTCCATTTGGTACTTCACGATAATTATTCCTACCCAAGTCAATGTCAATTCTACGGTCCTTATCTCCCTTGCTTTGTCCATGGGGATCTCGGCTAGTCTCGCCTATCGCTTTCCGCTTCAATCCTTGAACTCGTGCAACTGCTACCGCACGATCATAAACAGCTTGTAGGTCGGGGTAGTGCACCCCTGTGATCACTTCGCGCACCGATAGGTTCAGTCCCATCTCGAACTTTTGCGCTTTCTCCGCATCCGTGGGTACTAATCTTGGTGCGAACCTCACCAGCTCCTTGAATCGAGTGTAGTACTCTTGCACTGTCTGGCCCCCTTGTTTCAGTGACAGAAATTCTTCGTACATCGCTGCTTTGGTACTCAGGGGATAGAATCTATCCCTGAGCATTTCCATCATTTTCGCCCACGAGTAGGGCTCATCATCTTCAGCCAATTTTGCTTGAGTCGCCTGCCACCAGTCGTCCGCTTCGCCTCCCAAGTAGTACGAAGCGACGTGCACTCTCTCTCCTTCCGGACACTTGACCGCACCCAGCAGCTTGTCAAAGGTCCGGATCCATTCCTCCAGTTTAGCTGGATCCTCCTCACCAGCGTAGTGGGGCGGCTGGTAAGGATTCACCATCGCCAGATAATTGGGGCGAGCTTTGGGCGGAGGTACCGCCGCAGCTTGTCCTTGGTTGACTTGCGCGTTCCCTAGCGCAACCAAGACCTCTTCTATCGTCCGAAGACGATCGCCCACATTGTTCGATGCGGGGGCGTCCTGCGCACCTTGGGGTTGTTCTTCTATTGGTTCCGTGACATTTGGTGGGGCTTCAGTAGTAGTTTGGGGAGTCGGTTGGGTTCTCGGTCTACCTCTGGGTGCCATTCTATTACAAATGGTGTGGATTAAGACATATAAAGGTAATATATAGTCTAGACAATATTTATAAATGTGTTTGTAATTTCGCACGTAGTGCTCAATCGAGCTTAGAAGTGCTCCCAGATTTTTGGGTTTCATTTTATCATATTTTATTTTATTTCGGTTTTTTTTTTTTTTTTTTTTTTTTTTTTTTTTTTTTTTCGGACAGTGTTTTGTCCAGATTCTTGTTTTTATATATTTTTTTATTTTTATTTTTTTATTATTTTTCTTTATTTTTTTTATTATTATTGTTTTTTCCACATAAGGAAATTTTCTAATTCGTACAAGTATAGGAATGGCTAAGGCCGAGATTTTTATACTTAAACGTGCGCATAGGTGAATAAGGTTTAAAACTAAGGCACGATCAGTCTCTAGTTAGCGTTTCTAATTCGATGTCAAGCCTCTAAGCTATTTAGGTGTAGCAAGAGATAAGTTAGAACGTCGCTTCTAAGTTATCTAAGGTATAGAAAAAAAAAATGTGGTATGCACATGTAAATGATGATTCCCCCAAAAATAAATGCACTATATTTTTCCCATGGGTTTTTAAAATAAAAATTTATTCCATGGGATGAATGATTTAAAATAATAGTTAAAATTTCTTGGACCGCTATATTGGGTCAAAAATAATTATCGTTTGGGCTCAAAAATAATTTGGCTAAAAATAATTTGGACTTCTATAATTAAAATTTAAAAATAATAATGGTTTAATATAATAGTTTAAAAATAATAATCTAGTAGTTTAAAAATAATAATACTACTTTCAAAATAACCCGGGCTCTGATACCACTTTGTAACACCCCGGTTTTGATCACCCAGGTCGGGGTGTCACCGCCACACCTTCCTAACAAGAGACGGTTTCTCCGAGCTTGCTAAAGAGATGCAAGGCTATGGTTTTCAGAATTTAAGACATTCAAACAGCCCATTCATATATAATTTTAAAATAATATCATTACAGTTGCAGCGGAAAATAATATTTACATATATATAATGCAGCGGATATTAAAAATAGGGCCAACATGGCCAAAACACGGGTTAAACAGGCCCATTCATGCAAGTTCTAGTCTAGTGCAAAAAGATTCTAAAATAATACATCTTCCCACAATTTCCCATGTATGCATATGACGATGCATAATTCTCAACTCTGAAAGAAAAAGAAAGAAATGGGTTTGGTCAGCACAACGTGCTGAGTAAGTTAACACATACATGATTATGGGGTTTCAAAGCCATTAGTTAAATTTTAAGAAAACATGTATACAGTACCCCATAATTTACTTCATTTATCTAACTACAATTTAATTGCATAATTAAATAGACAGGGATTCCATAAAATCAAAATATAGCTTGCAAGATGTATAATTTAAAAGCATAATTTAAATAAGCGAAGGAAAGTATTCAAGTCTTTTAATTTTCCCTTTAATCCTTAGCCGAGTATCAGGATTTCATTGGTATTTCAAGTTTCTCTCGATTGCATTGCAATATCTACATATTTCAAGTAATCGTTGGCCGTAGCCAAATACGCCATACCCAGTACCACTCCGGAGCCTCGGAAAATCCGGATGGATATTCTCGAGAGTGTAGGCCCTAAATAACCCGCCGTTTTGGCGTAGTTTCTCATATTCAACACCATCGCCCAATCAGGCACGACGTGCAAAGCTAGGAGGGTACCCAGCAGAGCACTCACCCCCTACATAAATTACTCTCGTCCGTTCAGGCACGAAGCAAAAAGCTAGAGGGGCACTGATGGAGCACTCACCCTCTACATGGGTCACTCTCGTCCGTTTAGGCACGAAGCAAAAAGCTAGAGGGGCACCCGATGGGACACTCACCCTCTACGTAGAAAGCTTAATTTAGTCATAACGGGATTTTTGAAAACGTTTGTTTATGTACTTATCTTCAAAGGAGTTTCAACTCGTTTAAACCTTAAAGGCCAATTTCCCAAGTTTAGTAAGTTTCTCAAAATATACCATTTCAGGATGTTGTTCGCTCCGTCATCATTTAAAAATCCATTTCGACAATATTTCCAAGGTTTGACTTTGCTAAACCACTGTTTACTTCAAAATTAATTAAAAATTAGATTTAATTCCAAAAGTTCTAAACTTTCACCTCTGACTCGGAAACATGGAGATGAACAAGTTTCGTGTTTTAATTTTTTCGATCCGGATTACCGAAACAGGTCAAAAACATCAATTTTCATCGTATCGTCAATGTGTCCGAATTTCACCCACACCAGTTTAAAAGTTTCAAGATCTACCATAGCAAATCAACTCCAAATTTAATGAAATTTTACAGGGAACTCCCCAAGACCATTATCTACAATTTTCGTTTAGAACTCCAAGCCTAATTCTCGTCGGATCCGAGGTTAATATCTGGATCAAGTTGGAAACTAATTTCTGTCAGTTTTTCTGGCTTCGGTAAGAACGCAGGTTAGTCCGGTCTAGCTTCGGAGGTTCAAAACTCGACCAAAAATTCTAATATTTTACAGAGGTGTTTCAGACATATATATCTACAAGTTTAATGCTTTACACAAGTCCTAATTCGGCCTGGAACTAATGTCAAAAACGCGAACAAGATCGGCCCTAAGTTCTGTCAAGAATTTCGAGATCCAATCCCAAGCAGTTCGGTTTCGGGTGGATTTCAGATATCAAAACGTCTCTAAAAATTCTGAAAATGTTACAGTAGATAGATCTAAGCCTTAGGAACGTTTTTCATGTTTTAAGTTTTCTCGTTTGAAGACGTTTTAAGGTTCGGAAAAATTCGACAAAACTGTTGCGCCGGTAAAAATCATATGTTGACAGACTTACGAAAGATTTGATAAAGCTTTTAGTTTTACGTGTTTTAATTACTCCCAAAACCATAGTAAGGCTAACTTACAGATCTTTGATCTTCCGGGACGTCGATTTCGGAGGCGTGGCTTCCAGGTTCTTCGTTCTCCCTCCGAGATCCTTCGTTTTTCCTCAACGCGTCCGGATTGGGGTTTAGGATCGAAAAGAGGTTTAATTAGGATTCGTTTTCGAATCTTAAATGGAAAAGAATGGACAAGATCTTACCACGACCATGGGAGTCTTGGATTTTCGTCCGACTCAGTCTCCTTTCTTGCCTTCGTGCCTCCGACGACTCCGGGATTAGGGTTTGATACGTATAGAGATTTCTGTAGGGTTGTGTAAAGTGTTTGGGGCTGATTAGGATGTTTATTTATAGATGTAAAGGACCTAAAGGACGTCCAAAGACAGCCCTAGGATGTCTTGAGAGGCAAGGTGTGCAACCGAAGCCGAAAATCCGGATTCGGGCGAGAAAATCTCGCTTGGTTTGTTGCTGCCAGTATGGCACGGGGTTGGTGCGCTTTTCCCCTAAAAGCCGCGCGGCCAGCGCGTCAGACACGCCTGGACTCCGGTCCGGGTGGTCGTGCGATCCGTCGTGCTTTTCCTCCTCTCTTTCGGGTTTCTATCCCTCTATGCTCCCTGATTTCGATTTCCGGGCTATCTTCAGGTTCCCATTTCGTGTCGTCATTTCCTTCGGATCTAAATTTATGTTTTGACTCGAATTCTCGAGTTCATTGGTATCGGGCACACGGGAACCCGATATTTGATTAAATCATCCTTTTAGCTTTACGGTATTGGAAATTAAATTCCTTTAATTCCTTTTTAAGTTAAATTTTCCTTTCTCATTTCCTCTTTATTTATTTACTCATTGTATTTATTTATTATTCATTTATTTATTTATTTATTTTATGTTGCGAAATTCCCGGGTATTACAGTTCGGGTCAAGGTTTGAATGAGCCGTGCGTTTGAAATGGATTTGTTGTTTGGGAAACCAAATAAGATTTTTGGAATAAAGAGTGTTTTAAATAAAAACTTGATTTTTATTGTTCCACATAAGAAAAATTTCTTATTCATACAAGGATAGGAATGGCTAAAGCCGAGGATTGTTATGCTTAGGCGTGCGCATAGATGAATGAGATCTAGGACTAAGGCAAGATTTCTCTAGTTAGTATTCCTAATTTGATGTCAAGCGTCTAAGTCATCTAGTGCAAGTAAAAAGTCTTAGAACATATCGCTTCTAGATTATCTAAGGTATAGAAAAAATGTGGTATGCACATGCAGATGGTGGTTCCCCCCCAAAAATAAATTATGCACTGTATATATATATATATATATATATATATATATATTTTCTAATTTCCATGGGTTTAAAAATAAAAATTTATTCCATGAAACCAATGCTTTAAAAATTTTAAAATGATAGTTAAAATTCTTGGACCTCTATTGGGTCAAAAATAATTAACATTTGGCTCAAAAATAATTTGGGCTAGGAAATTTTTAAAAATAATACTTTGGGCTTCTATAATTATGACAATAATAATTTAAAAATAATAATGGTTTAAAATAATAGTTTAAAATAATAATCTAATAGTTTAAAATAATAATACTAATTTAAAAATAAGCCGGGCTCTGACACCACTCTGTAACACCCCGGTTTTTGATAACCCAGGTCGGGGTGTCACCGCCACACCTCCCTAGCAAGACACGGTTAAGAGATGCAAGGCTATGGTTTTTCAGAATTTAAAAAATTCAAACAGCCCATTCATACATAATTTAAAAATAATATATCAAAGTTGCAGCGGAATGTAATATTTACATAAATAGATAGCAGCGGAATTTAAAAGGGCCAACATGGCCAAAACACGGGTTAAACAGGCCCGTTCATGCAAATTCTAGTCTAACGCTAAATTTAAAAATAATGTATTCTCCCAAAATTCCCATGTATGCATATGATGATGCATATTCTTCATCTCTAAAAGAAAAAGGGAAAAGGTGGTTTGGTCAGCACAACTTGCTGAGTAAGTTAACACATACATGATGATGGGGTTTCAAAGCCATTAATTAGACTTAAAGAAAACATGTTCATAAGACCTCATAATTTAATTTATTTACCTAATAATAATTTAATGCATAATTTTAAAGACATGGATTTCATAAGATCATAAATATAGCTTGCAAGGTAATATAATTGTAAGACATAATTTAAAAGCATAATCTAAATAAAAGGAACAATTTTCGAGTCTTGTAGTTTCATGTCTCATGTCTCATGTTTATATCTCAATTGCCATTCGGCAAGCTTTATTTATCAATTACCTTTCGGCAAGCATTATATATCAATTGCCTTTCGGCAAGCATTATATCTCAATTGCCTTTCGGCAAGCATTATATTTCAATTGCCTTTCGGCAAGCATTATATCTCAATTGCCTTTCGGCAAGCATTATATCTCAATTGCCTTGCGGCAAGCATTTTCATGTGTATCTTATTTTCTCATATCGCGCGGGTCACCATCGTCCGTACAGGCAAAAAAGTGAATAGTTAGGGGGCACTCTGCAGAGCACTCACCCCTAATTTTAATTGATCAAGTTGGTAAGGGGATTTTTCTTCAAAATTCTGATTTTCACTAAATTTATTTGAAAAGAGATTTCGACTCGTTTCAACCTTAAAGGCTAATTTCACCGTTTCAACAAGATTTCAAGATTTGACTTCGGTAAACCGCTGTTTACTCCAAAATTCAATAAAAATCAGATTTAAGTCTGAAAATTTTTTACCAGTGACTCGAAAACACAGAGATGAACATGTTTCGTGTTTTAAGTTTTTCGATCCGGGTTAGGGAAACAAGTCAAAAACGTAGATTTTAATCAGGATACTAATCTGTCCGAAATCTTACAACAACAGTTTCATAATTTCGAGATCTACCATAGCAAACGAACTCCAAATTTGATGAAATTTTAGAGGAAGATACCTAAGTCAAAAACGTAGATTTCATTTAGAACGCAAGGCCTAATTCTCATCGGATCAAAGGTTAATCTTTGGAACAAGCTCGAAACTAATTTCTGTCAGCTTTCATGAATTCGGTAAGAACGCAGATCGGTTCGGCTCGAAATTGGAGGTTCAAATCTTAATGAAAAGCTCTAAACATTTACAGAGGTGTTCTAAACGTATAGATCTACAATTCTTATGTTCAACACTAATCCTGAATTAGTCTATATCTAATGTAAAAATCACCAACAAGTTCGAGATATAATTCTATCCCGTTTCAGGATCCAGATTCAACACAGATTCTTCTAGATCGGTTTTTGGGTAACAAATCTTAACAAAAAATTATGAAATTTTTGTACAGGAAGTAGACTGGTGTCTTAGGAACGATTTCGCATTTTACGTTTTTCCGTTTGGATTCTTTTGTTGATAGATTTTTAGGGTTCTTTATTAGATCTATGAATTCGGTAGATTTTAACAACCCAAAACCACAGTAAGCGTTAACTTACTGATCTTTGGTTGTCCCGGCCCGTCGATTCGGGGGCGTGGCTTCCAGTCCTTCGTTTATCTCCTTGGTTCGTCGGGTTCTTCGTTCTCGATCCGGATCGGGGGTTTAGAATAGAAAATGATCGAATTAGTATTCGTTTTCGAATCACATATGGAAAAGAATAGATCGGATCTTACCACGACGATGGAAGACTCCCAATTTTCGCCCAAGTCAGTCCTTCTCCTTGGTTTTGTGCCTCTGACGACTCCGGAATTAGGGTTTGTGTGTAGAGAGAATTCGTAGGGTTTTTGAAAAGTGTTTGGGATTCATTTAGATGGTTATTTATAGATGTGCAAGACCTAGGGGACGTCCAAAGACTGCCCTTAAGTGTCTTGAGCCGAAAGGAAAGCAACCGAAGTCGAAAAATCCGGATTCGGGCGAGAGAATCGCGGAACGTCGCTGTTACCTGATCTGGCGTGGGGTTAGTGTAAACCCCGCACGGACACCGCGCGGACCCAGGCTGGGCCGCGGTCTGGGCCGGGTCGTGCAATCCCTGTCGGGCCTTTTCCTCCTCTCTTTTGAACTTCTATCCTTCTACGTCTTGGGCTCTGATTTTTGGGGTATTCTCGGACTTTAAACTCCTATTTTAATTTCATTCGGATCTCAATTTAATTTCGGATTCGAAATAATGAGTCCATCTATATTTGGTTCCGGTGCAATAATTTTTTTAATTAAATTATTTCCGACTTCACGGGTTCTTGAAATTTTAATTCCTTCTTGAATTAAATTCCTTTTCTCATTTCTTCTTTTATTTATTTATTTATTTATTTATTTATTATATTTATTTATTTATTGTTTATTTATTTATTTTATGTTGCAGAATTCTCGGGTATTACAGTTACATCCTCCCCTCCTTAAGCTTACAGTTATGTCCCCATAACTGCCTATGAATTAATCTTAAACAGGTTCGGGTATCGTTGCCTTTGATCCTTTCTCATTGAGCTGGGAAGTCAGCTTGATCGACATCATTCAATCGTCCTACGGCTCTTCCTTGATTTCCTTGTTAAGGGTTCACCAGATCTAGCCTCTTCTCAATCATCTCTTCACGAACATTGCATTCTCTAATAATGTGGTCTTCCCCACCACATCTATAGCAAGTTCCATGCCTTGGGCATTCGCGCACCAGATGGGCTTTGTGGCACTGCGGGCAATGTGGTATGACTGTACCACGGGCAACATTTCTCCCATTATTCAAACCTTTATTCTTATTCTTCTTTGGTTCATTGAACCCAGCTTGACCATTGTTCTTCCTAAAATTGCCATTGTTATTGTTTCGATTCTTCTTCTCAAATCCTTGCGAGCCCTTGCTCGACTCACTAATGTCCTTACTCTTCAGCTGCTGGATTCGAGCAAACGCTACAGCGCGATCATATATCGTCCTTAGGTTCGTGAATTGTCCTACTGCAAGTATCTCCGGGATACTAAGGTTCAGACCCATCTCGAATTTCTAAGCCTTGTCAGAGTCGGTTGGTACTAGCCTCGTAGCAAATCGTACTAGCTCCTTGAATTTGGTGTAGTACTCTTGCACTGTTTGCGCACCTTGCCTTAGGTTGATGAATTGCTCGTACTTCGCAGTCTTGGTGCTCAGTGGGTAGAATCTTTCCCTTAAGCCTTCCTCAAGTTCTTCCCAGGTGTAGGCTTCTTCGCATTCCTCTGAATTCCATTGAAGGTTTTGCAACCACTCATCGGCTTCACCTCCTCAGTAGTATGTTGCTACATGTATCTTTTCCTCATTAGGGCATCTGATAGCGTCTAAGAGTTTATCAAACGTACGGATCCACCCCTCTAGTTTGGTGGGATCTTCCTCCTCATCATAGTGTGGTGGTTGATAAGGATTCACCAAAGCTAGATAGTTGCTTCTCAGCTACTGGCGGAGGTATGGCTACTTGTGCCCTATGCACCTCGGCGTTTCCATGCATCACTCGACATACTCTGTAAAAGAAAAATGACAACGGTTGTCAGTATAAAAATATACTGAGTAAGTTAATCCCTAACTAACAAATAAAAGGGGTTACATGTGTTTAAACTAAAGATTTCGCTTACCATACGTAGTGTTAAAATACATAGTTATTTTGCAGCGGAAAGTATAATTAAAGGACTAAATTTTAAGAGCGTAATTTAAGCATAATTTAAGAGGCATGAATTTTAAATACATAATTAAAGACATGATAAATACGATTTAAGCATAATGAAACACTCACACAAGTGTTTTACATTTATCCCGTAGACTAAGAAGAGGACACCATACCGGGAGATCACTAACGAGGCAATCTCAACATAGGACCACTAACGAGGCAGTCCAAACAATGGGAGACCACTAACGAGGCAGTCTCAAAAGATAGTAGGACCACTAACGAGGCGATCCAAAAAGATAGTAGGACCACTAACAAGGCGATCCGAAAATACAGCGCGCGAGATCACTAACGAGGCAATCTCAGATAGTAAGGAGACCACTAACGAGGCAGTCTCAATGATAATGATAGTATGAAGATTGGCTCAGCCTAGTGAACGGGATTTTTCGAAAGTTCGTATTTCAAAGTTATCAAATGATAGATATCGCGTTTTCATAGTTCGAGTTTTCTCAAGTTCGAAAAATCCTATTCGAGGCAGTTTACGCCTTTCTAATTAAAAATTTCGTCTTTTCACCAAAAATTCTGAAATTTTTACAGTAATTCAAAATCACACACACGAACAACTTTCATGTTTTAAGTTTTTGGAAATAAGGTTCCGAAGTGAGTCGAAACTCGAGTTCATTGCAAGGAATAATTCCTGTCTTAAAAACAGTTTTCGTCACAGGTTCGTGCAACACCGATTAAAAAATCATTTCAAAACCAATCGATGCGAAATTTTTACAGTAACTACAAAACACATTAAGGAACAACTTTCATGTTTTAAGAATTTGGAAATAATGAATTCTTGGTACTCAAAAATCGACCACAACTCACTGCATACTCGCGGGTTCCGAATAGGGTTTAAAACAGTTCTGAAAAGTCGACCGATTGACACATCAAATGAATACCAAAATCCGTGAAATTTTACATGCATAATCTAGACTCAATTATCTACAACTTTTGTTTAGGAATGCAAAGTTAAATCATTCGAAAAAGGGGTGAAAAACACGCATCAAGTTGAATATGGAAATCTGTCACAGTTTTAAAACGTTCGGGTCGACACAGAAAGTTTACGGCGTGATTTGGGATAGCAAAACTTAATGTCAATGGCTGAAATTCGGAAACAAGATAGATAAAGGTGTTAGAAACAACTTTTATGTTTAAACGTTTTCGGTTTGAATTCCCGAAGGTCGTGTTTTAGGCGAGTCTTTGAAATTGGACGAAAATGGGGTTCTTGAAAATCGATTTTTGTTACGGGTTTAGATCTCGAGTTTAAAACGACAAATAACCATAAAAATTTGTGAGTAAGGTGTTAACTTACCTAGAATGAGGATAGGGTCGCTGGATTGGGTTTCCGGGTGTCCTAGGGTCACGACAAACGGCCAACTTCTCCGATCGCTTTTTGTTCGTTTTCCGACGGGAAGTCGTAGTAAGGAAAAAGATTTAGAATATGAGTTTCTGAGATATATGGACGAATTAAAACTTTGTACAATAACTTACCAAGAGTCTAGAGGGCAGGGCTTGGTTCCTTTCGCCTTGCCGTCGCCGGAATACTTGCCGGAAAGTGAGTTCGAAGAGGTTTCGACTTGTAGAGGAAGATTGGAGGTGGCTAGGGTTTGTTTGCTGGAAATTATGGGGGAGGGGCGGCCACACAGCCTCTATAACCTTCCCCCAATGCCTTGATCCGTTTCCCCTTGATAGGGGACGGATTTTTGGCAAGAAAATCACTATGGAAGGAAAGTTTACACCTTCTGCACCTCTGGCGCGCTGGTGGCGCGCACATAAGCTTCTGTGCGCGCGGAGTGCGCGCGTCAACTCCTCGGACGCGACTCCGAGACCCGCGCGGTGGCCGCGCGTGCACGCGCGGGGTGCGCGCGGCTCCTGAACCGGCCAGATGGGGCGGTTCGGGCGATGCGTTGGGTCTTTCCCCTTTTTCGATCGGTTTTCTATCCCCCGCGCTTTTGGTTCGACCTTTCGGGTCATTCCCGACTTGAAATCCTCATGTGGATTTTGAATCACTAGTTCGACCTAGCTCCCGTATACTAATTCGTCTACTGAACTTGGTCTCGTCCCTCCTTAATGATTTTTCTAAAGTTGTGTTTCGGTTTATTCGGGTTTAACGTTGAGTGTTTTCAGTTATGCTTTTATTTGTGATAATTTCGTGACTGAACTTGGGATTTAGGTTCCCAAGCTGTCTACGTACCCTGTGAAGGGATCAAGTCATGATGTAGTTCAAAACAATTTGAATTTGTTTTTCTCGGGTGTTACATCCTCCCCCCCTTAAGGATACAGTTATGTCCCCATAACTGCGGTCGGTTCATCTTGGAAGAGGGTAGGGTAACATTGCCTCGTGTCGGCTTCCAATTCCCAGGTTGCCGTTTTTGTCTCGTGGTTAGACCACATGACCCTGACCACCTTTACAGATTTGTTGAGGCGGCCGTGCTAACCGGTATGCTAAGTTCCCCACTCCTTCGAGGATCTCGTATGTATCGTGGGCTTAGTTTTCCGCATTTGCCGAAGCGCAACACGCCCTCGTTATCTGTGACGTTCTTGGCGCCATCCCGGCGCAGCTGCCGGAATTCCAAGTCTCATCGCCTAATCCCCGGTAGCTATGTAATGCCGGATGGCCAAGTAAGGGGGGAACGAGCAGCAACCAAAAGAGATAAAATAAAATAGATAGAAGAAGGATTAAAATAACTAGGAGAAGAAATAGATAAAAAAAAATAAAAAAAAGGAAAAGGAAACATTCCTCGACCACCGCGCGGTGGCCGCGCGGCGCCACGCCGAGTCCGCGCGGACTCGGCAGGTCGGGTTTTAGGGCTCGCGGTGTGTGCGAGCCCTTCCCACTTCTCTCCCCTTTCGCGACCAAGCGTCCATTTTCATCAAATTCGACCTCCACTACCCCATTTCTCCCGATTTCTGTCCCGATCTCGCCGACCAAGGTATGTATCTACTAAACCCACTTATCAATTTTAGTTTTTATGCTCATGTCTTCCTAATTTCGGGGTAGATTTGGGGGTTAGGGTTTAGTTTGAAGGATTTGGGGGTTTGTTAGTTTTAGGTTTGATTTGTGCAATTTAGTAAGCGTTCGTGTTAATTGATGTTATCACAGTTGTATTGCTTGCGTTTGTGCCATAATGTGTTGATGTTTTTAGCGATTTCCCTTTTTATTTGGATATTTAGGAATAATACGGAATTTCGATTCTTGGTTGGTGTTGTGGCATGATTATTGGTTTATTTCCTCGTTGTTTGGAGCCATTTTGATAATGTCGGGTTGCCGTTGAAGTAATTGTTTCGTTCTGAGGGCAAGTCCCATATGTTTGTTAGTAATTTGAAATTTGGTTTACCGTGCTCATAACGTGTTCGATGAAATGCCGCAAAGGACTTGGGGATTTGTCTAACCGTGTTCTTTGTCTTGGCAATGTTAGATTTGGGGTTCTTTTGGTTTGCTTATGTTAGGAGTTTATATTAGCACTACCGTGTGGTTCCGTGTGACAATTAGTTTGTGGGTTTGAATCTTAACATTGATATTGGCTACTTGCAGGATGTTGCTATTTCTATGGGTCGTTCTGGCGTCTCTTATGGCACCTCCGGGGGCTAAGAGACGAGCCACACAGCGTGGCGGTGCTAGTTCCAGCACCGCCGTTCCGGTGCGGCCCGATGTGAGCGATAGTGAGTCTGAGGAGGAGGAGGAGGAGGAGCAGTGGGGTTCGCGACTTCGGGGCCTCCCTGAGGAGGAGCGTCCCCGCTGGCACGATAGGCGTCGTTTCATTACCATGGCGGCTCAGGATTTCTACTTCGACGAGCTGCGTAGGAACCGGGCATATGCCCCCGAGAGAGGCCTCCACCCGGTTCATGTGCAGGATGACAGGGTCCAGCCCATCCTAGATCACCTTCGATGGGCAGGACTCGCGCGCCATCCCGAGGGTCCAGCTTCAGGGTACCTGGCTATGGAGGTCATTGCCAACATTGCCGGATTGGGAGAGCATTCTGACATGACCCGTATCTTGGTTCGCGACCGATACCTATATTTCAGCGCCCGCGCGATCAACACGTATCTGGGCACACCTGACGGGGGCGAGTTCCGGGAGCAGCCCGAGGGTCGTAGGCTTCCGCCCGCTTCGGATGTTTTGTGCACCGAGGTGCCGCCTCAGCTCGATCACGATCATGAGTTGCGGCTGACCACCATGGACGTCCCCTGGCGGGTTCTCACTCAGCTATGGTTGGGACGAGTTCGGCCGATTACTCGGAGTCACGTCGTGTTAGCCCACGTTTACGAGACTATTTGCTTTATCGCCCGTGGCGGTAGGGTGAATGTAGGGGCTTACATCGAGGACCACCTCAGGGGCTTGCGTCGGGGCCGGGGTAGTAGGGTGATTACCCATGTCCACCTCATCTGCGGCCTTTGTGCGGCGCAGGGGATCCGTACTTCGCCGGATTCGGACCCCTACGAGCTGTACGCGGGACATTATTACACGATTCCATCCCTACACTGTCCGGCGCAATGCCTTGCGTCGCGGTGTGCCTCGGGCCGTGTTTAGGCCAGAGCCTGAGGATGGTGGGTTGATTCTGGTCGTCCCTCCGGAGCAGCAGATGGCTCCCCCTGCTGTGGTTCTTCCAGGGGTTCCTCCTCCTGTCGTACCGCCGCAGGGCACGGAGATGGCTCAGATGCTGCAGATGATGCAGGAGATGCGGGTCGGCATGGATGCCGAATTTGCGGCAGGGCGGGCTCGTTACGACGCCCTGGATGCTCGCTACGATGCTCTGGACGCTAGGATGGACCTCTACCAGGACCGCATGGACTCACTTACTACGAGGCAGATGCAGCACCAGACCACCTTGTCTGACATGTACGCCCATATGCGGCGGATGGACGAGTTCATGCGCCAGCAGTTCCCGCCTCCTGACCATTGATTCCTCATGGTCGTGGTTTCCTTTGGTTTCATGGAAGGGTAGTTTGTTTAGTTGTTGCTTTTATAACATTGTTCTTGTTGATTTTGACTCATGTTTTACGTCTTCTTTGTGTTGCCGTCTAGTTACTTGTTTGACTCCTATTAGTTGTTTACTGCTGTTTTAGAAGTATGGTTGTCCTGCTTTAATTATGATTTATGGTATTATGGTTTCGTCGTTACCTCCTTATCGTATTTACATGTGCGGGGGCCGCCCATTAGTTATTACATCCTTATGTGGTTGAGTTTTCCCTCCGGGTATTTGGATATAATACACGATAAGTATAAAGGATGAATAAAATAACCGCTTGAAATTTTATTGCTTCATATGAAGAAAACCTATTTGGTCTTATGCGGTAGAACGAGCGTAGTAGTGCTGGTAATAGTCAAAAGATTTTACAAGTCGTAATGCATCGATATATATATGTATATAATCCTAATCTAGAGGGGGCAGGTAGGGGCATCCTCTATGGGGTCATCCTCGTCACTGGACACGTCAATGGGGACAGGGACATCAGGGCCGGGCCCCTGATTCTGAAGGATCGCCTCGCCAACGTCCTGAGCTAGGTTGGTCAGGTCCCAACCCAGGGTCTCCACTTGTTCCTCCAAGTCATCACCTTTGTCTAGGAGTTGGGCCACTTGGGTCTGAAGTTGCGCGACTTGCTCCTGCAGCTGGATTATGTGGTGGTGGTCTGCCTCCCTGAGATGACCCAGATGGGCCACGCTACCCTCCAACTGTCCTACCCGAGTTTTGAAATAGTTGATGTGCTGTTGGGCCTCGAGGTAAGCGCTCATCAATTTCACCATCAAATTGACCATGTTTGCATTGGGCTCGGCCATCTAACGTCGACAAGATAGGTCAGAGTTATGATATATTTTAGGCAAAGTCAAGATGTGCAAGAACTAAATCTATATGCAATATGCACGTGCAAGCCCCTCCCCCATTTAAAATTAAATTTATTCGTATGTTTAAAATAATTTGTTAAAGGTTGGGCCTCTATAGTGGGCCGAAAATTTTGTATTTTCTGGGCTAAACATTGGGCTAGGTGGGAAAAATAAATTTTTGGGCTAAATAAAACTAGTGGGTCTTAAAAGTGACATATTTAAGATTTTTACTAGGGTTTTAAAATATATTAGTATCAAAATAATTATAATAGTAATATTAGCAGCAATAATAATAATAACTTCAAAATAAAAATTCCGGTCTCTGATACCAACTTGTAACACCCCGGATTTGGTAACCCAGGCCGAGGTGTCACCGCCGCATCACCCTAGCAAGACACGGATTCCCGAGCTCGCTAAGGAGGTGCAAGGCTTATGGGTATGCAAAGTTTTAAAACATTCAACGATGAATCCGGAATCCAATAATACTTTAATCAAGTACGGTAGTAAAAATCATCATGCATGAAAAAGGTAAATGCAGCGGAAATGTAATCACGGCCAAAACCTCGGGTTAAACAGACCCGGTAAACATTAATACGATGCAAAAAGCGAAAATGTTCATAGACAATTCCCCCCAAGTGTATGCGTATGCGTCACTCGACATACTCTGTAAAAGAAAAATGACAACGGTTGTCAGTATAAAAATATACTGAGTAAGTTAATCCCTAACTAACAAATAAAAGGGGTTACATGTGTTTAAACTAAAGATTTCGCTTACCATACGTAGTGTTAAAATACATAGTTATTTTGCAGCGGAAAGTATAATTAAAGGACTAAATTTTAAGAGCGTAATTTAAGCATAATTTAAGAGGCATGAATTTTAAATACATAATTAAAGACATGATAAATACGATTTAAGCATAATGAAACACTCACACAAGTTTTTTACATTTATCCCGTAGACTAAGAAGAGGACACCATACCGGGAGATCACTAACGAGGCAATCTCAACATAGGACCACTAACGAGGCAGGGCAAACAATGGGAGACCACTAACGAGGCAGTCTCAAAAGATAGTAGGACTACTAACGAGGCGATCCAAAAAGATAGTAGGACCACTAACGAGGCGATCCAAAAATACAGCGCGCGAGATCACTAACGAGACAATCTCAGATAGTAAGGAGACCACTAACGAGGCAGTCTCAAAGATAATGATAGTATGAAGATCGGCTCAGCCTAGTGAACGGGATTTTTCGAAAGTTCGTATTTCAAAGTTATCAAATGATCGATATCGCGTTTTCATAGTTCGAGTTTTCTCAAGTTCGAAAAATCCTATTCGAGGCAGTTTACGCCTTTCTAATTAAAAATTTCGTCTTTTCACCAAAAATTCTGAAATTTTTACAGTAATTCAAAATCATACACACGAACAACTTTCATGTTTTAAGTTTTTGGAAATAAGGTTCCGAAGTGAGTCGAAACTCGAGTTCATTGCAAGGAATAATTTCTGTCTTAAAAACTGTTTTCGTCACAGGTTCGTGCAACACCGATTAAAAATTCATTTCAAAACCAATCGATGCGAAATATTTACAGTAACTACAAAACACGTTAAGGAACAACTTTCATGTTTTAAGAATTTGGAAATAATGAATTCTTGGTATCAAAAATCGACCACAACTCACTGCATACTCGCGGGTTCCGAATAGGGTTTAAAACAGTTCAGAAAAGTCGACCGATTGACACATCAAATGAACACCAAAATCCGTGAAATTTTACATGCATAATCTAGACTCAATTATCTATAACTTTTGTTTAGGAATGCAAAGTTAAATCCTTCGAAAAAGGGGTGAAAAACACGCATCAATTTGAATATGGAAATCTGTCACAGTTTTAAAACGTTCGGGTCGACACAGAAAGTTTACGGCATGATTTGGGATAGCAAAACTTAATGTCAACGGCTGAAATTCGGACACAAGATAGATAAAGGTGTTAGAAACAACTTTTATGTTGAAACGTTTTCTGTTTGAATTCCCGAAGGTCGTGTTTTAGGCGAGTCTTTGAAATTGGACGAAAATGGGGTTTTTGAAAATCGATTTTTGTTACGGGTTTAGATCTCGAGTTTTAAACGACAAATAACCATAAAAATTTGTGAGTAAGGTGTTAACTTACCTAGAATGAGGATAGGGTCGCTGGATTGGGTTTCCGGGTGTCCTAGGGTCACGACGAACGGCCAACTTCTCCGATCGCTTTTTGTTCGTTTTCCGACGGGAAGTCGTAGTAAGGAAAAAGGGTTAGAATATGAGTTTCTGAGATATATGGACGAATTAAAACTTTGTACAATAACTTACCAAGAGTCTAGAGGGCAGGGCTTGGTTCCTTTCGCCTTGCCGTCGCCGGAATACTTGCCGGAAAGTGAGTTCGGAGAGGTTTCAACTTGGAGAGGAAGATTGGAGGTGGCTAGGGTTTGTTTGCTGGAAATTATGGGGGAGGGGCGGCCACACAGCCTCTATAACCTTCTCCCAATGCCTTGATCCGTTTCCCCTTGATAGGGGACGGATTTTTGGCAAGAAAATCACTATGGAAGGAAAGTTTACACCTTCTGCACCTCTGGCGCGCTAGTGGCGCGCACATAAGCTTCTGTGCACGCGGAGTGCGCGCGTCAACTCCTCGGACGCGACTTCGAGACCCGCGCGGTGGCCGCGCGTGCACGCGCGGGGTGCGCGCGGCTCCTGAACCGGCCAGATGGGGCGGTTTGGGCGATGCGTTGGGTCTTTCCCCTTTTTCGATCGGTTTTCTATCCCCCGCGCTTTTGGTTCGACCTTTCGGGTCATTCCCGACTTGAAATCCTGATGTGGATTTTGAATCACTAGTTCGACCTAGCTCCCGTATACTAATTCGTCTACTTAACTTGGTCTCGTCCCTCCTTAATGATTTTTCTAAAGTTGTGTTTCAGTTTCTTCGGGTTTAACGTTGAGTGTTTTCAGTTATGCTTTAATTTGTGATAATTTCGTGACTGAACTTGGGATTTAGGTTCCCAAGCTGCCTACATACCCTGTGAAGGGATCAAGTCATGACGTAGTTCAAAACAATTTGAATTTGTTTTTCTCGGGTGTTACAGCAAACGATTCACATAAAAAGGTTAGTACAATTATGTATGTATGCATATGCAATCCCCCAATAAAATTTAATTTATGCATGCATTTATTTATCCATGGGTTTTAAAAAAAAAAATTATGCCATGGATAATTTATAAACAATGGTAAAATATTTAGACCACTATATTGGGCCAAAAGTAATAATTTCTAGAGCTCAAATAAAAGTACAAGTATTGGGTTAAGAAGAATATTTGGATTTGGGCTTTAAAATAATACTTATAAGTAAATAATTTTGGGCTAAAAGTTTGGGCACAAAAAGTGATAGTTTTAAAATAATGGTTTAAAAATAATACTAGTTTAAAATAATAATAGATTTAAAATATTCCGGGCTCAGATTCCACTCTGGTATCAGATATTTTCTTTAAAATAAATAGCTTTAAAATATTATGGTCTCTGATACCACTCTGGTATCAGATATTTTCTTTAAAATAAATAGCTTTAAAATATTCTGGTCTCTGATACCACTCTGGTATCAGATATTTTCTTTAAAATAAATAGCTTTAAAATATTATGGGCTATGATACCACTCTTTTGTTACACCCTAGATTTGATCACCCAGGCCGGGATGTCACTGCCACACCTCCCTAGCATGACGCGACTTCTTCGAGCTTGCTAGAGAGATGCACGGTTATGGTTTTTCAGAATTTAAAACATTTCAAACAACTCATTCAGTAATAGATAGTGAAAATCATTACGTAGTATTTTTAAATTTGCAGCGGAATGTAATATTTGATTATAGATATAGCAGCGGAAATATAAATATTGGGCCGACATTGCCAAACGTCGGGTTAAACAAGCCCGTATGCAAGTCATGTAAAACAATTAAGTAATGTCCAAAATGATCCCCCAATACATGATCATGCTCCGCACTCTGTAATAGAAAAATAAACAACGGGTTTTATCAGTATTAAAGAATACTGAGTAAGACAATCCCTAACATAGCAATAAAGGGGTTTTAAAATTTAATAATTAAAAAACCTCATTTTAGGCATGCATAACTAGACAATAATATAATTCATATTTTCTCATAACTAAATTAAATTTAAAATTATAATTTAAGGCATAGGCATAAATTTAAAGACATAATTAAAAATGCATAAGTAACGACATAAATAAATAAATAAAAATTTAAGTCTTTTAGTTTTCCCCGTTGCGTAACATGAAAATATATTTTGACAACATTGATAACAAGGATTTAAAGTCATGATTCTAAATGTAAAGAGGCGTACAAAATACTATACAAAATAATTTAGAAGATTAATTTATTTAAAAAGGGATTATTAAAAGACGGAAAATTTAAACTCACAGAATATGGTTTTTTTTTTTCTTATTCTTGCATCAACCAAAATTTCATTCTTTTACCATTCTTTCAATATGATCGAGGAAACTGGGTCCTTGAGAAATCGAACCCGCAAGAACTCAAATACATCCTAGGGAATTGATGTAATACCCGAGAATTTTGCAACATAAAATAAATAAATAAACAATAATTAAATATAAATAAATAAATAAACACAATAAATAGATAAAGAATCATAAGAAATGAGAAATGGAATTTAATTTAAAGTTCCAATACCCAAGACAATTTAATCAAATAAATTGTACACCGGAACCCGACACTAAGGGACTCGAGAATTCGATGCCAATATTAAATTCAGACCCGAGTAAAAATTAAGATAGGAAATAGGAGTCCGAAGATAGTCCGGAAATCGGAATCCGAGAACATAGAGGGATAGAACTCCGAAAGAGAGGAGGAAAGGCTCGACGGATCTCACGACCCGTCCGGACCGAAGCCCAGGCGGAGACCGCGCGGTGTCCGCGCGGGGTTTACTTAAAGGGCGCGCCAACCCCGCGCCGTTGGACAGAAACGGGCAATGCGAGATTCTCTCGCCCGAATCCAGATTTTTCGACTTCTGTTGCTCCCAAATCGGCTCAAGACTCACTAGGGCAGACCTTGAACGTCCCCTAGGTCTTGCACATCTATAAATAACCATCTTAATCGATTCCGAACACTTTTCAAACCCTACAAAAACTCTCTACACATCGAACCCTAATCCCGGAGTCGTAGGAGGCACGAAACCAAGAGAAGGGACTGACTTGGACGAAAATCTAAAGGCTTCTATCGTTGTGGTAAGTTCTGGTCCGTTCTTGTTCCATTCTTGATTCGAAAACGAATCCTAATTTGATCTTTTTATTTTCTACACCTCGATCCGGATCTAGAATGAAGAACCCAACGAATCAAGGAGATAAACGGTGGACTGGAAGTCACGCCTCCGAATCGACGAGACGGAACGTCCACAAATCTGTAAGTTAACGCTTACTTTGGTTATGGGTGATTAAAATACATTCGAATACAAAGATCTAAATAAAAACCCTAAAAATCTATCAACACGAAAAACTCTACGGCGCAGTATTTTTGCACGAATTTTTCGAACCCATAAAACTGTTCAAACGAGAAAACTTAAAACACAAAAAACGTTTCTAAAACATTAATCTAGGTTGTGTAAAAATTTCGTAATTTTTCATTAACTTTTGATATCTGAAATCGTCCTAAACTAATCTGTTCAAATTTTAGATCTTGAAATCTTGGCAGAACATTAGTCCGAACTTGTAGTCGATTTTGACAATAGATCTAGGCCGATTTAGAACTTTAGTCGAACATGAAACTTGTATATCTATGTCTTAAGTATCTTCCTGTAAAATTTCATCAAATTTGGAGTTCATTTGCTATAGTAGATTTCGAAATTTAGAAACTGTGGTTGTGAAAATTTGGACAGATTAATATCCTGATGAAAATCCTCGTTTTTGACTTATTTCCGTAACACGGATCGAAAACCTTAAAACAAGAAACTTGTTCGTCTCTGTGTTTTCAAGTCACTGGTAAATTTTCAGAATTTTCCGACATAAAACGGATTTTTTTTATTAATATTGGAGTAAACAGCGTCTTGTGGAAGTTGAATTTTGAAAATCTTGTTGAAAAGGATTTTTAAATGATATCGGAGCGAACAACGTCCTGAATAGTATATTTTTGAGAAACTTACTAAATTTGGAAAATTGGCCTTTAAGGTTTAAACGAGTGGAAACTCCTTTGAAATAAAGTACATAAACAAACATTTTCGAAATCCCGTTATGACTAGCTTGAGCTTTATACGTCGAGGGTGAGTGTCCCATCGGGTGCCCTTCTAGCCTTTTGCTTCGTGCCTAAATGGATGAGAGTAATCTACGTAGGGGGTGAGTGCTCTGCAGGGTGTCCTCCTAGCTTCGTCGTGCCTGATTGGATGATGGTGTTGAGCATGAGAAACTATGCCAAAACGGCGAGATATTTAGGGCCTACACTCTCGGGAGTATCCGTATGGGTTTCCCGAGGCTCCAGAGTGGTACTGGGCATGGCGTATTTGGCTACGGCCAACGGTTACTTGAAATACTATGTAGGGATTGCAATGCAATCGAGGCTAACTTGAAATACCAATGAAATCTTGATACTCGACTATGGATTAACGGGAAAAATTAAAAGACATTTATTTATGGCTTTTATATAAATTATTTATGGCTTTAAATTAAATTATGATTATGTCAAGTATTTATCTTATCATGTAAGCTATATGTAAGGCTAGTAGACTCCATGTTTTAAGTTATGTCATTTACTTAGTTAGTTAAATTAAATTGTATAATATCTAGTAGGATGCTTTATATTAAATCTAATTAATGGCTTTGAAACCCCTTGATCATGTTTGAGTTAACTTACTCAGCAAGTTTTTGCTGACCAAACCACATTTTTCTTTTTCTTTCAGAGTTGGAGAATATGCATCATCATATGCATACATGAGAATTTTGGGGAGATACATTATTTTTAAATTTTGCGTTAGACTAGAACTTGCATGAACGGGCCTGTTTAACCCGTGTTTTGGCCATGTTGGCCCTATTTTTAAATTCCGTTGCTATCTATATAATTAGCTATTATTTTCCGCTGCAACTGTAATGACATTATTCTCAAATTATATTACAATGGGCTGTTTGAATGTTTTAAATTCTGAAAAACCATAGTCTTGCATCTCTTTAGCAAGCTTGGAAAAACCGTGTCTTGCTAGGGAGGTGTGCCGGTGACACCCCGACCTGGGTTATCAAAAACCGAGGTGTTACAGTTGAACCCATAGGAGTCAACAATATCCTGGGGAATCGAACCCGCAAGAAAATATACATCTTGGGCAATCGAACCCGCAAGAAAACATACACCTTGGGGAATCGAACCCGCAAGAAAACATACGCCTTAGGAAATCGAACCCGCAAGGTAAGTGAATGTCGTTTTGGCACAATTTTCATATAAGGGTCACTCTCGTCCGTTTAGGCACGAAGTGAAAGCTAGAAGGGCACCTTGCAGAGCACTCACCCCCTACTTACGTGGAGATCTAGCTCAATCTAGATTAACGAGATTTTTAAAAATAAATGTTTTATTGTTTAGACATATCTCACAAATCATGTGTTTCTCAAAAGTCGAGTTTTTCAACATTTCAACAAAGCCATTGCCACAGTTTACTCCATCTCAGTTTAAAAATTCATTTCAAAGGCAATCGACTTGAAATTTATATAGTAACTCAAAAACAAGCTTACAAACAACTTTCATGTTTTGAGTTTTTCGAAATTATGTGAAGAAACGAGTGAAATTTTAAAATCTTTGCAAAGTATAAAATCTGCCAACTTTTCTATACAGCACACTGATTTTCAAAAGAGTTTTTGACATAGCAAACGACCTCCAAAATTTATTAAATTTTACAGGCACTTAAAAGATACCCAAATAAATAAGTTTTATTAGAGGCATATTATGCAAATCCATTATGGATTAAGTCAGATTAATCCACTAAGTTCGGACTTAAAATCTGTCGACTTTTTCTTCACGGACATAGTGTATTCAAAACGGGTTTTGACTATCCAAATTTTAAAGAAAATGCACGAAATTTTAAAGGCATGTTCTCAAGACATTTATCTACAACTTTTATGTTTTCACCAAAGATAAGTTTTGACCACAAGTGATAGAAAAACACACATTAAGTTCGACCATGTAATCTGTCAAGATTTTTGAAAAGTTCATACATCACAGAAAATGTTCGACGTGGTTTCGGGTATCAAATCTTAATGAAAATGTTAAAATTTTGACACAACCTAGATTAAGATGTTAGGAACAAATCTCTTGTAACGCCCCAAAAATTTAAAACCAATTTTTGTGATGTCACTGCCGTATTATCTCCCTTAAACTGTTGGCCAATCAATTTAAGTTCAATAACACGAAGCCTGGTAATCAGAAAATCCAATGATACATAACATCAGAGTAGATAGCATAAGTCCACATCATCAACATAACAATCCGGCTATTAGCCTCATAACAATACGTCATTACTATCTTACCACAACCTGTCAAAGGTGTTAAGTGCATAACAACAATAACATGGTTCACAGACCAAATCCAATAATAGACGCTGAAAAGTACAGATTATTCAAGCTACATAATACATAGGCTCCAGACAATCATCTAAGTCAATAACATGAGTAATGCATCCCAAAGTAGATCACTCGTCCCCAAAACCATCACCATGATCATGCTCTGCGTCTTCCTCGGGAGTATCTATAAAAAGACAAAATGCAAGGTGTCAGTACATAAAGTACTGAGCAAGAGTAGAACTAGCTGGCAAACAGGGAACGAGATTTCAAAGGGGCATTAACATTTTAAATAATTGCATAATTAAATTAATAATTAAACATCACACTTTCCCATACCGGTGCTTCAACCACGTCATACACTGCAAAACAATAATAAGTTGAATGATGGATGATGAGATGAATGGTATGACCTCAAGTGTCTATCTATCCTAAATGCAGCACATAAGTATGTCTAGCGCGCATCCTAATACCATGGCTGACATCCTTCCCCATTAAGGCTCCACCTCACCATAATGGTCGGAAGAGATACCTACAGTGCCCCCGCCGCGAGCACTACATGCATAAAGGGTCAAGTGGACTTACAGAGTGGCATCCCCAAGGATCGAACCACATCTAGCGGGTACTGGCCCAGAGCATCTCGCTCTCGAAAGCCTACATGCCCAGAACATAGTTCTCGAAAGCATAACATAGAATCATCACAATAAACATGCCCAGGATAATCAAATAATCAAGTCCGCCCAGTTAATAACTCGAAAGCATAGACAAGAGATTTGTACCCTCAAAAGCATAATTATCACATATTACAATAATATCAAACACATGCCCAAGATAACCAAATAATCAAGTATGCCCAGTTAATGACTCGAAAGCATAGACATGATATTTGTATCCTCGAAAGCATAATATACCACCAATCATAATAATATTAAAGGCATGCCCAATCTCACTACTCGAAAGCATAAATTCATATATCACAAGTCCAACGACTAAAGTTCATCTTCCAGGTTAGCCAAACCCCACATATCGGCTCACAACTCAGTTACATGAGTTAAGTACAAGTTCACTCGAATCTCCTTAATTTCTAAGGCATGGTAGATTCCACAATCCAATACCAATAGTTATAAATCAAGTACCAACAAGGATTAGACCATTTTAAAACATTTCTCAAAGCCAAGAAACGAGTAAGAAACGATAAAATACGAAAGGGAACGAAAAATGGAAAAAAACTGTGAATCGGCACGCAGGGGACACCCTCGGGTAATAAATTCCTATATTGAATTTTTGAAGGAGTCATTATCACTAAATTCTAATTGCATATTTGAAATCCTTGTTTCGAGTACGGTCAGATTCATATATGGTTTGCGTAAATCGGATTAGAAACGAGTAAGTTAGAGCCGATTCAAGTTTGTAAGTTTTTGGGTGCACAGGAGGCACTAGGGTGGCGCTCAAAGGGGGTTTCAGGTGCCACACAGGCATTGTGGTGCCTGAACTGGAACCCTGGAGGTCTGGGGTGCCGCATTGGCGCTCCGGACTGTTTTTGGGCACCGCTAAGGCTGTGCGGCGCCTAAAACTGAACACAGCAGAACAACAAACGTTGTTTCTGCGTTCTCTTCCATCTTTCACCCATTTTTCCCTCACATTAAGCTATGTCCTACTCTTGCCTTGTTTTAGGTACTCCAATACTTCACTCCACAGCTTCCCCCAAGCTTCCAAGCCAAATCACAAGCTACATTCCAAAAATTACAACACAATCACCAAAAATACACCAAGTATGCTCAACATCAACATGCATGAACAAGGAGCCATTGCCAACCAAAATGAGCCATCAAAACTTCAATAATATACTCACCTAAGTCTTCCAAATCAAGAGCTCAACTCCAATTGAGGTTTAAACTTCAATTCCCCAAGCCAATTACAAGAGTTTCACCCCAAACACCCAATTTTCGTCACCAAGGAAAACAGCCCCAAAAATCTCCTCAAAACTCTTTAAAAACAATAATAGAATGAGGAATTTACTTACCAAGAGATGTACAATCAATTCCCCTACTTGATTTGAGCTCAAAGACACTAAAATCTCTCTAGAAGACCACTTTTCTCCGCATTTGCTCTCAAAAACGGGATAAGCCCTAATTTTGAGTGTTGAGAGACCAAATGAAGTCATGGTTGGGGGTTTAAAATGGGAATGAGTCAACCCGGGTTGGATCATAAGGTGCGGGTTGGGTCCGGAAGTGGGTTGGTCCACTTGTCTTGACAACATTGCACTTATTTGAGCATTAGAGCTCTTATTCTCTTGTGGGTTTGAACCCACTTATTCTTCCATTTCATTAAAATCATACCTACAAAATATCCATATAATAAATCCTTTATTAATTAATCAAAATTAATTAAATTAATCATGTGTTAATTAATTGGGGTTTTACAATCCCTCCCCCTTAGGATCATTCGTCCTCGAATGTAAGATTATGAATTAAGTAGGTTACCTCATTGGTTTGGAGTCAAATCCAATTCAGGATATTGCTCCAACATACTGTCATCGGTCTCCCAAGTGGCATCTTCCACACCATGTCTCGACCGAAGTAGTTTCACCATCTTGATTACTTTGTTGCGAAGTACTTTCTCCTTGGTATCCAAAATCGCCACGGGATACTCCTCATACTCCAAGATATCATCCAACTCTACTTCATCCGGTTGGATAATTTTTCGGGATCGAAAACATACTTCCTTAATTGTAACACATGAAAGACGTTGTGTACGTTCCCCACCTCAGTTGGCAAATCCAACCGATAAGCCACTATCCCAATCTTCTTGATAATCTCGTAGGGACACATAAACCGGGGACTCAACTTTCTCTTCTTTCTGAATCGCCTCACACCTCTCATCGGGGAGACTCTCAGAAGTACCCAATCGCCCACAGTATACTCATTGTCCCTCCTCGATATGTCTGCATAGCTCTTCTGACGATCCTGAGCTTTCTTCATTCGATCTCTGATCACTCTCACGATTTCAGTGGTTTGCTCGATGATCTCGGGACCCATAATTGCTCGTTTCTGATGGGTCACTCCAACACAAAGGTGTCCTACACCTCCTTCCATATAAGGCCTCAAAAGGAGCCATACGGATACTCGCGTGGTAACTATTGTTGTAGGAGAACTCCACCAAAGATAAGTGTTCCTCCCACGTCCCCTGAAAGTCCATAACACAAGCCCTCAACATATCTTCCAAGGTTCTGATGGTCCTCTCTGTGCCACTCCGTGCTCATACAAATCTGAGTGCCAAAGGCTGCTTGCAATTCCTTCCAAAATCTAGACAAGAATCTGGAATCCATGTCTGAAATTATCTCTCTCGGCCCCCCAAACCGTTTAACCACATGTTGGATGTAAGCACCCGTCAATTGTTGCATACTCCAATTTAACCTCATAGGTACAAACACCGCGCTCTTGGTTAGCCGATCTACAAACACCCAATTGGTGTCTAACCTGTTCCTTGTATTAGGCAATCCAGTGACAAAATCCATAACAATGGACTCCCACTTCCACATGGGAACCTCCAAAGGTTGCAATAATCCCGAAGGTCGCATGTGTTCCTGCCTTAACCTTCTGACAAGTAGGGCACTTAAACGCAAACTCAGCAACTTCCTTCTTCATGCTCTTCCACAAGTAATTCTATCTCAAGTCCTTGTACATCATCACTGTTTCCGGATATACAGAGTAAGGTGTACAATGTGCTTCCTTCATAATCTTTCTTTTCAACGCCTGGTCTTCGGAAGGCACACACCAAACGATCCTCAAGCTTGATCGCACCCATGCTATCAATAGTGAATCTGTCTGCCTCGCCTCGTCTAATTCTGGTTCTCAAATGCATCGTCTCTTGACTCATGTTTGACTCAATCCGAGTTCCTCCCATTATGAAGGTGCTGCGATCATAGCATTTAGCCTTGCCGTAATACCGTAAGGGATGGCCACAATTTCCTCCTTTTCCAACTCTTTCCACAAACGCCAAGGAAGAGTAATAGTGTTTAGCATGTGTCCCTTCCTGCTAAGTGCATCAGCCACTCGATTGGCTTTCCCTTCAACGTACTGGATGCTAGTGTCACAATCTTGCAAGAACTCCAACACATTTGCTGTCTCCCACTCATCTTATCTGTAGTGTAGGGACATTTAAGATTCTTGTGATCTAAATAGATTTGACACTTAGCTCTAAAAAGATAATGCCTCCAAATCTTCAATGCATGCAAGACCGCTGCCTTCCCCAGGTCGTGAGTCGGACAATTTAGTTCATGAGGCTTCAATTGTCTAGATGCATATGCAATTGTCCTTCCATTCTGCATAAGTACACATCCAAGTCCTCGATGAAAAGCATCGGTGTATACATCATATTCTCCAGATTCATCAGATAACACCAAAACTTGAGCTTCCGTCACCTTCTCCTTCAATAGATCGAATGCTTCTTGACAATCCTCGCTCCACTGAAAAGGTACAACTTTCCTCAATAACTGAGTCAGAGGTCGAGCACTACTTACGTGATGGAACACACCTATGAGGGTGGTCTGTGCCCAGGGATCGTTATTGGATGCCAACACATACATACATGGTATTATAATATATCTACTAGGATGTTTACGAAAATTACCTTTCCAAAGCAGATCTGCAACAACGTCTGATTGGAAACTTGGTTCTTTTCGTCTATGTCCGTAGATTTGCAATATGCAACCACGAACAATCTTCCAAGCACACGAACGGGCGCACGTACGGATCTCCCTCCTTGCACACGAACGGATTCAACACTAAGAACCTTCCAGACTGTTCCCGACCCCGTACGAACTCCGGATGGACAGAGATCTATCGAACGGATGGAGAGAAAATTGGATCTCCAAAATCCCCTTATGGCCGCCCCTCTCTCTTTTTGGAAGAGAAATTATGATTTGTTATTATTATGGTGGCTAGGGTTTCTGGAGACCTATTTGTAGACTCTCCTAGTTGGTCCTTGGGCCAGACTGGGGATCCTCTAGAAGGTCTCAGGCTCAGGCTCCTTTACAGGCTCAAATTCTTATGTTTAGCCCAGAACATAATTTGGCCTATAAAACATTAATTAATTCCACTAAATAATTAATGTTGCACTCCCGTCCTAATCCAGATTGAATCTGGGCTTCTATTAGACTCAATTTATTCCCTATGTTTAAGACATCGCACGTCCATTAATTAATTAAAACTTCTGACAATTTAATTAATTAATCTCTTTTAATCCTTAAGTAGTACCACTCAAACTTCATCATTGTACGGAATAAATCCACCTGCAGGGTTCATACAATGATCCTTATTGAGCTCCTTAAAGGGACGTCATCAACCCGGATAACCAGGACATAGTGCCCTAGTGAGAATAAATAGACACCATGCAAATAATATTGGCGCCCAAAATATGAAGCATATTGAATCAACTAGGATTCTCACTCATGGTAAATCAAAGCGACCAACAAATATTCCATGTGTCAGATTTATCTCTACTAGGGTTAAGAATTAATCAGAGTCGCCGAGATCTTGATTCTTCTTATGTCAGAATAGAAGAATGCATCTCAACTGTGATCCTTTCAATGCGACGCAGCGCACTACTGCAAACTAATAGCCAAGATAAACTAATTACAAGTTTCCAGTACAACATAAACCAATAGTTATGTCCAAACTATCTCAGTTGTGAATACTGTTTATATCTTATAAGGAACCGACAACATGATCTTCTGTGTGACTCCTAACACACCATGTTGTCTACAATATTAGATAATTGGACATACTTGCAATTATATAGAAAACATACAAGAATCCATACAAAAGCAACAATGTGAATAACATTATTTCAGTCAATCTAGAAATCGAATAAATACAAAAGCGCACTAAAAGTTTGCTTTACTGTATACTCTATCAATCTCCCACTTATACTAAAGCTATACTTTTAGTATACACAAACACGTCTCCCACTTATACTTAAAGTCTAGCTAGCTGAAAGATATCGTAAACCAAGACCCTCTACATGTTTCTCGAAGATCTTTATAGCCAGAGTCTTCGTGAAAGGGTCTGCCAAGTTGTCCAACGATGCAATCTTTGTCACAGCCACGTCTCCTCGCCTTACGATGTCTCGTATGATGAGGTACTTTCTTTCTATGTGTTTACTAGCTTTATGAGCTCTAGGTTCTTTTGAGTTTGCCACTGCACCAGCGTTATCACAATAGATAATGATACGCTCAGGCATGCTCGCAGAAACCCCTAAGTCATACAAGAAGCTCTTGAGGCACACAGCCTCCTTTGCTGCCTCAGAGGCCGCAACATATTCGGCTTCCATGGTAGAATCTGCGATGCATTTCTGCTTTACGCTCCTCCATGAGATTGCTCCACCTCCTAAGGTAAACACATATCCCAAGGTTGACTTCCTCTCATCTTGATCAGCTTGGAAATCTGAATCTGTGTAACCCAAAGGACTTAGATTGCTTGACTGGTAAACTAGCATATAATCCCGAGTTCTTCTAAGATACTTGAGAATATGCTTCACCGCAATCCAATGTCCTTGTCCAGGGTTAGATTGATATCTTGCCACCATGCCTACTGCATAACAGATATCAGGCCTCGTGCACAGCATGGCATACATAAGGCTTCCTACTGCCGAGGCATAAGGAACCTTAGCCATCTCCTCTGTCTCCTTTTGTGTCTTGGGACACATTTCTTTAGATAGACGAACTCCATGTCTGAAAGGTAAGAATCCTTTCTTGGAGTTTTGCATGCTGAATCGAGCAATCACAGTGTCAATGTAGGCTGCTTGAGAAAGGCACAACATTCTCTTTTGCCGATCACGAATGACCTTCATTCCTAGAATGTACGACGCTTCCCCCATGTCCTTCATTTGAAATTGCTCAGAAAGCCATACCTTTATGTCTGATAATTCCTTGACATTGTTTCCAATGAGAAGTATATCATCTACGTATAGTACTAAGAATACCACCACGATTCCGTTGCACCTCTTGTACGCACAACTTTCATTTGGACATTGTTCAAATCCATAGGACTTGATCACTTCGTCAAAACGAATGTTCCAAGACCTTGAAGCTTGTTTAAGTCCATATAAAGACTTCTTTAGCTTCCACACACGATGCTCTTGGCCTTTCTTCACATAACCTTCAGGTTGCTGCATGTAGATGTCTTCATCCAGATTCCCGTTAAGGAAAGCTGTCTTTACATCCATTTTCCAAACTTCATAGTCCATGTGACTAGCTATGGATAAGAGTATCCGGATTGACTTTAGCATGGCTACCGGTGAGAAAGTTTCATCATAATCGATGCCCTCTTTCTGAGTGAAACCCTTTGCCACCAACCGTGCTTTGAAGGTAGTAACCTTCCCGTCAGGTCCCTTCTTTCTCCTAAAGACCCATTTGCACCCAATGGCCTTTTTGTCATTTGGAAGGTCTTTAAGGTCATATACATCCATAGTATGCATGGATTCAATCTCATAATCCATGGCATTTTGCCAAGCTTCTGCATCGACATCCTGGATCGCCTCCTTGTAGGTCCAAGGATCCGGTTCTTGTTCATCACTGGGAACTGAGTCTGAAGACTCTTCCACCAACAAGAAACAACTGGGTAATCGAGTTACCCTCCCACTACGTCGAGGTGATTCATGTGTGGTGACATCAGTGTCAACACGTTGTGTAGTATTTTGTGGTATATCTTCTTGTACACTCGGTATGCTATTGTCTCCTCTTAGCTAATTGAGAATAACCCCCTCTCGTTCCTTTGGGGTATCCTACAAACAGCCACACTTCCGTCCTAGGTGCCAATTTATCAGCTTCCCTGTCCAACACATGTGCTGGGCATACCCAAATCCGAATGTGGTTCATACTGGGCTTTCGCCCAGACCACAATTCCATTGGAGTCTTTGGAACTGATTTAGAAGGCACGAAATTCAATATGTACGCCACTGTTTCCAAGGCATATCCCCAAAACGAGATAGGTAGGGAGGCATAACTCATCATCGATCTCACCATATCTAACAGAGTCCTATTCCTTCTTTCAGCTACACCATTCTGTTGCGGAGTACCTGGTGCAGTCAACTGGGATCTTATCCCACTCTCTAACAAGTATTGCCTAAATTCAGCACTAAGGTATTCGCCACCACGATCAGACCGTAGTGACTTGATACTTTTCCCTTGACGGTTCTCCACTTCTGCCTTAAACTCTTTGAACTTGTCAAAGCATTCAGATTTGCGGCGCATCAAGTATATGTATCCATATCTCGAGTAATCATCAATAAAAGTTACAAAATACTCGAAGCCACCCCTAGCTTGAATTGACATAGGCCCACATACGTCAGAGTGAATCAATTCTAACACATTAACGGCCCTATTACCTTGAGCCTTATAGGGCCTCGAGGTCATCTTGCCTTCCAGGCAGGATTCGCAGACTGCGAATGGTTCCACTTGGAGAGAGCCCATAAAACCACTACTTACCAGTCTTTGGATCCTCCTTAGATTGACATGACCAAGTCTAAGGTGCCACAAATATGTTTGATTCATTTTAGAAGGTTCCTTTCTCTTTAATGATGTAGATGCATGAACTTGAGTTTCAGTTTGTTGTGCACAAGTAATAGAATAAAGATCGTTTTCCATCGTGCCAGAACAGACAACACTGTTGTTTCTCATTATAATAAGAGAATCTTCATTTAAAACAACTGAATATCTGTCCTTATAAAGTTTTGAAACTGAAATTAAATTCTTTCGAAAACTAGGCACAAACAAAACGTTCTTCAAAACTAAAACAGAATCAGAAAAAGATAAGTGCACATCTCCCACTGCAACCACCGCCACTCGCGATGCATTTCCCAAGCGAATGGTAACCTCGCGCTCACTCAGTTGCCTTGTTTGCAGAAAGCCCTGCAAAGTACAACAAACATGATCAGTGGCTCCAGTATCTACTACCCATGAACTGGTAGAACTAGCCGCAAAGCATGTTTCGACAACTAATACTAGAGGCGTACCATTTTTGCTCTTTAGGAGAGGACAATCAGCTTTCCAGTGTCCCGTCTTGCCGCACTTGAAGCACTTCCCTTTCGGTTTCTGCACGCCACCAGAAGGCGCAACCGACTTGCTCCCACTGCTTCCAGCATTTCCACTGCTCTTTTTCTTAATTGGCTTTTTCTTCTTCCCGCCCTTAGACGAAGAAGGTCCAGCGTGCACAGAAACTAGAGCCTGTGGAGTACTTCCCATAAGACCTTCTGCCGCAACCAAGTCCACTAGAAGCTCAGCTAGTGTATAGTTCCTCTTAGTGAGGATGGTATTTAGGCGGAAGTTCTCATAGGACTTTGGGAGTGAGTGCAGGATAATATCGATCTTGGTGTCACCATCAATACTACCCCCGAGCAGCTCTATGTCATTCAAATTTTCTATTATCTTGAGAACATGCTTACGCACTGACCCTCCCTCTGGCATAGAAGAAGACATAATCTTCCTCATTGCCTCAAACCTCGCAGACCTGTCTGACTCACCAAAAAGCTCCTTGAGACTCAACATCATGTCAGCAGCAGTAGGCATACCTTGATGCTGCTGTTGCAGTACGTTGGTCATAGAGGCCAATATATAGCAACAAGCCATCTCATTTGCCTTATGCCACTTCCGATGAGCCTCCCTTTGCTCTTCGGTGGAACTATCAGTCAGGGCCGCCGGAGCAGGAGTAGTGAGCACAAATTTGTACTCTTCAGCGACAAGGACAATATCCAGATTTCGTTTCCAGTCCAAGTAGTTTGGACCGGTCAATTTGTTTTGATTGAGAATAGTCATAAGTGGATTGAACGACATATTGACGACTGAAATTAAATAAAATATGCAAACACACAAGTATAAGCATTTATTCACATTCACATGAAAGCATAATAACATGAAAAACCTCAAAACCATTGAAATTATGCATTCCTCGACAGCTCAATAAATGAATATGCAAGCCATGTTAGGATGGACGTTTACACATGCATTCATCAAACAGGCACCCAGCCTCTAATTCCATTATCTCATCAACTTATCCTTATGACGAATGAAATTAATTGTCGATCTTTTAAAACTGGCCATGTAAATAAAAACAGGGACCCCGTTGGGGGGTTATATTAAAATTCACATCTAAGTCTTGACCACAATTTAACCTTAAGGACAATTATGCACAATTAATACGCGACCGATGGGGTAGTCATATCGCATGTGAATAATCTCCTCTAGTTATCTTGAAATAATTTTTCTACTAAACTTATGTATGGCACATCCGTTAGGGAGGAGACCCCATGGGTCACGCGTATGCCACACACTTCACTTAAAATTAAATCATTAAATTAGAAATCTCATCTAGTAAACTTGTAAAAGTCAACATCCGTTAGGGAGGAGACCCCATGGGCCACGCGTATGACAATCACTTTACATAGGGATCAATTGTGGAGGCCCATGAATTAATTAAAATTCAATTATTTGGACTTAGTCATTTAACTTGTAGGTTTTTCCATAGCATGCATCAAGAAATAATTAAATTCCTAACATGCTCCTATCATGCAAATCACATAAGCCCTAACATGCCACTAGAATTAAAACAACATAATTCAAGGCTACTTAAAACGTGATTTCTAGCATGTTTAAATTTAAATTTAAATTTATCACATCAACAAAGCAAATAAGGAAAGCAATAAAATAAAGCAATCCCGTGAAGCCCCAAGAACCTATCTAATAGCTTAAAATAACTATTACAACATTCAATTGGGCGCCAAACGATGCCAGGATCTGCCTCTCATGCAATGCGATGAAACTTCACCGGACGTCCAATTTTAAAGATCAGCGAAAACAGTCTGTCAAACGTCCGAATTTGGTGCTGAGATTTTCGGTCAAGGTTCAACCATGACGCCTGTAGATCTCGCCGCGACGTTTCTGAAAAGGTATCATGGGCCCCAAACGGACATCCGAGGCAAAAGTTACGGCCCAAACAGTTTCTGCCGACGGAAACCCTAGTATTTCGGCCCATTGGGCTAAAACCCTAGTTTTTCCATCAACCCTGCAGCCGCCACCACCAGCCCCGCCGCCTGCCCAGCCACCAAATCCACCGCCGCCGCTGCCGCTGCCGCCGCCGCCACCGGTTCGCCGCCGGTCCGCCACCGCCGCCGCCTTTCATGTGAAATCGCCTCCGTTTGCTCTTTTTCATGCCAATCTCCATCATTACATTACATAATATGAAAATTACATGAAATCCTATATACATTTGATCTATGAAAAACACCTAATCTACCCACGCTTATTATCTGGTGGGAAAAACGTTTACAACAAAACAATAGGGCTTCAACGGGAAACATACAACACATGAAAACAATAAAATAAATATAAATATAAATTAAATTTATATTTATATTTATTTTTCATCCAAGAACATGCTAGAAAACACATAATCTAAATACCAACTATGTGTTTTCCGGCAGAGCCAATAATCACGAATCCATGGCTCTGATACCAATTGATGGAACACACCTATGAGGGTGGTCCGTGCCCAAGGATCGTTATTGGATGCCAACACATACATACATGGTATTATAATATATCTACTAGGATGTTTACGAAAATTACCTTTCCAAAGCAGATCTGCAACAACGTCTGATTGGAAACTTGGTTCTTTTCGTCTATGTCCGTAGATCTGCAATATGCAACCACGAACAATCTTCCAAGCACACGAACGGGCGCACGTACGGATCTCCCTCCTTGCACACGAATGGATTCAACACTAGGAACCTTCCAGACTGTTCCCGACCCCGTACGAACTCCGGATGGACAGAGATCTATCGAACGGATGGAGAGAAAATTGGATCTCCAAAATCGCCTTATGGCCGCCTCTCTCTCTCTTTTTGGAAGAGAAAATATGATTTGTTATTATTATGGTGGCTAGGGTTTCTGGAGACCTATTTGTAGACTCTCCTAGTTGGTCCTTGGGCCAGACTGGGGATCCTCTAGAAGGTATCAGGCTCAGGCTCCTTTACAGGCTCAAATTCTTATGTTCAGCCCAGAACATAATTTGGCCTATAAAACATTAATTAATTCCACTAAATAATTAATGTTGCACTCCCGTCCTAATCCAGATTGAATCTGGGCTTCTATTAGACTCAATTTATTCCCTATGTTTAAGACATCGCACGTCCATTAATTAATTAAAACTTCTGACAATTTAATTAATTAATCTCTTTTTAATCCTTAAGTAGTACCACTCAAACTTCATCATTGTACGGAATAAATCCACCTGCAGGGTTCATACAATGATCCTTATTGAGCTCCTTAAGGGGACGTCATCAACCCGGATAACCAGGACACAGTGCCCTAGTGAGAATAAACAGACACCATGCAAATAATATTGGCCGCCAAAATACGAAGCATATTGAATCAACTAGGATTCTCACTCATGGTAAATCAAAGCGACCAACAAATATTCCATGTGTCAGATTTATCTCTACTAGGGTTAAGAATTAATCAGAGTCGCCGAGATCTTGATTCTTCTTATGTCAGAATAGAAGAATGCATCTCAACTGTGATCCTTCAATGCGACACAGCGCACTACGGCAAACTAATAGCCAAGATAAACTAATTACAAGTTTTCAGTACAACATAAACCAATAGTTATGTCCAAACTATCTCAGTTGTGAATACTGTTTATATCTTATAAGGAACCGACAACATGATCTTCTGTGTGACTCCTAACACACCATGTTGTCTACAATATTAGATAATTGGACATACTTGCAATTATATAGAAAACATACAAGCATCCATACAAAAGCAACAATGTGAATAACATTATTTCAGTCAATCTAGAAGTCGAATAAATACAAAAGCGCACTAAAAGTTTGCTTTACTGTATACTCTATCATTACGAACCCCTCAATGAACCTCCTGTGAAATTCTACCAACCCAAGGAAACTACGTAACTCACAGACAATAGTTGATGGATTCCACCCCAAAACCACTTCCACCTTAGCTGGATCCATGGAAATCATTCTCGAAAAATGATATGTCCAAAGAAAAGAACCTTATCCAACCGGAACTCACATTTCAAGAACTTGTCATACAACTTAAGCTCCCTGAGCACCTGCAAAACTGTTCTGATATGCTCCTTATGTGTCCTTAATTTCGGGAGAGTAAACCAAGATATCCTCGATGAAAATGGCCACGCACACGTCCAACCATGGCATGAACACACAATGCATCAATAACATTAAAAACTGTTGGGGCATTAGCCAATCCAAACGGCATCACCGTGAACTCAAAGTGGCCATATCGTGTCCGGAATGCTGTCTTTTCACGATCTCTTTCTGCCACTCTAATCTGATGATACCCCGATCTCGAATCAATCTTAGAAAATGTAAAAGCGCCTTTCAATTGATCGAATAGATCATCAATCCTCGGCAGGGTGACGGTTCTTGGCCGTGACCTGATTAAGCCCCTGATAGTCAATACACATTCGCAAACTCCCATCCTTCTTCTTGACAAAAATCACTGGTGCTCCCCAAGGTGAGCTGCTTGGCTGTATGTAGCCTTTATCAAGTAACTCTTTGAGCTGCTCTTTCAATTCCCTCAATTCTGCAGGAGCCATAAGATAAGGAGCCTTGGCAAACAGCATTGCACCTGGCACCGAACGTATGACAACTCTACCTCCTGGTATCTTATCGGAATTATATTGGAAGATCCTGAGATGATAGGAATTGGTGACACTGCTGGTCTTGATGTAAGTGGTGTGATCTCGTGCACATAGCAGATATGCACCGGGTACCCCTTTCTATTTAATACCATAAAAGACACAGAGGATGCAACTCGAACATTAGGGTAATAGATCACCTCCTCACCTTCTTGATTGATGAAAGATATTCTCAGTACTCTGAAATCCAACCTCGCCTGGTACTTGGACAGCAATCTATTCCCAGAATGACATTGGAATCCGCCAAGTCTAGCACAACGAGATCAGTGCTGAACTCCCGAATACCTTATAGTTATACGTGCATTGGGTTCTATCCGTTCACTTCGTATTATATAACCAGACGATAATGACACAGGAAGATGATAAGTCATCAAAGGTCCCATTTGGTGTGCGGATATAATATCCGAGGATATAAGTGAACACGGTGTCCGAGTTTAGCACGTTGTCAACAAGTATAGTACCTACACATTCAACAATATCTAGCACTATCCTTATAATGACTTGCAATAACACAACATGCTCCACTTAGCGCTGGTAATATTCTGAACAGCCATGTGCCCACTTACTCCAAAGTGAGGAACTCCCTCCTCTTGACATCCATCATCTAAGAATTTTAAAAATGAGACCACAAGGCGTGGCAGATCGCCTCCCAAGTGAATCTCGATCACTTCACAAGCTCATTTTCACAAGTTCGCCCCTAACATATCGCTGAACCCACAAGATGCTGATTGGGATGAACTGGACCGACTCTCTGTCCCTGATGCATGTTCTGCATAATTAAGAACATTTGTTGCAAAGACTGAGGAAAATCGAAGGGCATAGGCCTTGGTGGCAGTGGTAGCGAAACTGGTTCATCGTCATAGTGAAGTCGTCCATCAACTCCCAAGAGCTCATCTGAATGAAGGCTCTTCTCTTTAGTGAGGTCATTCCATTCACCGATATTATACTGCCCATCGTCACCATTAATTGGCCCCAGACTTTCTATGAGACCTTCCCCGCCTCTCGGCTCCCAACTCTGCGCAACGGTATCCTGTACTCAAATGTAACAAACCATTGAGTAACATTCGGTAATGATACCGAATATCAATTAAGTAAGTATCGATCTCCCGGGATATCCTTATGGATTGATCGTGGTTTAGCTGACAAACCAAAACTCAATCCCATAAGGTACGCAGTTATCCCAAAAATAATGGAAAACAACAGGAATATAAGCATAATCAATGCAGATCCTACACTATATGCATTCCCCCACACTCCTCACCACATGCTTGTGTCAAAATTCTAAGCACATAAGAGCGCACATGGCTCTGATACCAACATGTAATGCCCCAAAAATTTAAAACCAATTTTTGTGACGTCGCTGTCGTATTATCTCCCTTAAACTGTTGGCCAATCAATTTAAGTTCAATAACACGAAGCCTGGTAATCAGAAAATCCAATGATACATAACATCAGAGTAGATAGCATAAGTCCACATCATCAACATAACAATCCGGCTATTAGCCTCATAACAATACATCATTACTGTCTTACCACAACCTGTCAAATGTGTCAAGTGCATAACAACAATAACATGGTTCACAGACCAAATCAAGTAATAGACGCCGAAAAGTCCAGATTATTCAAGCTACAGAATACATAGGCTCCAGACAATCATCTAAGTCAATAACATGAGTAATGCACTCATCCCCAAACCCATCACCATCATCATGCTCTGCGTCCTCCTCGGGAGTATCTATAAAAAGACAAAATGCAAGGTGTCAGTACATAAAGTGCTGAGCAAGAGTAGAACTAGCTGGCAAACATGGAACGAGATTTCAAAGGGGTATTAACAGTTTAAATAATTGCATAATATAATTAAACATCACACCGTCCCATACCGGTGCTTCAACCACGTCATACACTGCAAAATAATAATAAGATGAATGATAGATGATGAGATGAATGGTATGACCTAAAGTGTCTATCTACCCTAAATGCGGCACATAAGTATGTCTAGCGCGCATCCTAATACCATGGCTGGCATCCTTCCCCATTAAGGCTCCACCTCACCTTACTGGTCGGAAGAGATACCTAGAGTGCCCCTGCCGCGAGCACTACATGCATAAACGGTCAAGTGGACTTACGGAGTGGCATCCCCAAGGATCGAACCACATCTAGCGGGTACTGGCCCAGAGCATCTCACTCTCGAAAGTTTACATGCCCAGAACATAGTTCTCGAAAGCATAACATATAATCATCACAATAAACATGCCCAGGATAATCAAATAATCAAGTCCGCCCAGTTAATAACTCGAAAGCATAGACAAGAGATTTGTACCCTCAAAAGCATAATTGTAATACCCGAGAATTTTCCAATATAAAATAAATAAATAAATAAATAATAAATAAACACAAGAAATGAGGTACGGAAATAGGAAATCAAAGTTCCGAGAACCCGGGAAGCCGAAGACAATTTAATCGAATAAATTGCTACACGGGAACCCAACACTGATGGACTTAATAACTCTAGTTCAAATGTGAAATTAGATTCGAATAAAATTAAGATAGGAAATCGGAGCCCGAAGATAGCCCGGAAATAGGAGTCCGAGGGTATAGAGGAATAAAAGTCCGAAAGAGAGGATGAAAGACCCGACGGATCGCACGACCCGGCCCAGACCGAAGTCCATGCCAGGGTGGCGCGGTCTCCATGCGGTGTTAGGGGTAAGAGCGCGCCAAGTGCGCGCCATTGGCGACAGACGAGACGTTCCGCGATTTACTCGCCCGAATCCGGATTTTTCGACTTCGGTTGCATTCCTTTCAGCTCAAGACACTTAGGGACAGACCTTGGACGTCCCCTAGGTCTTGTCCATTTATAAATAACCCTTTAGTTCGATCCCAAACACTTTTCAAACCCTAATTCCGGAGTCGTCGGAGGCACGAAACCAAGGAAAGGGACTGTCTTGGATGAAATTTGGAGTCTTCTATCATCGTGGTAAGATCCGATCTATTTCTTTTTCCATATGTGAGTCGAAAATGAATCCTAATTCGATCTTTTTCTATTGTAAACCCCCGATCCGGATCGAGAACGAAGAACCCGACGAACCAAGTAGATAGACGGAGGACTGGAAGCCACGCCTCCGAATCGACGAGCCGGGATGACCAAAGATCTGTAAGTTAACCTTACCATGATTTTTGGGTGGATTAAAATACATCGGATCTAACGATTTAACCAAGACCTAAAAATCTGTCAACACGAAATCCTTAACGGCGCAGCATTTTTGCACGATTTTTCCGAACCCCTAAAACTGTTCAAACGACAAAACTCAAAACACGAAAAACATTCCTAAGGCATAGATCTATCCCCTGTAAAAATTTCGGAATTTTCCATGGTGTTCTGGTATCTAAAATCGACCCCAAACCGAACTGTTTAGAAATTGAATCTTGAAATCTTGACAGAACATAGGTCCGAACTTGTAGGCGTTTTTTACTCTAGCTCTAGGCCGATTCAGATCTTTAGCCGAAACATGAAAGTTGTAGATAATTGTCTTAGGGAGGTCCCTGTAAAATTTCATAAAATTCGGAGTTAGTTTGCTATGGTAGATCTCGAATTTTTTAAACTGCTGTTATAAAATTCGGACAGATTAATGGCTGGATGAAAATTGACGTTTTTGACCTGTTACCGTAACTCGGATCGAAAAAGTTAAAACACAAAACTTGTTCGTCTCGGTGTTTTTGAGTCAATGGTATATTTTTTAGAATTTTCGGACTTAAAACCTATTTTTAATAAATTTTGGAGTAAACAACGGTTTACCGAGGTCAAATCTTGAAATCTTGTTGAAACGGTGAAATTAGCCTTTAAGGTTTAATGAGTAGAAATTCTTTGAAATAAATACACGAAACGAGAAGATTGAAATATTGTGGTTTATGACTAAGCTGGATACTATCAATGTTGTCTACGGCTTGGGACATAAGAGCCCAAGTGTATGTCTAGTGGACGTAAGAGCCCTAGCGACATATTGATTGTATGGCTAGCGAGCGTAATGAACCTATTAAAAGATTGACCATGATACTTGTGGACATAAGAGCCTAAGCGTATGGCTGGCGGACATATGAGCCCTAGCGATAGTGATCTGTAAGAGAAGTGAAACGAGAAATTGATAAGAGATTCAAATTAAATCCTCGACAAACTGTGCTGTTGAATTTGTGTCATTTTATTCTTGCAAGTTATATTTATGATCGTGTGGAATCCATGACTTTTAAATTATGCGATTAAATTATTATTAAATGAATAAATTAAACTATGCACATGTTTCCTTTAAATTTTATTAATGGCTTTGAAACCCCATAATCATGTATGTGTTTACTCAGCAAGTTTTGCTGACCAAACCACATTTTCTTTTCCTTTTTCTTTCAGAGTTGAGAATTACGAATCGTCATATGCATACATGAGAATTTTGGGAAGATACATCATTTTAGAATTTTTGCATTAGACTAGAACTTGCATGAACGGGCCTGTTTAACCCGTGTTTTGGCCATGTTGGCCCTATGTAAATTCCGCTGCATTATACATATGTAAATATTACTTTCCGCTGCAACTTGTATAATATTATTTTCAAATTATATATGAATGGGCTGTTTGAATGTTTTAAATTCTGAAAAACCATAGCCTTGCATCTCTTTAGCAAGCTCGGAGAAACCGTGTGTAACACCCCGGTTTTGATAACCCAGGCCGGGATGTCGCCGCCATACCTCCCTAGCAAGACACGGCTTCTCCGAGCTTACTAAAGAGATGCAAGGCTATGGTTTTTCAGAATTTAAAGCATTCAAACAGCCCATTGTAATATAATTTAAAAATAATAATATCAAGTTGCAGCGGAATGTAATATTTACATATATATAATTGTAATGCAGCGGAAATTTAAATACTGGGCCAACATGGCCAAAACACGGGTTAGACAGGCCCGTTCATATCATAGTGTAATGCAAAAATTTAAAAACAAAGTTCCCAAAAATTCCCATGCATGTACGTGCGCAAGTATAATCCACATGCTCTGTAGGAAAAGAAGGAAATGGTTTTGAGTCAGCACAACTTGCTGAGTAAGTTAACACATACATGATTGTGGGGTTTCAAAGCCTTTAATTAAATTCAAGGAAAACATATGCATACAAGGCATGATTTAAATTTTATTCATCTAATAATAATTTAATTACATAATTTAAAAGACAAGGATTTCATTAAGATCATAATTTAACACACATGAAAAGGGGGTTTAATTAAATAAATAGATTTTACTCCTAGGCATGCATACGACAATATTCTATTTACCAATTTAAAAAATATATAATTTAATCGTGCACTTGAACATGTATTAAATTTGTAATCAACAATCTAACATGTCATAAAATTTTTAAGACATAATTTAAATGCATAATTTAAAGGCGTGCATAAATAAATAAATACTTAAAAAGTATTAAGTCTTTTATTTCTCCCCGTTACATCACCATTTCTCAATATTTAGTGTAGCCGGTCATCCGGCGGCCGCAGCCGTTTCGTATTTCAAGTATTTCATTGGCCGTTCTAGCACAGTTTCTCATAACATTCACCCTCGACCGTTTTGGCACGAAGCGAAAAGCTAGGGGGCGTTCTATTGAGCATTTTCCCCCTACGTCGGTCACTCTCGGCCGTTTTGGCACGAAGCGAAAAGCTAGAGGGGCACTCCATCGAGCACTCACCCCCTACATAGGTCTCACTCGTCCGTCTAGGCACGATGCGAAAAGCTAGAGGGGCACTCTATCGAGCACTCACCCCCTACATAGCCAAGTATCTCATATGTTTTAATTTAGTGTAACGGGATTTTTCAAAAGAATAGATATATCGTATCTCAAGGTCTCGACCGTTTGTTTCGATATTTCAAAATCTCTTTGAATTGAAATCATTTGACGTCACAGTTTACGCCTTTTTAATTCAAAAATTCATTTCAGGTCCAAAAATTCTGATATTTTCACAGTATATCAAAAACACCCTAACGAACAACTTTCGTGTTTTAAATTTTTCGAAATAAGTTGAGGAAACATGTCAAAAATCGAGTTTAATGCAAAAACATTTCACTGTCCAGTGGCAGTTTTGACACAGTTTAGAAAATAGACTTTTTGACATATCAAATGGACTCCAAAAATTATGAAATTTTATATGCACATACTAGACATGAATATCTACAATTTTCATTTAGATTGCAAAGATCAAATCGGACTAGAAAATATAGAAACATGCTCATGAAGTTCGGATATGTTCATAGTCAGATTTCGAAAAGTCTTATCAAGGCAGTTTATGTTTGATGCGATTTGAAATAGCAAACATCAACGAAAATGTCTGACATTTTTACACAACATAGATTAATATGTTAGAATCAAAATTCTAGTTTTGAGGTTTTCGGTTTGAACTCTCGAAATAGGGGTTTTGGTCCGATTTCAAATCTGTCACAGTTTCAAGTTTGACTCTCAAGGCAGGTTGGTTCTCGGCCGTTTTCGGATATCAAAACGCAATGAAAATTTTACACGAACTGGATCTATGTCTTAGGAACGTTTTTCATGTTTTGAGTTTTTCCATTTGAGCAGTTTTAAGGGTTCGAAAAATTCGCACAAAATCGTTGCGCCGGGGGGGTTTTTCGTGTTGGCAGATTTTGGAGTTATTAAATCCCTATGTTTGGTTGCATTTTAAGTCACCCAAAACCAAGTAAGCATTAACTTACAGTGGGGATGATGCTAGGAGGTCACGGGGTCGTCCGGAATCCACGGGATGTCACGAACGAATCTCCTCAAGTCGATTTCTTCTTTCGACGTCCTCGAACCGAATCCGAAAGCAAAAGTCTAGGGTTAGATCGGATTTTCGGACTTGAAAACTTAAACAAAAACCTATGGACGACTTACCACAATCTGGAATACTAAGATGTTGTTCTCCACGCCTCCTTCGTCGATTCCCGTCGCCGGAAAGTCGTCGGAAAGTGAAGGACTTGTGTTTTTTTCGGTTTTTGGGAGAGTTTTCGATGGAGGAGTGGTTGTAAGACTAAGGGATGAGGCTAGGGTTCATCCAACCTCGTCCTAAATGTCTTCCCTTCGTCTGAGATAGAGTTTCCAAAGTCGGGGGTCGAAATATGGCAAGAAATCCCCGAAATCGCGCAATTGGCAGCTGCTGCTGCATTGGCGCGGTGGTGGCGCGGTTAAAGGGAGAAAACCGTGCGGACAGCACGCGAGCCCCGGCTGGGCTGCGGTCCGTGCCGGGCCGTGCGTTCCGTCGGGCCTTTTCTCCTCTCTTCCGGACTTCTGTCCTCCTACGTTTTCGGGCTCGATTTTTCGGGTCATTCTCGGATTATAAATTCTTATCTTAAATTTATCTCAACTCAAATGAATTTCATGTTTGAAATCTTAAGTCCGTCGGTCTCGATTTCATCGGCTTCCAATTCGTCGTCTTTTGACTCCCGTGCAATAACTCGTGTAATTAAATTAATTCCGACTTCACGGGTTCTTGGAATTATAATTCTTTTCCTTCTTGAATTTAATTCCAATCATTTTGACTTAATTCGTGGAATGTCTTCGGGCTTCCTTTCCCTCTTTTATTCCATTTTGAATTTTTGAATCTATCGGCGTTTCATTTCCGAACAATAATTTATTGTGATAAATTATTTTCTTCTTCCCGGAGACATTTCGACCTTGATCGGATTAAGAAATAAATTTTATTCCTTTAAACGCCGATAAAAATCCCGGGTATTACACCGTGTCTTGCTAGGGAGGTGTGGCGGTGACACCCCGACCTGGGTGATCAAAAACCGGGGTGTTACAGAGTGGTATCAGAGCCCGGCTTATTTTTAAATTAGTATTATTACTTTTAAACTACTAGATTATTATTTTAACTTATCATTTTTAAATTATAATTATAGAAGTCCAAATTATTTTTAGCCAAATTATTTTTGAGTCCAATGATAATTATTTTTGACCCAATATAAAGGTCCAAGAATTTTAGCTATTATTTTAAATTTTTAAATCATTAATCCCATGGAAGAAATTTTTATTTTTAAAACTCATGGGAATTAGAAAATATATATATATATATATATATACATAGTGCATGAATTATTTTAGGGGGGGGGGTCATCATTTGCATATGCATATTACATTTCCCTAAACATAGAGAACTTAGAAGCGTGTAACGTTCTAACTTAGATCTTCTGCTTGCACTAGATAACTTAGACGCTTGACATCAAATTAGGAATGCTAACTAGAGACGGATCTTGCCCCAGTTCTAGATCGCGTTCATCTAAGCGCATGCCTAAGCATAACAAATCTCGGCCTTAGCCATTCCTATCCTCGTGCGGATTAGAAAATTTCCTATGTGGAACAGTAAAAATCAAGTATTTTTATTTCAAAAATCTTGTTTGGTTTCCCAAACAACAAATCTGAAAATTCGAAATCCGAAATCAGAAACTCACGATGCTAAAAAAAAAATCTGGACAGACATGTCCAAAAAAAAAAACGTGGCCTTATGGGCGCGCCTTTAACACTTGATCTCACATATGATTTAGCAAATTTCTTGTTCAAGCGATCTATCTAAACTCTGATAAACTAATCTATATACGTTATAATAGAAAATGGCACCTAGGAGAAAACCAAGGAAGGTAAGTCCAAACGGCACTGACGCAAACCTCCCCAACGTGGCCAATTACAAAGAGACCCCTCAAAACCTAGGAGAACGAATGCCTCCTGCACCCAACAACATGGAAGAACGTCTAAGGATTGTGGAGGAAGTCCTTGTAGCATTAGGAAATGCCGAGGTGCATAGGGCACAAACAGTACCTCCGCTAGTAGCTCGAGTCAACTACTTGGCGTTAGTAAACCCCTACAACCCACCCCATTATGACGGCCAAGAGGATCCGGCCAAGTTGGAAGGTTGGATCCGTACCTTTGACAAGCTCTTGAACGCTATCAAATGCCCTGATGAGGAGAAGATACACGTAGCGACCTACTACCTAGGAGGCGAAGCCGATGAGTGGTGGCAAAACCTTCGCGCGAATTCAGAGGAAGACGAAGAAGCTTACACCTGGGAAGAACTTAAGGAAGCCTTGAGGGAAAGATTCTACCCACTGAGCACCAAGACTGCGAAATACGAGGAATTCATCAACCTAAAGCAAGTTGTGCAAACAGTGCAGGAGTACTACACCAAATTCAAGGAGCTAGTACGATTTGCTACGAGGCTAGTACCAACCGACTCTGACAAGGCTCAGAAATTCGAGATGGGTCTGAACCTTAGTATCCGGGAGATACTTGCAGTACGACAATTCACAAACCTGCAGACGATATATGACCACGCTGTAGCAATTGCTCGAATCCAGCAATTGAAGCGAAGGAACATGGTGAGTCGAGCAAGGACTCGCAAGGACTTGAGAAGAAGGATCGAAAAGACAACAATAACAAATTTAGGAAAGACAATGGATCCCGAAGGAAAGAAAATAAAGGTCCCAACAATGGAGGAGACGACAACTGTGGTGCGTTTATACCACGCTGCCCACGATGCAACCATGCACATCTGGTGCGCCAATGCCCGAAGCCTGGAACCTGCCGTATGTGCGCCAAGCTTGGTCACAAGGCTGGTGAATGTCGAATGCCAGAGGAGGCGATCGAAAAGAGAGCAGATTTGGTGAACCTTCAGCAAGGAGAGAGGGACGAGGAACAAGACCAAAACCCGAACCCTCTTGAGAACAATGAATAGGCAGTTATGGGGACATAACTGAAGTCCTAAGGGAGAGAGGATGTGATACCCCGTAATTTATTTTTGGAGTTCGACTCGATAAGATGTATCCTTAAAAAAATAATAATAATAAACAAATTCAAATTGTTTTGAACTACGTTATGGCTTTATCCCTTCACAGGGTACGTAGGCAGCTTAGAAATTTTAATTCTAAGTTCAGTCACAAAATAATAAAACACACAAAAAGTCCTTAGCACGAGAAAAGCCGAAACACAACTTCGAGGACGAAGTTGATTCTTAAAGAGGGTAGACTGTAATACCCGAGAATTTTCTAACATAAAATAAATAAATAATACAATAAATAAATAAATACATAAATAAACACAAGAAATGAGGAACGAAATTTAACTTGAAAAGGAATCAAAGTTCCGAGAACCCGGGAAGCCGAAGACAATTTAATCGAATAAATTGCTACATGTGGAACCCAACACTGATGGACTCAATAACTCGAGTTCAAATGTGAAATTAGATCCGAATAAAATTAAGATAGGAAATCGGAGCCCGAAGATAACTCGGAAATCGGAGTCCGAGAGCATAGAGGGATAGAAGTCCGAAAGAGAGGATGAAAGACCCAACGGATCGCACGACCCAGCCCAGACCGAAGTCCGGGCCAGGGTGGCGCAGTCTCCGCGCGGTGTTAGGGGGAAGAGCGCGCCAAGTGCGCGCCGTTGGCGACAGACGAGATGTTTCGCGATTTACTCGCCCGAATCCGGATTTTTCGACTTCGGTTGCATTCCTTTCGGCTCAAGACACATAGGGACAGACCTTGGATGTCCCCTAGGTCTTGTCCATCTATAAATAATCCTTTAGTTCGATCCCAAACACTTTTCAAACCCTACAAAATCTCTCTACACATCAAACCCTAATTCTGGAGTCGTCAGAGGCACGAAACCAAGGAAAGGGACTGTCTTGGATGAAATTTGGAGTCTTCTATCGTGGTGGTAAGATCTGATCTATTTCTTTTTCCATATGTGATTCGAAAATGAATCCTAATTCGATCTTTTTCTATTCTAAACCCCCGATCCGGATCGAGAACGAAGAACCCGACGAACCAAGGAGATAGACGGAGGACTGGAAGCCACGCTTCTGAATCGATGAGCCGGGACGACCAAAGATCTGTAAATTAACCTTACCATTGTTTTTGGGCGGATTAAAATACATCGGATCTAACGATTTAACCAAGAACCTAAAAATATGTCAACACGAAATCTTTAACGGCGCAGCGTTTTTGCACGATTTTTCCGAACCCTAAAACTGTTCAAACGACAAAACTCAAAACACGGTTCCTAAGGCTTAGATCTATCTCCTGTAAAAATTTCAGAATTTTCCATGGTGTTTTGATATCTGAAATCGACCCCAAATCGAACTGTTTTAAAATTGAATCTTGAAATCTTGACAGAACATAGGTCCGAACTTGTAGGCATTTTTGACTCTAGCTCTAGGCTGATTCAGATCTTTAGCCGAACATGAAAGTTGTAGATAATTGTCTTAGGGAGGTCCCTGTAAAATTTCATAAAATTTGGAGTTAGTTGGCTATGGTAGATCTCAAATTTTTGAAACTGCTGTTATAAAATTCGGACAGATTAATGGCTGGATGAAAATTAACGTTTTTGACCTGTTCCCGTAACTCAGATCGAAAAAGTTAAAACACAAAACTTGTTCGTCTCGGTGTTCTCGAGTCAGTGGTAAATTCTTTAGAATTTTCAGACTTAAAACCGATTTTTAATAAATTTTGGAGTAAACAACAGTTTACCGAGGTCAAATCTTGAAATCTTGTTGAAACGGTGAAATTAGCTTTTAAGGTTTTAATGAGTAGAAATTCTTTGAAATAAAATACACGAAACGAGAAGATTGAAACATTGTGTTTATGACTAAGCTGGATACTATCAATGTTGTCTACGGCTTGGGACATAAGAGCCCAAGTGTATGTCTAGTGGACGTAAGAGCCCTAGCGACATATTGATTGTATGGCTAGCGAGCGTAATGAACCTATTAAAAGATTGACCATGATTGTAATACCCGAGAATTTTATAATATAAAAATAATAAATAAATAAATGAATAATAAATAAATACCATAAATAAATAAGTAAATACAATAAATAAATAAATGTAGAAGAAAGGAGAAATGAAAGTAATTAAAGAAATTAAATTAAACAAAAGAAATTAAATATGTTAAATAAGTCGTTACACGGGAACCCGATACCAATGAACTCGAGAATTCGATTCAAAACATAAATTTAGATCCGAAGGAAATGACGACACGAAATAGGAACCCGAAGAGAGCCCGGAAATCGGAATCCGGGAGCATAGAGGGATAGAAACCCGAAAGAGAGGAGGAAAAGCACGACCGATCGCACGACCCGCCCGGAAATTTAGATCCAGGCGTGTTTGGCACGCTGGCCGCGCGCTAAAGGGGAGAAAGGCGCGCCAACCCCGCGCCAGCAGACAGATTTGCCCGTTGCGAGATTCTCTCGCCCGAATCCGGATTTTTTGGCTTCGGTTGCATCCCTTTCGGCTCAAGACTCACCAAGGACGACCTTGGACGTCCCCAGATCGTGCCTATCTATAAATAAACCCCTCAAACGACCCTAAACCCTTTTCAAAATCCTACGATACTCTCTATACACAAAAGTCGTAATCCCGGAGTCAACGGAGGCACCAAAACTGAGACGGTGGCTGTTTGGACAAAATCCGGAAGATCTCCAACGTTGTGGTAAGCTCTAGTCCGATAATTCTTTCACGTTTCAATCCGAAAATGGATTCTAACCTCGTTTCTTTTCTCTCTACACCCCGAATCGGATCTAGAACGGAGAACCCGACGAGCGGAGAGGATAGACGGTGGACTGGAAGCCACGCCTCCGAAATTGACAACCCCGGACGACTAAGAAACTATAAATTAACACTTACACGGTTTTGGGAGTAACTAAAACGTTTGAAACTAAAAGATTAAACAAGAAAATCGAAAATCTGTCAAGATGATGTTTTTACCGACGTAGCGTTTGTATATGATTTTTCTGAACCTCTAAAATCTTCAAACGAGAAAACTTAAAACATGAAAAACGTTACTAAGGCTTAGATCTATCTCCTGTAAAATTTTTAGAATTTTTCGTGAAGTTTTGATATGTTAAATCGACCCCAAACCGAACTGTTTTGAAATCGGATCTTGAAAACTAGGCAGAACATAGAGTTGAAATTGTTGACGTTTTTTACTATAGTTCTAGGCCGAATTAGTTCCTTAGCCAAACATGAAAGTTGTAGATATTTGTCTTAGAAAGGTCTCTGTAAAATTTCATTAAATTTGGAGTTTATTTGCTATGGTAGAACTTGAAATCGTTAAACTGTGGTATATGAAATTCGGACAGATTAGTGTTTCTGCGAAAATTGATGTTTTTGACCTATTTCGGTATCTCGGATCGAAAAAGTTAAAACACGAAAGTTGTTCATCTCGACGTTTCCGAGTCAGTATTGAATTTTAGGAACTTTTGGAATTAAATCTGATTTTTAACGAATTTTAGAGTAAACAGTGGTTTACGGAAGTCAAATCTTGAAATCTTGTTGAAAACATGAAATTAGCCTTTAGGATTGAAACAAGTTGAAATATGATTTTTAAATAAATTAAATTGAAATCAGAATTTTGAAATTAATCCCCTTACAAACTTGATAAATTAAAATTAGGGGTGAGTGCTCTGCAGGGTGCCCCCTAACTGCTTCACTTCGTGCCTTTATGGACGATGGTGACCCCGCGCGAAATTGAGATATGATATTGTCAAAACGGCATGAGGTATAGAGCCTACACTCCTGAGAATATCCACATGGGTTTCCCGAGGCTCCGGAGTGGTACTGGGTATGGCTGATACGGTTGCGGCCGCCGGGCTACCGACTAAACTTGTCGAGATTGTGATGTAATCGTGAAATACTTGAAATATTAAATCTGGGATGTAATGGGGAAATTAGATTAAATTAAATTAAATTAAATTATATATTGTTGTCCAATTAAAACTATTTAAATGCTTTATTTAAATTGTGGTTTTTATTTTAAATTATGTGAAATGTGTTGTTAAATAAAGCCTTGAATTAAATTATGCAAATTGGATAGTTGAGTAAATTAAATTGAGTTATTATGTTTATTATCATGCTTTTATTTAAATATTAAATTAATGGCTTTTAAACCCTGCGATCATGTCTGTATTAACTTACTCAGCAAGTTGTGCTGACCAAACCATTTTTATTTCTTTTTCTTACAGAGTATGTGGATTGAACATGTATGAGCACGATCATGCATGGGGATTTTGGGAACACTATTTTGTTTTAAATTTTGCATTAGACGATATTATGAACGGGCCTGTTTAACCCGAGTTTTGGCCATGTCGGCCCTATTTACATTTTCCGCTGCAATACTATAGTTAATATTATTTCCGCTGCACTATGATATTATTATTTTTCCAATTATATTATATGCGCTGTTTTGAGTGCTTTAAATATTTTAAATACTGCAATACCTAGCCTTACTTCTCTTTAGTAAGCTCGGAGAAACCGTGTCTTACTAGGGAGATGTGGCGGTGACACCCCGACCTGGGTGACCAAAAACCGAGGTGTTACAAGTTGGTATCAGAGCCCGGCTTATTTTTAAATTAGTATTATTATTTTTAAACTATTAGATTATTATTTTTAAACCATTATTATTTTTAAATTATTATAAACATGGAAGCCCAAATTATTATTTTTAAATTCCTAGTTCCAAATTTTATTTTTGAGCCAAAAAAATAATTATTTTTGACCCAATATAGTGGTCCAAGAAATTTAAACTAGTATTTTTAATCATTAATTCCATGGAAAAAAATTTTATTCTTTAAAACCCATGGGAATTAGAAAATATATATATACTCAGTGCATTAAATTGTTTTTGGGGGGAAAATCATCATTTGCATGTGCACATTGCATTTCCTTTACTTTAGAGAACTTAGAATCTTGGCGAATCTTAACTTGGAATCTTGGCGAAATTAACTTAGATCTTTGCTTGCGCTAGATGGCTAGTCAAGACATGATGAACTTGATGATCAAAATGATGAACGCGCATTTCGACTCCAAACAAACCCTAGAACAAATGAAACATCGCATAGCTCAATTGGAGGCAAACCTGTACCACATGGGCAACCTAAGAGAGACGATAGGAACTTCTATTTGTAGTAGTTACTATTTTTGCTAAGGAAACATTACTATTTTTGTATATCCTATCATTTGTACTAAAAATTTCTTTTGAGAAAATAAAATACAAGATTTATCTATATATATTTAAATTCGAAAAAAAAGAAGAAAATCTGGACAGACTGTCCGAATTGAAAAAAAAATCTGGACAGACTGTTCGAATTTTAAAAAAAAAATTTAAAATTTTACATTGTAATTAGCTCAATCGAATATTATGTGAGAGGATAGAAATATATTTAAAATTTTCTTCCTTAGCCAAACACTACTATTCCCTAATCTATACCATTTGTAACAGAATGACACCCAAAGGAAGACCGAGAGCCCAACCTATTCCCCAAACGCCTACTGAGACACCACCAAATGTCACGGAACCGGCTCAACCTGAGGAGGAACAACCCCAAGGTGCGCAGGACGCCCCTGCACAGAACAATGTGGGCGATCGTCTTCGGACGATAGAGGAAGTCTTAGTTGCGCTAAGGAACGCGCAAGTCAACCAGGGACAAGCTGCGGCGGTACCTCCGCCCCAAGCTCGCCCCAACTACTTGGCGATGGTAAATCCTTACCAGCCGCCCCACTACGCTGGTGAGGAGGATCCAGCTAAACTGGAGGAGTCGATCCGGACCTTCGACAAGCTGTTGGGAGCAGTCAAGTGTCCGGAAGGAGAAAGAGTGCACGTCGCCTCATACTACTTGGGAGGCGAAGCGGACGACTGGTGGCAGGCGACACAAGCCAAACTGACGGAGGATGACGAGCCCTACTCATGGGCGGAAATGATGGAGCTGCTCAGGGATCGACTCTATCCCCTGAGTACCAAATCAGCGATGTACGAGGAATTCCTGTCGCTGAAGCAAGGAGGCCATACCGTGCAGGAGTACTATACTCGTTTCAAGGAGCTGGTGAGGTTCGCACCAAGGCTAGTGCCCACTGATGCAGAAAAGGCACAAAAGTTCGAGATGGGACTAAACCTGTCTGTTCGCGAGGTGATCGCGGGGGTACACTACCCCGACTTGCAAGCTGTGTATGACCGTGCCGTGGCAGTAGCGCGAGTGCAACAACTGAAGAGAAGGGTGAGTGGGGAGTCCAGCCGGGGACCCCAAGACAAGAGGAATCGGGAAGCGAAAACAATACGGGCAGAACTGAGCGACGGGGAGGGCCGAATAGGCCACAACAGTCAAATAATGGGAGGAGGTTTAACCAAGAAGAACCGGTACCACCTTGCCCGAGATGTGGACGACCCCATCTGGCAAGGGGATGCCCTCAACAGGGCGCTTGCTTCCGATGTGGTCGAATGGGTCACGTTCGACGGGATTGCCGAACCAGGGTCGAGAACATAACAAAAAGGGACGATTTGGTCACGGGGCAAGAACAACCTCAAAATCAAAACGGGCGGAACGGGAATAACTAGGGGTACAGACCCCCTCAAAATAGGCCGCAGAACCAGAACCAGAACCAACGACCTCCGCCCCCTCAGAATCAAAACCAACAGCAAAATAAGCAGCCGAATGCGAACTAGCAGGGCAATGAGGGACGCCCTATGGGGAGGCTTAACGTGGTTAACCAAGTGGACGTGCCTGCTCAAGGAGAAGTGATGGCAGGTACATTTTATGTTCTGAATACACCCCTTAGAGTTCTATTTGATTCTGGAGCTAGTTGCTCAATCATAGCATCAAGAATAGTGCCTGAGTTAGATCTACCTAAGTGCGAGAGAATTAGCTTAGGAATTCAATTGCCTTCAGGAGAAGTAGTATCTTGCTCTAAACGATATAACAGAATTCCTATAGTGATAAAGAACGTAGAATTCTTCGCGAACTTAGTAGAATTTAACTTAAGAGACTTTGACATTATACTGGGGATGGATTGGTTATCCCAGTATAAGGCGGTGATCGAATGCCAAAAGCAAAAGATCACCTTGTCAAAAAGTAGGGGAAAGAGAGTTATCTTTTACTCTCAGCCCCCTAAGAAGAGTAACAAAATCGTTAGTGCACTAAAACTAAGTAACTTGATGCGTAAGGGGTATGCGCTATATGCGTGCTACGTGAACAACCTTGAGGCGGAAGAAAACAAGGTTGACAGCATTCCAGTAGTAAGAGAATACCCGGACGTGTTCCTTGAGGACGTTCCGGGCATGCCACCTGAGAGAGATCTTGAATTCACTATAGATCTCATTCCGGGAACAGAGCCTGTCTCAAAAGCTCCGTACCGGATGGCACCGCTGGAAATGAAGGAGTTAAAGGAACAACTCGAGGAGCTGTTAGGAAAAGGTTATATAAGGCCGAGTACTTCCCCCTGGGGAGCACCGTTTTTATTTGTCAAGAAGAAAGACGGAGGTCTACGTCTTTGCATAGATTACCGAGGATTGAACCAAGTAACCATCAAGAATAAATACCCCCTGCCGAGAATTGAGGATCTATTTGATCAACTGAAGGGAGCTTCAGTATTCTCGAAGATCGACTTGCGATCTGGGTATCATCAATTGAGAATCGCCGAGAAGGACATTCCAAAGACGGCGTTTCAAACGCGATATGGCCATTACGAGTTCACAGTGTTATCCTTCGGGTTAACAAATGCTCCGGCCATGTTCATGAACCTCATGAACAACGTGTTCCGAGAATTGTTAGATCAGTGCGTCGTAGTGTTCATCGACGACATCCTGATCTACTCGAAGAGCGAGGAAGAGCATGCCCAACACTTACATTAAGTGTTAGAAATCCTGCGAAGAAATCAGCTATATGGCAAGTTGTCGAAATGCAATTTCTGGTTGAAAGAAGTGGCATTTCTCGGACACATAGTATCCGCTGATGGAGTATCAGTAGATCCGGCAAAGGTTTCTGCAGTGACGGAGTGGGCAACTCGACGAGTCCAACGGAAATAAGAAGTTTCCTTGGATTAGCTGGGTATTATAGACGATTTGTGAAGGACTTTTCAAGGATTGCACGTCCTTTGACCCAGCTACTGAAGAAAGGAGCAAAATACGAGTGGACCGAAGCGTGTGAGACTGCGTTTCAAGAATTGAAGAAACGACTCACAACCACACCCGTATTAACACTACCATCATAGAATGGTGACTTCGAAGTTTATAGCGATGCTTCGAAGGAAGGTCTAGGTTGTGTTTTGATGCAAGACTCGAGAGTCGTAGCATATGCATCACGCCAACTAAAACCTCACGAGGAGAATTACCCGACACACGACCTGGAGTTGGCAGCGGTCGTTTTCGCTCTAAAGATATGGAGACATTATCTTTATGGGCGAAAGTGTCGAATGTTCACCGACCACAAGAGTTTGAAGTGTATATTCACTCAGAAGGAGTTGAATCTAAGACAACGAAGGTGGTTGGAACTCATCAAAGATTACGACTTGGAAATATCTTACCACGAGGGGAAGGCGAACGTGGTAGCCGATGCCCTAAGTCGGAAGACCCAACACGTGCCAAACTCGTTGGTGATTCTGCCGGCATTGTACATGGATTTAGCAAGATTGGACGTAGAACTTGTGCATCCGGGCACAGTGAGTGAAACGATTAACGCGATGGTTGTAGAAACTCCAATATTGGATGAGATTCGACTCGCTCAACCGGGCGACGCGAAATTGGAGAAGATAAAGGGGTACATTGCCGAAGGAAAGGCAATCGGATTTGCTATCCACGAGGATGGAGGCATCCTCTTTAAAGAGAGATGGTGTGTACCTCAGAAGTGTGCCGAATTGAAGCAAAAGTTGATGGAGAAAGGGCACAACACGCCATATTTCGTACATCCCGGAGGTGACAAGCTATACAAAGATCTGAAGAAGATCTATTGGTGGCCGGGAATGAAGAAGGAAGTGGCAAACTTCATGGCGAAATGTCTCACCTGCCAAAGGGTTAAGGCAGTGCGACATAAACCCCTAGGATTGATGCAACCACTTGAGATTCCAAGTTGGAAATGGGACAGCATCTCAATGGATTTTGTCTCGGGATTACCACGATCACCTAAAGGCATGAACAAGATTTGGGTGATTGTGAATAGGCTAACGAAGACGGCCTTATTTATCCCAATGAAGGACACATGGACTATGGACCAATTGGCCCGAGCCTACATTGATAATGTGGTACGATGACATGGAGTACCACATGATATCATTTCCGATAGAGACAGTAGATTTGTCTCTCATTTCTGGACGGAGTTACAAAAAGCTCTCGGTACTCAAATCAAAATGAGCACCGCATTCCACCCGATGACGGATGGACAAACCGAGAGAACAATCCAAACACTCGAAGACATGCTGAGAGCATGTGTGTTGGAATTTAAGGGAAATTGGGAGTCTCATTTACCCTTAATTGAGTTCACTTATAATAACAGCTACCATGCTAGTATCGGCATGGCACCATTCGAGGCGTTGTATGGACCAAGGTGCCGAAGTCCGTTGAGCTGGGAAGAAACGATAAGTCCGTGGTGGTGGGACCACAACTTATCGAAGACATGGCTCAACAAATCAAGGTGATTTAAGGAAAAATGAAAGCCGCACAAGACCGTCAAAAGAGTTATGCCGACGTGAGACGGCGAGACCTAGAATTTCAAGTGGGAGATAGGGTCATGCTAAAGATATCACCCATGAAGGGGGTGATGCGCTTTGGCAAACGAGGAAAGTTGAGTCCTCGATACATAGGACCTTATGAGATTCTAGAACGAGTCGGAACTCTAGCCTACCGATTGGTTTTACCGCCACAATTAGATCGAGTTCATAACATCTTCCATGTTTCACAACTAACGAAGTATGTGTCGGACCCGACACATGTCCTTCAAGCCGAAATAATCGAACTCGACGAAGATTTGACTTATGAAAAAGTACCAGTGCGAATTTTGGATGTGAAGGAGCGAGTAACGAGAAGTAAAACCGTCAAGATGGTCAAGGTTCTTTGGTCGGACCACGAAAGTGAGACGGCAACTTGGGAAGTAGAATCCGACATGAGAGAACGCTACCCGACACTGTTCCAAACCGACACCGACACAGTTATGGGGACATAACTGCAATCTTAAGGGGGAGAGGATGTCATACCATGTATTTTTGTAATCAAACAAACAAATTCAATTTGTTTTGAACTACCTCATGGCTTGATCCCTTCACCGGGTACGTAGGCAGCTTAGAAGTTTTAATTCTAAGTTCAGTCACAAAATAATAATACAAACAAAAAAGACCTTAGCACGAGAGAAGTCGAAACACAACTTCGAGGACGAAGTTGATTCTTAAGGAGGGTAGACTGTAATACCCGAGAATTTTATAACATAAATACAATAAATAAATAAACGAATAATAAATAAATACCATAAATAAATAAGTAAATACAATAAATAAATAAATGTAGAAGAAAGGAGAAATGAAATTAATTAAAGAAATTGAATTAAACATAAGAAATTAAATAAGTTAAATAAGTCGTTACACGGGAACCCGATACCAATGAACTCGAGAATTCGAGTCAAAACATAATTTAGATCCGAAAGAAATGACGACACGAAATAGGAACCCGAAGAGAGCCCGGAAATCGGAATCCGGGAGCATAGAGGGATTAAAACCCGAAAGAGAGGAGGAAAAGCACGACGGATCGCACGACCCGCCCGGAACGGAGTCCAAGCGTGTTTGGCGCGCTGGCCGCGCGCTAAAAGGGAGAAAGGCGCGCCAACCCCGCGCCAGCAGACAGATTTGCCCGTTGCGAGATTCTCTCGCCCGAATTCGGATTTTTCGGCTTCGATTGCATCCCTTTCGGCTCAAGACTCACCAAGGCCGACCTTGGACGTCCCCAGGTCGTGCCTATTTATAAATAAACCCCTCAAACGACCCTAAACCCTTTTCAAAACCCTACGATACTCTCTATACACAAAAGTCGTAATCCCGGAGTCAACGGAGGCACCAAAACTGAGACGGTGGCTGTTTGGACGAAATCCGGAAGATCTCTCCAACATTGTGGTAAGCTCTAGTCCGATAATTCTTTCACGTTTCAATCCGAAAATGGATTCTAACCTCGTTTCTTTTCTCTCTACACCCCGAATCGGATCTAGAACGGAGAACCCGACGAGCGGAGAGGATAGACGGTGGACTGGAAGCCACGCCTCCGAAATCGACAACCCCGGATGACTAAGAAACTGTAAGTTAACACTTACACGGTTTTGGGAGTAACTAAAACGTTTCAAACTAAAAGATTAAACAAGAAAATCGAAAATCTGTCAAGATGATGTTTTTACCGACGCAGCGTTTGTATATGATTTTTCCGAACCTATAAAAGTCTTCAAACGAGAAAACTTAAAATACAAAAAATGTTCCTAAGGCTTAGATCTATCTCCTGTAAAATTGTTAAAATTTTTCGTGAAGTTTTGTTATGTTAAATCAACCCCAAACCGAACTGTTTTGAAATCGGATCTTGAAAACTGGGCAGAACATAGAGTTGAACTTGTTGACGTTTTTGACCATGGTTCTAGGCCGAATTAGATCTTTAGCCGAACATGAAAGTTGTAGATATTCATCTTAGGAAGGTCTCTGTAAAATTTCATTAAATGTGGAGTTGATTTGCTATGGTAGAACGCGAAATCTTTAAACTGTGGTATATGAAATTCGGACATATTAGTGTTTCTGCGAAAATTGATGTTTTTGACCTGTTTCGGTATCTCGGATCGAAAACATTAAAACACGAAAGTTGTTCATCTCGACGTTTCCGAGTCAATAATGATTTTTCGGAATTTTTGCAATTAAATCTGATTTTTAACGAATTTTAGAGTAAACAGTGGTTTACCGGAAGTCAAATCTTGAAATCTTGTTGAAAACATGAAATTAGCCTTTAGGGTTGAAACAAGTTGAAATATGATTTTTAAATAAATTAAATTGAAATTAGAATTTTGAAATTAATCCCCTTACAAACTTGATAAATTAAAATTAGGGGTGAGTGCTACACTTCGTGCCTTTATGGACGATGGTGACCCCGCGCGAAATTGAGATATGATATTGCCAAAACGGCATGAGATATAGAGCCTACACTCTCGAGAATATCCACATGGGTTTCCCGAGGCTCCGGAGTGGTACTGGGTATGACTGATACGGTTGCGGCCGCCGGGCTACCGGCTAAACTTGTCGAGATTGCGATGCAATCGTGAAATACTTGAAATATTAAATCTGGGATGTAATAGGGAAATTAAATTAAATTAAATTAAATTAAATTATGAATTGTTGTCCAATTAAAACTATTTAAATGCTTATTTAAATTGTGGCTTTTATTTTAAATTATGTGAAATGTGTTGTTAAATAAAGCCATGAATTAAATTATGCTAATTGGATAGTTGATTAAATTAAATTGAGTTATTATGTTTATTATCATGCTTTTATTTAAATATTAAATTAATGGCTTTTAAACCCTGCGATTATATCTGTGTTAACTTACTCAGCAAGTTGTGCTGACCAAACCATTTTTATTTTTTTTTCTTACAGAGTATGTGGAATGAACATGTATGAGCACGATCATGCATGGGGATTTTGGGAACACGTGTTTTGGCCTGTTTAACCCGTGTTTTGGCCATGTCGGCCCTATTTACATTTTCCGCTGCAATACTATACGTAAATATTATTTCCGTTGCACTATGATATTATTATTTTTGAATTATATTGTATGGGCTGTTTTGAATGCTTTAAATGTTTTAAATACTGCAATACCTAGCCTTGCATCTCTTTAGTAAGCTCGGAGAAACCGTGTCTTACTAGGGAGATGTGGCGGTGACACCCCGACCTGGGTGACCAAAAACCAGAGTGTTACAATGATACTTGTGGACATAAGAGCCCAAGCGTAAGGCTGGCGGACATAAGAGCCCTAGCGATGGTGATCACTAAGAGAAGCGAAACGAGAAATTGATAAGAGATTCAAATTAAATCCTCGACAAATTGTGCTGTTAAATTTGTATCATTTTATTCTTGCAAGTTATATTTATGATCGTGTGGAATCCATTACTTTTAAATTATGCGATTAAATTATTATTAAATGAATAAATTAAACTATGCACATGTTTCCTTTAAATTTAATTAATGGCTTTGAAACCCCGTAATCATGTATGTGTTAACTTACTCAGTAAGTTTTGCTGACCAAACCACATTTTCGTTTCCTTTTTGTCTCAGAGTTGAGAATTATGCATCGTCATATGTATACATGGGAATTTTGGGAAGATACATCATTTTAGAATTTTTGCATTAGACTAGAACTTGCATGAACGGGTCTGTTTAACCCGTGTTTTGGCCATGTTGGCCATATGTAAATTCCGCTGCATTATACATATGTAAATATTACTTTCCGCTGCAACTTGTATAATATTATTTTCAAATTATATATGAATGGGCTGTTTGAATGTTTTAAATTCTGAAAAACCATAGCCTTGCATCTCTTTAGCAAGCTCGGAAAAACCGTGTCTTGCTAGGGAGGTGTGGCGGTGACACCGCGACCTGGATGATAAAAAAACCGGGGTGTTACAGAGTGGTATCAGAGCCCGGCTTATTTTTAAATTAGTATTATTACTTTTAAACTACTAGATTATTATTTTAACTATTATTTTAAACCATTATCATTTTTAAATTATAATTATAGAAGTCCAAATTAACTTTAGCGAAATTATTTTTGAGCCCAATGATAATTATTTTTGACCCAATATAGAGGTTCAAGAATTTTAGCTATTATTTTAAATTTTTAAATCATTAATCCCATGGAATAAATTTTTATTTTTAAAACTCATGGGAATTGTGCATGAATTATTTTGGGGGGTCATCATTTGCATATGCATATTGCATTTCTCTAAGCATAGAGAACTTAGAAGCATGTAACGTTTCTAACTTAGATCTTCTGCTTGCACTAGATAACTTAGACGCTTGACATCAAATTAGGAATGCTAACTAGAGACGGATCTTGCCCCAGTTCTAGATCGCGTTGATCTAAGCGCATGCCTAAGCATAACAAATCTCGGCCTTAGCCATTCCTATCCTCGTACGGATTAGAAAATTTCATATGTGGAACAGTAATAATCAAGTTTTATTAAAACAATTTTTATTTCAAAAATCTTGTTTGGTTTCCCAAACAACAAATCTGAAAATTCGAAATCCGAAATTAGAAACTCACGATGCTAAAAAAAAAAAAAAAAATCTGGACAGACCCTGTCCAAAAAAAAAAAACGGGCCTTATGGGCGCGCGTTTAACACTTGATCTCACATATGATTTAGCAAATTTCTTGTTCAAGCGATATATCTAAACTCTGATAAACTAATCTATATACGTTATAATAGAAAATGGCACCTAGGAGAAAACCAAGGAAGGTAAGTCCAAACGGCACTGACGCTAACCTCCCCAACGTGTCCAATAACAATGAGACCCCTCAAAACCTAGGAGAACGAGTACCTCCTGCACCCAAGGCACCTGAGCTGGAACCCTGGAGGTCTGGGGCGCCGCATTGGCACTCCGGACTGTTTTTGGGCGCCGCCAAGGCTGTGCGGCGCCTAAAACTGAACACAGCAAAACAGCAAACGCTGTTTCTGCGTTCTCTTCCATCTTTCACCCATTTTTCCTCCACATTAAGCTATGTCCTACTCTTGCCTTATTTTTGGTACTCCAATACTTCACTCCACAGCTTCCCCCAAGCTTCCAAGTCAAATCAAAAGCTACATTCCAAAAATTACAACACAATCACCAAAAATACACCAAGAATGCTCAACATCAACATGCATGAACAAGGAGCCATTTCCAACCAAAAGGAGCCATCAAAACTTCAATAATATACCCACCTAAGTCTTCCAAATCAAGAGCTCAACTCCAATTGAGGTTTAAACTTCAATTCCCCAAGCCAACTACAAGAGTTTCACCCCAAACACCCAATTTTCGTCACCAAGGAAAACAACCCCAAAAATCTCCTCAAAACTCTTTAAAAACAAGAATAGAATGAGGAATTTACTTACCAAGAGATGTACAATCAATTCCCCCACTTGATTTGAGCTCAAAGAACCAAAATCTCTCTAGAAGACCACTTTTCTCCACGTTTGCTCTCAAAAACGGGATAAGCCCTAATTTTGAGTGTTGAGAGACCAAATGAAGTCATGGGGGTTGAATTGGGGGTTTAAAATGGGTATGAGTCAACCCGAGTCGCATCATAAGGTGCGGGTTGGGTCAGGAAGTGGGTTGATCCACTTGTCTTGACAACATTGCACTTATTTGAGCATTAGAGCTCTTATTCTCTTGTGGGTTTGAACCCACTTATTCTTCCACTTCATTAAAATCATACCTACAAAATATCCATATAATAAATCCTTTATTAATTAATCAAAATTAATTAAATTAATCATGTATTAATTGAATCGGGGTGTTACATCTCTAGTTCGGAGTTTTTCGTTTCGGATTCTCGAAGTAGGGTTTTTCGGCCAATCTCAGAAAACGCTAAAGATTAAATCTTTTATGTCCGATTTTAGTGTTTGATTTAAAACTCATGTTTCGAACGGTTCTAAGCCACCAACGTTGATATATAAGATATTATCTTACAGTGGGTGAATCCTAGGATGTCACGGGGTCATCCGGAATCTACGGATTGCTACGAACGGATCTTCTCAACACGATTTCCTCTTCTTTTGGCCACGAACCAAAATCGAAAGTAGAAATCCATAGTAAGGTCGAAATTTTGGATTAAAAAAGGTGTAGGGAACGTAAATAAACACTCACCAACAATCTGAAATCTTGAAACCTTGCTCCACACGCATCCTTGCTCGGATTTCGTCGTCGGGATTTCAAGAATATAAGAGGATTTGTGGTTTTTCGGTTTGAATGAGTTAGGAGAGAATATGAGAGTAAAGAGGAATGAATTAGGGTTATGTGATCTGATTATAAAGTATAGGATCACTTAATTTCGTCCCTAATATCCTTCCCTCAATGGTGATTGTGTTTCCATACTCGGGGGTCGAAAATATGTCTAGAAATCTCGAAAACGCGCAAGATGATCGCGCTGTCACACAGCGCGGTCTTGGCGCACTATTCATCCAGACCGCGCGGAGACCACCTGGGCCGGGTCATGCGATCCGTCCGGCCTTTTCTCCTCTCTTTTGGGCTTCTATCCTCCTACGTTTTCGGGCTCGATTTTTCGGGTCATTCTCGAATTATAAAGTCTTATCTTAAATTTATTTCGAATCGAATTAATTTCGTATTCGAAATCTTGAATCCATTGAATTTAAATTCGTTGACGTTGAATTCGTCGTCCTTCGATTCCCGTGCAATGATTTATTTATTTAAATCATTTTTTTTCGACTTCACGGTTCTTGGAATTAAAATTCCCTTGCTTCTCCAATTTAATTCCATTTCCTACTATTAAAAGTCTCGGGTATTACAGAGTGTCCTTTCACGAAGAGAGTCACAGTTTTGGAAAGTGGTCATTTGAAATCATCGAATATGATTAAGAGGGATCAGTCGAGGAAGAAAAAGAAGAAATTGCTCCAATCAAGATTGAAGAAGTCAGTGGTGAGCACGAAGTAGTTAAGGAAACAGAAGAAAGAGTTTTGACTACCTTCGTGGCAATGCGAGCTCTAAATGCAGAAAAAGTTGAACGACCACCACCTGACGAGCAAAGGGAAAATTTATTCCATTGTCATTTTGATTTGAACGGTAATTTGGCTTCTGTGATTGTTGGCAATGGTAGATGCATTAACGCTGTTAGTACATATACTATACGCAGGTTAGGGCTAACTACTGAAGATCATCCGAAGCCGTACCACTTACACTGGATGAATGACAATGGAAGCCTAAAGGTGACTCAACGAGCCAAGATTCCCATCAAAATTGGCTCGTATTCAGAGAAACTCTTGTGTGATGTAGTACCGATGACGACATGTCATATTTTGTTAGGAAGGCCGTGGTTATATGACAATGATGTAACATATAGGGGTAAGGATAACTCTAAGTTTTAAGTTTTGTAATAAGTTGTATACTGTGAAACCTCTCCCGATCAAAACTGTAAAGATTGATCAAGAACGCTTGCAGGAGAACATGAGCTGTAATACCCTGTAATAATGCAGACATTTATTTTTTAGCCCGACCCGAATATTTTGTATCCCAAATAAACAAATTCAAATTGTTTTGAACTACGTAATGACTTGATCCCTTCAAGGTTACGTAGGCAACTTGGAAATCTCAATTTTAAAGTTCAGTCATAATTGAAAACAAATTCAAATTGTTTTTTCATAATTCTTGATATAAGAAAAAGAAATGGATACAAGGAGTAGAAATGATGTGACCCTAGTTCCCAGCTCGTGAGAAGCTAACACCCAACTTCGAGGACGAAATTGATTTTTAAGGGGGGTAGACTGTAATACCCAGAATTTTTATCGGCATCCAAAGGAATAAAATTTATTTCTTAATCCGATCAAGGCCAAAATATTTCCGAGAAGAAGAAAATAATTCCTTATTGCTCGGAAATGAATTACCGATAAATTCAAAATGGAATAAAAGAGGGAAAGGAAGCCCGAAGATATTCCATGGATTAATCCCAATAGAATTGGAATTAAATTCAAGAAGGAAAAAAATTTTAATTCCAAGAACCCGTGGTCGGAAATAATTTAATTAGATAAATTATTGCACGGGAGCCAAAAGACGACGAATTAGAAGTCGACAAATCCGAAACCGACGGACTTAAGATTTCAAACACGAAATCAATTTCAAGTCGAAATATATTTAAGATAGGAATCGTGATCCGAGAATGACCCGGAAAAATCGAGCCCGAAAATGTAGGAGGATAGAAACCCGAAAGAGAGGAGAAAAGGCCCGACGGGATTGCACGGCCCAGTCCGGACGCACGGCCCAGACCAGGCCGCGTGCTCTCCGCGCGGTGTTGGGTCAAACCCCGCGCCACTACAGAGGCAGCTGGAAACTTGCGCGATTTTGGCAATTTCTTGCCAAAATTTGCAACCCCGACTATGGAAACCAGTTTTCAGTCGATGGAAGGGCCTTTAGGTCGAGATTGGATAATCCTTAACCCCATTCTCAGCCACCAACAGCCTTTGTTCATCCCAAACCCTCCCACAACCAAAAACACAAAGTTCATACCTTCCGACAACTTTCCGACGACTTTCCGGCAACCAACGACGACCGTGGAAGTGTTTAGATCAAGGATTACAGTCTTTGGATCATTGGTAAGGGTTAGATTAGGATTGCTTCTCGTTTTTAATCTCAATCCTCATTCTAACTTACGGATCTTTGACTTGCAAACACGTTCGTGGCCGAAGGAGAAGGAGAACGTGTGCGTAGATCCGTTCGTGGTGATTTTGGACAATTCGAGCGACCTTAGGACGACCAAGAACATTATTACAGTAAGTTGACTCCTTTCATATCAATACGGGTGGCTTAGGGGCGTCCAAATTAGTGACTTTATAACGAAACGTAAAAACCAAACCTAAAAACCCCAACTCCGCGTTTTCTGAAATCCGTTTAAAACCCTATTTCGAGAGTTCAAACCAAAAAACTCAAAACTAGAATTTTAATCCTAACACCTTAAGCTATGTTGTGTAAAAATTTCAGAGATTTTCATCAATGTTTGCTACCTCAAATCACGCCGAACATGAACTGTATTTTTAAAACATTTTCGAAAAACTGACAGAATGTATGTCCGAACTTGATGAGCATGTTTCTATGATTTCTAGTCCGAATTAATCTTTGCAATGTAAACAAAAGTTGTAGATAATCATGTCTAGTATGTTTGTATAAAATTTCAGAATTTTTGGAGTCCATTTGATATGTCAAAAAGTCGATTTTCTGAACTGTATCAAAACTGAATCCTAACAGTGCATTGGTTCTGTAGTAAACTCGATTTTTGACATGTTTCCTCACTTATTTTGAAATTGTTAAAACACGAAGTTTTTCGTTAGGGTGTTTTGATATACTGCAAAAATTTCAGAATAATCGGCCTTGAAATGAATTTTTAAATTAAAAAGGCGTAAATTGTGACAATGAGCGACTTTAAGTCGAAACCTTGAAATACAATAAATCTATACTTTTTGAAAAATCCCGTTACACTAAATCGAAACGATATCGGATACTTATAGAGGGTGAGTGCTGAGCAGGGTGCCCCTCTAGCCTTTCTCTGCGGGCCTATAATGGACGAGAGAATTTGAATGAAAAACTATGCCAAAACGGTGATGAGATTGGCCTACACTCTCGCGAGTATCCGTATGGGTTTCCCAAGGCTCCGGAGTGTTACTGGGTATGGCGGATACGGCTGCGGCCGCTGGACGACCGGCTACACAAGAAACTTACGAAACGGCTGCGGCCGCCGGATGACCGGCTACACAAGAAACTTACTAAATTGGCTGCGGCCGCCGGATCGCCGGCTAAACGAAACTTACTAAATTGGCTGAGGCCGTCGGTCGCCGACTAAAAGAAACTTACTAAATTTGCTGAGGCCGCCGGATCGGCAGCTAAACGAAACTTACTAAATTGGCTGAGGTCGCCGGATCGCCGGCTAAATGAAACTTACTGAATTGGCTGAGGCTGCCGGATCACCGACTAAATGACACTTATTAAATTGGCTGCGGCTGCCGGATCGCCGGCTAAACAGAAACTTAGGAAACGGTTGCGGCCGCCGGATCGCCGGCTAAACTAAATATTGTCGAGATGTTGACGTAACAGGATAAAATTAAAAGTCTTAATCCGTGCTTAAATTATGTCTTAAATTTACACTGTGCTTAAATTATTATTTATGAATTTAAATGCATGTTCAAGTATACAAATTAAATTCGTATCGTTCTTAAAAAAATTTAAAAATTATGTTCTATCTTATTTTTAAATTATGTCTTTACTCATGCTATTTAATATGCCATGTTTTAAAATTATGCCTATGCCTTAAATTCTCATTTTTAAACTTAATTTGGCTATGAGAATATGTGTATTAAATTATTCTCTATTAATTAGTCGAATTACATGTTTTTGATATGCATGCTTAAAAAATGAGTTTTTAATTATTAAAATTTTAAAACCCCTTTATTCCTACGTTAGGAATTAACTTACTCAATATTTTATATACTGATAAAACCCGTTGTTTCATTTTTCTTTACAGAGTATGGAGAGATGGAATGAGCATGCACGCATATTGGGGCTCGGGAACTAAATTAATAACTGTGAATGTTGCATTTTATTAGACTTAAATTATTTACTGTGTGTTTGGCCATGTAGGCCGTATTTATATTTTCGCTGCATTACATATATTTATATTTAGACATTATTTTTCCGCTGCAACTTATTATTAACTTCAAGTTATATACGGTGGGCTGTTTACTTATTCAAATGTTTTAAACACTGAAAACATAGCCTTGCATCTCTCTAGCAAGCTCGAAAAAGTCGTGTCTTGCTAGGAATGTGTGGCGGTGACATCCCGACCTAGGTTATCAAAAACCAGGGTGTTACATGCGCAAAGAAGAAGCGGATCACAAGGAAAAGCAAAGGACTCTAGATTAGAGATCCATGATAAAAATTCTGCTGACAAAGAATGCATTCGATCAAGCAATGCAGCACGACAATCCAACGGGTCACTGTTTCTTAGCATATTATAAACCCGTTGAATTTATCCATAGAACTTCCAATGCGGAACCTGAATTTCCTAATGAATTTTTTTGGATGTTGGAACACAATAAAGATGTCTTTCCAGAGGAAGTACCTGCAGGATTACCACCTCTACGTGGTATTGAACATCAGATTGATTTTGTACCGGGTGCTTCTATTCCCAATCGGCCAGCATACCGGATGACTCCTGAAGAGACAAAGGAAATTCAATGACAAGTACAGAAGCTGCTTTATAAAGGATGGGTACGCGAGAGTTTATCTCCATGTGCGGTACCCGTACTCCTAGTACCGAAGAAAGATGGCTCATGGCGAATGTGCGTAGATTGCAGAGCAGTAAATGCCATCACTGTGAAGTACCGACATCCCATCCCACGTCTTGATGATATGCTTGACGAGCTTGATCATGCAAATATTTTCTCGTAGATTGATCTTAGAAGCGGTTACCATCAAATCCAAATGAAACCCAGAGATGAATGGGAAACAACTTTCAAGACCAAATTCGTGCTCTACGAGTGGCTTGTTATGCCATTTGGTCTTACCAACGCACCGTCAACTTTTATGCGTCTCATGAAGGAGACTTTGCGCCCATTTATCAATAAATTTGTTGTAGAATTCTTGGACAATATTTTAATTTATAGTCATGATGAACCTGATCACGTCTCCTATGTCCAACAGGTTATCAACAGGTTGCGGGAAACAAAGTTGTAAGCTAACATGGAAAAGTGTACCTTCAACGTGACAGAGCTGAATTTTCTGGAGTTTATAGTTGGACGCGGAGGTTTGAAGGAAGACGAGCAGAAAGTCAAGGCCATAGCCGATTGGCCACCTTTGAAAAGTGTTCACGAGGTTTGTCAGTTCTTAGGAATCTACAGATTTTTCAGACGTTTTGTGCCGCAGTTCAGTGTCATTGTCGCGCCCCTTACAACACTACTTAAAAGGGATCTGCCTTTTAATTGGGGGCCAACGGAAGAAAAAGCATTTTCTGATCTGAAGAAGAAATTGACCCATGCTCCGGTACTAGCATTGCCGAATTTCGATCTCCCATTTGAAATTGAATGTGGTGCATCTGGAACGGGAATGGGAGCTGTGTTAATTCAAGAAGGTCGTCCAATCACTTATCACAGTGAGAAATTTTCTGGAGCTTCTCTGAATTATTCTACATATTGTAATACCCGAGAATTTTCCAACATAAAATAAATACGATAAATAAATAAATAAATAAATAAATAAATACAATAAATAAATAAATGTAGAGGAAATGAGAAATGGAATTTATCTTAAAAAGGAATTAAAGCAATTTAATTAAACAAAAGAAACTAAATAAAGTTAAATCAATCGTTTCACGGGAACCCGATACCAATGGACTCGAGAATTCGGGTCCAAACATAAATTTAGATCCGAGGGAAATGACGATACGAAATAGGAACCCGAAGATGGCCCGGAAATCGGAACCCGGGAGCATAGAGGGATAGAAGTCCGAAAGAGAGGAGGAAAAGCACGACGGATCGCACGACCCGCCCGGACCGAAGTCCAGGCATGAGCCGCGTGCTGGCCGCCCGCTGTTTGGCTTAGGGGCGCGCCAACCCCGCGCCAGCAGGCAGATACGCCCGTTGCGAGATTCTCTCGCCCGAATCCGGATTTTTCGGCTCGGTTGCATTTCTTTCGGCTCAAGACTCACCAAGGCCGACTTGGGACGTCTCCTAGGTCCCTTGTATCTATAAGTAGCCCTAATACTCGATCCCGAATCCCTTTTCAAATTCTCCATATTTTCTATACTACAAACACTAGTTCCAGAAGTCGTCGGAGGCACCAAATCCGAGGAAGAGACTGTCACGGACGAAATTTGGGAAGCCAACATCGTGGTAAGTTCTTGTCCATTCAATCTTTTACGTTTTCAATCCGAAAACGGATTCTAACTGAGTTCCTTTCGTCTCTACACCCCGAATCGGATCTAGAACGAAGAACCCGACGAACCGAGGAGATAAACGGTGGACTGGTAGCCACGCCTCCAAAATCGATGTTCCCGGACGACTGGAAATCTATAAGTTGACACTTACATGGTTTTGAGAGTAATTAAAACACTTAAATCTAAAAGTTTAACCAATAATTTGAAAATCTGTCAACGTGAGATTTTTCCGACGCAGCGACTTTGCACGATTTTTCCGAACCTTTGAAAGTCTTCAAACGAGAAAACTTAAAACACGAAAAACGTTCCTAAGACTTAGATCTATCCCCTGTAAAATTTTTATAATTTTTCGTGAAGTTTTGACATGTGAAATCGACCCCGAACCGAACTATTTTGAAATCGAATCTTGAAATCTTGGCAGAACATAGGTCTGAACTTGTAGGCATTTTCGACTAGGGTTCTAGGCCGAATTAGATCTTTAGCCGAACATGAAAGTTGTAGATAATTTTCTTAAGAAGGTCGCTATAAAATGTCGTTAAATTTGGAGTTCATTTGCTATGGTAGATCTCGAAATCTTGAAACTGCTGTATATGAAATTCGGACAAATTAATATTACTACGATAATTGATGTTTTTGACCTGTTTCGGTATCTCGGATCGGAAAGGTTAAAACAAGAAAATTGTTCATCTCTGTGTTTCCGAGTCAATGGTGAATTTTCAGAATTTTGGGAATTAAATCTGAATTTTAAAGAATTTTAGAGTAAACAGTGGTTTACCGGAGTCAAATCTTGAAATCTTGTTGAAACGGTGAAATTAGCCTTTAAGGTTGAAACGAGTTGAAATATTATTTTTAAATGGATTAATTGAAATCAAAATTTTTGAAATAAATCCCCTTAGAAACTTGATAAATTAAAATTAGGGGTGAGTGCTCTGCAGGGTGCCCCCTAACTACTTCACTTCGTGCCTTTATGGACGATGGTGACCCCGCGCGAAATTTGAGATATATATATATATATATATATATATATATATTGCCAAAACGGCATGAGATATAGAGCCTACACTCTCGAGAATATCCACATGGGTTTTCCGAGGCTCCGGAGTGATACTGGGTATGGCAGATACGGTTGCGGCCGCCGGGCTACCGGCTAAACTTGTTTAGATTGCGATGCAATCGTGAAATACTTGAAATATTAAATCTTGGGTGTAAAGGGGAAATTAAATTAAATTAAATTATTTATTGTTGACCGATTAAATTATTTAAATGCTTTATTTAAATTAATTATGGCCTTTGTTCTAAATTATGTGAAAGGTGTTGTTAAATAGAGCCATGAATTAAATTATGCAAACTGGATAGTTAATTAAATTAAATTGAGATATTATGATTATCATATTTTTATTTAAATGTCAAATTAATGGCTTTTAAACCCTACGATCATGCATGTGTTAACTTACTCAGCAAGTTGTGCTGACCAAACCATTTTATTTCTTTTCTTACAGAGTATGTGGAATGAGCATGAGCATTACATGCATGGGGTTTTTGGAAAAATTTATTTTGTTTTAATTTTTGCACTAGACTATAGTATGAACGGGCCTGTTTAACTCGTGTTTTGACCATGTTGGTCCTATTTACATTTTCCGCTGCAATACTATACTTAAATATTATTTCCGCTGCATTATGATATTATTATTTTCGAATTTATATTGTATGGGCTGTTTGCAAATGTTTTTGAATATTTTAAATACTGAAATACCTAGCCTTGCATCTCCTTAGTAAGCCGGAGAAACCGTGTCTTACTAGGGAGATGTGGCGGTGACATCCCGACATGGGTGATCAAAAACCGGGGTGTTACAATTTGGTATCAGAGCCCGGCTTATTTTAAATTAGTATCATTATTTTCAAACTATTAAATTATTATTTTTAAATTATTATTATATTAAACCCTTATTATTTTTAAATTATAACTATAGAAGCCCAAATTATCATTTTTAAAATTTCCTAGCCCAAATTATTTTTGAGCCAAAAGATAATTATTTTTGACCCAATATAGTGGTCCAAGAATTTTAGCTATTATTTTAAATTTTTAAAATCATTTATTCTATGGAATAAATTTTATTCTTTCAAAACCCATGGAATTTAAGAAAAATATATATATACTCAGTGCATTAAATTATTTTTGGGGGGAAAATCATCATTTGCATGTGCATATTGCATTGCCTGAACATAGAAAACTTAGAAGCATGTAACGTTCTAACTTAGATCTTTTGCTTGCGTTGAATGGCTAGTCAAGATATGATGAACTTGATGATCAAAATGATGAATGCGCACTTTGACTCCAAACAAACCATAGAACAAATGAAACATCGCATAGCTCAATTGGAGGCAAATCTGCACCACATGGGCAACCTAAGAGAGGCGGACCACCGCCGCATAAACCAACTCGAACATCAAGTCCAAACTCTCACTACACAAAATCTAATATTGAAAGAACACGTTGATGCCCATGGAGAGGACTTGAACAACATCTTCGACGAGGAGGAGGAAGATCCGGAGGAGGATCCTACTACCGTGCCGGCGAGGACACACCTCGTCCGGGAGACCTCTGAGCCTCGGCTCCCACTCCTCGTCCTCCTCAGACTCACTGTCGTCAATGTCCGGCATCACCGGGGCGGCAGTACTAGGACCGGCTGCATCGCGCCGAGTAGCTCGTCTCTTGGCCCCCGGAGGACACATGAGAGACGCCAAGACAACCCACAGAAAAAGCAACATCCTGCGAACACCCAATACCAAGTATAAGGCTAAGTTCCATACATTAATTCACAAGCAAAAATACATAAAAACATCAAATATATGTTTCCAACGGGAGAAATCCAAAAGGGCTTCAAACTCAATAGTTTGCCAATGCAAAACGGAAGATAACCAAACCAAAGGATGTGCCCAAACAAATTCCAAAACCCATTGTGGCATTTCGTCGAACACTTTATGTGCGCAATAAACTAAGTTCAAAGTTTACTTGTAAACACATGGCAATTAACCACAAAACCAAGCAATTACTTAAACAACGACCCATAATCACAAAGTGCCGATAAACAATACCAATGAACCCACTTTCATACCAACAATACCAACAAAATCGAAAATTTCATACTATCCTTAAAAATCTAAATTCTAATAGGAAATTCCACAACTTAGGTATACATTATCACACCAACACTTCCTAAACAATAGAAATGGCACCAAGTATTACATAAACTCACTAATTCGCACGAATCATGTAATACCCCAGATTTTTATCAACGTCCAAAGGAATAAAATATATTCCGGTCAATGTCGAAATATATCCGAGAAGAAGAAAATAATTTATCACAATAAATTATTGCTCGGAAATGAAACGCGATAGATTCAAAAATTTAAAATGGAATAAAAGAGGGAAAGGAAGCCCGAAGACATTCCATGAGTTGAGTCGAAATTATTGGAATTAAATTCAAGAAGGAAAAGAATCGAATTATAATTCCAAAAACCCGTGAAGTCGGAAATAATTTAATTACACAAGTTATTGCACGGGAGTCAAAAGACGATGAATTGGAAGCCGACGATCCCGAGACCGACGGACTTAAGATTTCAAATATGAAATTCATTTGAGTCGAAATAAATTTAATATAGGAATCATAACCCGAGAATGACCCGAAAAATCGAGCCCGAAAACGTAGGAGGACAAAAGTCCGAAAGAGAGGAGAAAAGGCCCGACGGAATGCACGGCCCGACATGGACCGCAGCCCAGCCGGGGCTGGCGCGGTGCCCGCGCGGTTTTACCCTTAAAACCGCGCCAAGGGCGCGCCCATGCAGCAGCAGCTGTCAATTGCGCGATTTCGGGGATTTCTTGCCATATTTCGACCCCCGACTTTGGAAACTCGATCCCGGTTGATGGAAGGTGTATATGGTCGGTTTTGGAGGACATATGGCTGATCATTTTCGAGACACTAACCCTAGCAACCCCAAAAACACTCTCCAACTCTCCTTGTTCTTCCAACACCCAAAAACCACCAACTTCGAACTTTCCGATCACTTTCCGACGAACAAACCAGAGAAAAGGAGGACGTGGAGAGAAAGTATTCAGACCCTAGATATTGGTAAGATGAAGTCTTGAACTTCGTTTCATAGTTTTCTTCGGATTTAGATTCTAACTTATGGTTTTTGTTCTCAAAAACACAAGTCGGAGCCAAAGGAAGAAGAATCGACTTGAGGAGATTCGTTCGTCACATCCCGTGGATTCCGGACGACCCCGTGACCTCCTAGGCACCATCCCCACTGTAAGTTATCACTTACTTGGTTTTGGGTGATTTAAAATGCAACCGAACATACGGATTGAATAAAACTAAAATCTGTCAACACAAAAAACCCCCGGCGCAGCGATTGTATGCGAATTTTTCGAACCCTTAAAACCGCTCAAACGCAAAAACGCAAAACATGAAAAACGCTCCTAAGACATAGTTCTAGTTCGTGTAAAATTTTCATAATTTTTCATTGAGGTTTGATATCTGAAAACGGCCGAGAAAAACCTGCCTTGAGAGTCGAATGCGAAACTGTGACAGATTTGAAATCGGACCAAAACCCCTATTTCGAGAGTTCAAACCCAAAATCTCAAAACTAGACTTTTAATCCTAACACATAAATCTAGGTTTGGTAAAAATTTCAGCCATTTTTGTTAACGTTTTCTATTTCAAATCGCATCGAAAATAAACTGTTTTGAGAAAACGTTTCTGGAATCTGCCTATGAACATGTCCGAACTTAGAGAGTCTGTTTCTATATGTTCTAGACCGATTTGATCCTTACAATCTAAATGAAAGTTGTAGATAATCATGTCTATTTTGTGTATTTAAAATTTCAGAATTTTTGGAGTTCATTTGATATGTCAAAAATCCGATTTTCAACACTGTGTCAAATCTGTTTCAGGACAGTAAACTATTTTCGCATTAAACTCGATTTTTGACATGTTTCCTCAACTTATTTCGAAATTGTTAAAACACGAAAGTTGTTCGTTAGGGTGTTTTGCATAAGCTGTGAATTTTTCAGATTTTTTGGACTTAAAACGAATTTTCAAATTAAAAAGGCGTAAACTGTGACGCCAAGAGATTTTTAAATCGAAGGATTTTTGAAATTTCGAAACGAGCGATCAAAGAGTTGAAATACGATACATCTATACTTTTGAAAAACCCCGATACATTAAATCTAAACGATACATGAGATACTTGGTGGAGGGTGAGTGCTCTGCAGGGTGCCCCTCTAGGCTTTCTCTTGTTGCCTATAATGGACGAGAGAATTAGAAGAGATATTACGCCAACCGGCGGGAGATACATGACCTACTCCCTCGGGTTTGTCCGTATGGATTTCCCGAGGCTCCGGAGTGTTTGGGGTATGGCAGATACTGTAATACCCCGTAAGAAAGCATAAGCATTTATTTTGAAACTCGAATATTTTGTATCCCAAATAAATTTTTGAACTACGTAGTGACTTGATCCCTTCACAGGGTACGTAGGCAACTTGGAAATTTCAATTCTGGGTTCAGTCAAATAATATCAAACAACAAAACACAATGACACAATCGCAATCAATCAATCGATCAATAAGTCGCGCAACTTCGGGGACGAAGTTGTTTCTTAAGGAGGGTAGATTGTAATACCCGAGAAATCGCCATCGAAAAATTTAAATCCAAAAATAAAGAATTGGATTTAAATTATTAAAACCGAAATAATTCCGAGAGAGCGGAATTTATTATTTACCGAAAGATAACAACTCGAAACGAGTTTATCGAATTGTCCCAACAATCACGGATAATTCCCACATTATGATTTTTTTTGTAGAGAAGGAATCTTAAAATTTAAAAAAAAAAAAAAAAAAAAAAAAAAAAGTTAAAAGTTACTGTAGCATGTGCGGCTACTGTAGCACTACTGTAGCACTACTGTAGCAGCCGCACTATTGTCGGATTTTGTCCCTTTTATGGCCAAAATTCATCCCCCATCCCCATTTTTCAGCCATCCTCATCAATACTTCATCCCTCTTCACTCCCAAAATTCTCCCAAAGCCAAAATACCTTCCGACGACTTTCCGGCGAACTTCCGGCAACTTTCCGGCAACCAAATCCGACCAAGGAAGTGTGTAGATCAAGGATCACAGTGCTTAGATCTTTGGTAAGTAGTATCTTAGGTTCTCAATCTCGTTTTTCCTCTCAAATCCCCAATCTAACTCTTGAATCGTTGATTGCAAATACGTTCGTGGCCAAAGTCGGGAACTTTGCGTTTCGTAGATCCGCTCGTAGGTGTTTGGACGACTCAAGAACACAATCTTTGTAAGTTAACCTTACTATGGTTTTGGGTGACTTAAAATGCAACCAAACATAGAGATTCAACTCAAGGAAATTAATAAAAATCTGTCAACAAGAGAAACCCTCAACGCAGCGTTTTTGTATGAATTTTTCAAACCTCTAAAGCTGCTCAAACAAGAAAACTCAAAACATGAAAAGTGTTGCTAAGGCTTTGATTTAGCTTCTGTAAAAATTTCATAATTTTTCATGAGGTTTTGAAACCTGAAACCGACCCAAAACCGAAGATCATTAAATCTGGATTTTTGAACTTTGGCAGATTTCACTCTCAATCTTGTTGGTTATTTTGACCATGGATCTAGGCCGATCTAGGATTGGTGTTGAACATAAGAATTGTAGATCTATGAGTTTAGAACATTACTGTAAGTTTTTAGAATTTTTCGTTGAGATTTGAGCCTCCGAATCTGAGCCGATCCGATCTGCGTTAGAACCGATGTCAAGAACCTTGACAGATTTCTTAATCAAACTCGACGAGCAAAACTCTTACTTCGAGTGTTCAAACCTGAAAACTCAAAACTAAGATTTTGATCCAAAGATCTTAGGCTATATTGTGTGAAAATTTCAGATATTTTCATCAAGTTTTGATACCCCAAATCATGTCGGACATATTCTGCGTTTTTAAGAATTCCAAAGGATGACAGATTTCATAACCGATCTTGAGGAGCTTATTCCTATCATTTCTAGCCCGAACTAATCTTTGAGTTCTAAACAAAAGTTGTTGGAAATCAAGTCTAGTATGTGTCTGTAATATTTCAGAATTTTTGAAGTCCATTTGATATGTCAAAAAGTCAAATCTTTGAGAGGTGTCAAACCTGAATCCTGGCAGCATACTATTTGTGTAGAAAACTCGATTTTTGACATGCTTCCCATCGTTTTTCCGAAAAACTTAAAACACGAAAGTTGTTCATTGGGATGATTTTGAGATGCTGTACAAATTTCAGAACAATCGCCTAAGAAATGGATTTTTAAAACAAAAAGGCGCAAATTGTGACATCGATCCGTTTTTAAACTTGTGAGATCTTGAAATTTTGAAACAAACGGTCGAGACGTTGGAATTACGATATATCTATACCTTTGAAAATCCCGTTACACTAAATTAAAACACATGAGATGCTTGGCTATGTAGGGGGTGAGTGCTCGATGGAGTGCCCCTCTAGCTTTTCACTTCGTGCCAAGACGGCCGAGAGTGAGCGTTGTTTTAAATGATTGGGAATCCCTTTGAGATAAAATACAATTGAAATATCTTGCTTGCCGAAAGGCAATTGAAATATCTTGCTTGCCGAAAGGCAATTGAAATATCTTGCTTGCCGAAAGGCAATTGAAATATCTTGCTTGCCGAAAGGCAATTGAAATATCTTGCTTGTCGAAAGGCAATTGAAATATCTTGCTTGCCGAAAGGCAATTGAAATATCTTGCTTGCCGAAAGGCAATTGAAATATCTTGCTTGCCGAAAGGCAATTGAAATATAATGCTTGCCGAATGGAGATTGAAATATAAACTTGAAACATGAGAAATGATATTTTTGAAATTGGCTGAGGCCGCCGGATCACCGGCTAAATGATACTTTTGAAATTGGCTGAGGCCGCCGGATCACCGGCTAAATGATACTTTTGATATTGGCTGCGGCCGCCGGATCACCGGCTAAATGATATATTGTTGAGATGATGGCGTAACGGGAAATATATTAAAAAGCTTAGTTTTTATGAAATTGGCTGCGGCCGCCGGATTGCCGGCTAAATTAAATATTGTTGAGATGGTGGCATATCGGGAAGAATTTTTAAAAGCTCAAAACATCTTTTTATTAAATTTAATTAAAGGCTTTGAAACCCCTAACCCATGCTATGTGTTAACTTACTCAGCGCGTTTTTGCTGACCCAAACCATTTATCTCCTTTTTCTACAGAGTATGAAGATTATGTATCGTCATATGCATACATGGGAATAATTGGGGAAAATTCTATTTTAAATCCTTGCATTTAATTACGACTTGCATGAACGGGCCTGTTTAACCCGTGTTTTGGCCATGTTGGCCCTTATACTTTATTTCCGCTGCACAATTAAATTTTCCGCTGCAACTCTGATGTATTATTTTTAAATTATTTATGAATGGGCTGTTTGAATATTTTTAATTCTGAAAAACCATAGCCTTGCATCTCTTTAGTGAGCTCGGAGAAACCGTGTCTTGCTAGGGAGGTGTGGCGGTGGCATCCCGGCCTGGGTTACCAAATCCGGGGTGTTACAAGTTGGTATCAGAGCCCGGAATATTTTAAAACTACTATTTTAAAGAGCCCGGATTATTTTGAAGCTATTATATTTTAAAGAGCCCAATTATTATTTTGAAGTTAAAGCCCAAATTTTTAGCCCAAATTTTTTTTTTTAGAAGCCCAAGAAATTATTTTTGGCCCAATAACCTTGTTTTTATTTAAAGCCCAAATAATTTATTTCTTTCGGCCCAATATAGTGGCCCAAACCTTTTATCCTTATTTTAATCTATCCATGGAATAAATTTATTTTTAAAACCCATGGATAAATAAATGCATGCATAAAATTTTTTTTATTGGGGGGACACATATGCATATGCATACATAAATATTTATACTAACTCTTTTTATGTGAATTATCGGTGATAAGAAACACTCCCACCTTAGAACTCGACATGATCTTGACTTAGGAGCACTTGCTAAAGACTAACTTTGCCTTAGTCCTAGATCTTGATCACTTAGAAACTCATCTTCGCGTGCTTCTACAACAGAAAATGGCACCTAGAAGAAAACTGAGGAAGATAAGTCCAAATGGCACTGACACTAATCTCCCAAACGCACCTAACAACAATGAGATTCCTCCGAACGTCGGAGATCGAGCGCCTCCTATTCCCAACGATATGGATGAACGTTTAAAGACGGTAGAAGAAGTACTCGTAGCATTAGGAAATGCAGAGGTGCATAGGGCACAAGCGACAATACCTCCGCCAGTAGCCCGAGTCAACTACTTGGCATTGGTAAACCCCTACAATCCACCCCATTATAATGGCCAAGAGGATCCGGCCAAACTGGAAGATTGGATTCGCACCTTTGATAAGCTCCTTAGCGCTATCAAATGTCCCGAGGACGAGAGGGTCCAAGTGGCGACCTACTATCTTGGCGGAGAGGCCGACGAATGGTGGCATAACCTCCAAGGAAATTTGACTAAAGCCTGCCTATGGGAAGAATTTAAGGAGGTTTTGAGGAAAAGGTTTTACCCAATGAGCATTAAGGCCGCAAAGTATGAAGAATTCGTCCATTTGAAACAAAGTGGGCAAACGGTACAAGAGTACTATGCCAAGTTTAAGGAGCTGGTTAGATTTGCTCCTACAATGGTGCCAACTGACTTCGACAAGGCTCAGAAGTTCGAGATGGGTTTGAATCTTGATATTCGAGAGATATTGGTGGGAGGACAATGCACGACGTTGCAGGAGGTATATGACCGGGCAGTAGCAGTCGCGCGTGTCCAACAATTAAAACGAAAGGACAATGGCGAATCGAGCAAAAACTCGCAAGGATTTGAGAAGAAGAATCGTAATAAGAACAACGATAATAACTTTAGGAGGGGCAATGATCAAGCTAAATTCGATGGGTCTAGAGGAGATGGCAACCGTGGTGCGTTCATACCACGCTGCCCACGATGCAACCATGCACATTTGGTGCGCCAGTGCCCGAAGCCTGGAGCCTGCTATAAGTGCGGCAAGTTTGGTCACAAGACTAGGGAATGTCAAACCCATATTGAGAATATAACCAAAAGAGATGACTTGGTCGCTGGACCTAACTAGCCACAAGTAACCAAGGGGGACTCATGGGACGTTAAATGTGGTAAATAAAGATATACCTGTGCTAGGCAACGATACTTGAACCTTCGTGGATGTGTAGGCAGTTATGGGGACATAACTGTAATCTTAAGGGGGGGAGGATGTAATACCCCGTAAGAAAGCATAAGCATTTATTTTGAAACTCGAATATTTTGTATCCCAAATAAATTTTTGAACTACGTAGTGACTTGATCCCTTCACAGGGTACGTAGGCAACTTGGAAATTTCAATTCTGGGTTCAGTCAAATAATATCAAACAACAAAACACAATGACACAATCGCAATCAATCAATCGATCAATAAGTCGCGCAACTTCGGGGACGAAGTTGTTTCTTAAGGAGGGTAGATTGTAATACCCGAGAAATCGCCATCGAAAAATTTAAATCCAAAAATAAAGAATTGGATTTAAATTATTAAAACCGAAATAATTCCGAGAGAGCGGAATTTATTATTTACCGAAAGATAACAACTCGAAACGAGTTTATCGAATTGTCCCAACAATCACGGATAATTCCCACATTATGATTTTTTTTGTAGAGAAGGAATCTTAAAATTTAAAAAAAAAAAAAAAAAAAAAAAAAAAAAAAAAAAAAGTTAAAAGTTACTGTAGCATGTGCGGCTACTGTAGCACTACTGTAGCAGCCGCACTATTGTCGGATTTTGTCCCTTTTATGGCCAAAATTCATCCCCCATCCCCATTTTTCAGCCATCCTCATCAATACTTCATCCCTCTTCACTCCCAAAATTCTCCCAAAGCCAAAATACCTTCCGACGACTTTCCGGCGAACTTCCGGCAACTTTCCGGCAACCAAATCCGACCAAGGAAGTGTGTAGATCAAGGATCACAGTGCTTAGATCTTTGGTAAGTAGTATCTTAGGTTCTCAATCTCGTTTTTCCTCTCAAATCCCCAATCTAACTCTTGAATCGTTGATTGCAAATACGTTCGTGGCCAAAGTCGGGAACTTTGCGTTTCGTAGATCCGCTCGTAGGTGTTTGGACGACTCAAGAACACAATCTTTGTAAGTTAACCTTACTATGGTTTTGGGTGACTTAAAATGCAACCAAACATAGAGATTCAACTCAAGGAAATTAATAAAAATCTGTCAACAAGAGAAACCCTCAACGCAGCGTTTTTGTATGAATTTTTCAAACCTCTAAAGCTGCTCAAACAAGAAAACTCAAAACATGAAAAGTGTTGCTAAGGCTTTGATTTAGCTTCTGTAAAAATTTCATAATTTTTCATGAGGTTTTGAAACCTGAAACCGACCCAAAACCGAAGATCATTAAATCTGGATTTTTGAACTTTGGCAGATTTCACTCTCAATCTTGTTGGTTATTTTGACCATGGATCTAGGCCGATCTAGGATTGGTGTTGAACATAAGAATTGTAGATCTATGAGTTTAGAACATTACTGTAAGTTTTTAGAATTTTTCGTTGAGATTTGAGCCTCCGAATCTGAGCCGATCCGATCTGCGTTAGAACCGATGTCAAGAACCTTGACAGATTTCTTAATCAAACTCGACGAGCAAAACTCTTACTTCGAGTGTTCAAACCTGAAAACTCAAAACTAAGATTTTGATCCAAAGATCTTAGGCTATATTGTGTGAAAATTTCAGATATTTTCATCAAGTTTTGATACCCCAAATCATGTCGGACATATTCTGCGTTTTTAAGAATTCCAAAGGATGACAGATTTCATAACCGATCTTGAGGAGCTTATTCCTATCATTTCTAGCCCGAACTAATCTTTGAGTTCTAAACAAAAGTTGTTGGAAATCAAGTCTAGTATGTGTCTGTAATATTTCAGAATTTTTGAAGTCCATTTGATATGTCAAAAAGTCAAATCTTTGAGAGGTGTCAAACCTGAATCCTGGCAGCATACTATTTGTGTAGAAAACTCGATTTTTGACATGCTTCCCATCGTTTTTCCGAAAAACTTAAAACACGAAAGTTGTTCATTGGGATGATTTTGAGATGCTGTACAAATTTCAGAACAATCGCCTAAGAAATGGATTTTTAAAACAAAAAGGCGCAAATTGTGACATCGATCCGTTTTTAAACTTGTGAGATCTTGAAATTTTGAAACAAACGGTCGAGACGTTGGAATTACGATATATCTATACCTTTGAAAATCCCGTTACACTAAATTAAAACACATGAGATGCTTGGCTATGTAGGGGGTGAGTGCTCGATGGAGTGCCCCTCTAGCTTTTCACTTCGTGCCAAGACGGCCGAGAGTGAGCGTTGTTTTAAATGATTGGGAATCCCTTTGAGATAAAATACAATTGAAATATCTTGCTTGCCGAAAGGCAATTGAAATATCTTGCTTGCCGAAAGGCAATTGAAATATCTTGCTTGCCGAAAGGCAATTGAAATATCTTGCTTGCCGAAAGGCAATTGAAATATCTTGCTTGTCGAAAGGCAATTGAAATATCTTGCTTGCCGAAAGGCAATTGAAATATCTTGCTTGCCGAAAGGCAATTGAAATATCTTGCTTGCCGAAAGGCAATTGAAATATAATGCTTGCCGAATGGAGATTGAAATATAAACTTGAAACATGAGAAATGATATTTTTGAAATTGGCTGAGGCCGCCGGATCACCGGCTAAATGATACTTTTGAAATTGGCTGAGGCCGCCGGATCACCGGCTAAATGATACTTTTGATATTGGCTGCGGCCGCCGGATCACCGGCTAAATGATATATTGTTGAGATGATGGCGTAACGGGAAATATATTAAAAAGCTTAGTTTTTATGAAATTGGCTGCGGCCGCCGGATTGCCGGCTAAATTAAATATTGTTGAGATGGTGGCATATCGGGAAGAATTTTTAAAAGCTCAAAACATCTTTTTATTAAATTTAATTAAAGGCTTTGAAACCCCTAACCCATGCTATGTGTTAACTTACTCAGCGCGTTTTTGCTGACCCAAACCATTTATCTCCTTTTTCTACAGAGTATGAAGATTATGTATCGTCATATGCATACATGGGAATAATTGGGGAAAATTCTATTTTAAATCCTTGCATTTAATTACGACTTGCATGAACGGGCCTGTTTAACCCGTGTTTTGGCCATGTTGGCCCTTATACTTTATTTCCGCTGCACAATTAAATTTTCCGCTGCAACTCTGATGTATTATTTTTAAATTATTTATGAATGGGCTGTTTGAATATTTTTAATTCTGAAAAACCATAGCCTTGCATCTCTTTAGTGAGCTCGGAGAAACCGTGTCTTGCTAGGGAGGTGTGGCGGTGGCATCCCGGCCTGGGTTACCAAATCCGGGGTGTTACAGATACGGCTGCGGCCGCCGGATCACCGGCTATATAAGATACTTGCGACACGGCTGCGGCCGCCGGATCACCGGCTACACAAGAAATATACCAAACGGCTGCGGCCGCCGGATGACCGGCTATACAAGAAATATACGAAACGGTTGCGGCCGCCGGGTGACCGGCTACACTAAATATTGAGACATGGTTACGTAACGGGGAAATAAAAGATTTAA